>VZRW01010565.1:76241-129847 GCA_013398125.1 Aegotheles bennettii
AGCCGCCGCCCGCACCGCCCCGCACCACCCCGCGGCCCCGCTGCCGGCGCATCCGAAGAGGGCGGGCGGGCTCTCGGCCAGCCCTGCTGCGGGCGGCGGGGATCCGGCGCCCACCCCTGCGGGAGCTGCCTCCCGTCCTCCTTCCCCCTGCAAAGAAGGATGTGCTCTCAACCAGCCAGGGCTTGGCGGAGCCTGTCTCGCTCAAAGCACGAGGTGAGGGAGCTGGAAGGCACATCTGGAGGACATCCATCCAAGCGACTCCCTCAGAGCAGAGCCGAGGAGGTCAGGTTGCTCTGCCTGCAGCTGAGTTTTTAATGTCTCTATGGATGAAGATTTCACGGCCTCTCTGGGCCCCTATCCCAGTATTGGACCACCCTCATGATGACTGGCTCCTGTACGTCAGTCATTCCAGGATTGGTGGGCACCAAACTGGGCATAGTTTTCCTAATACAGTATCAGAACTGCTGAATATATTGAGGAGAGTCACCTTCTTTAACCTGCTGGTCACATGTGAGGTGGCACAGCCCAGTCTGCTGTTGGCATTCTTCACACAACAGCATCTTGCTGAAACATGCACATTCTCATCCACCAGGACTTTTTCTGCAAAGTTTTTGGGCCAGTCTGTCCTGGTGCATGGAGTTACTCCTTCCCAGATACAGGACTCCGCCATTGCCATTGTTCAACTTCATAAAGTTCGTGTCAGTCCCTCCTCTTGCCTGTGAGAGGCCCTGCAAGCAGCAGCCCTGCCTTTCAGTGTATCCACCATCCTCCGAGCTGGCATCATTCACAGGCTTGCTGGGGATGTATCCATGCCTTTGCCCACATCACTAACAGAGATGGTGAATATTATTAGTCTGAGAGGTACAACTAGTACCATGCCACCGGTTGGACTTGAAACAACTAACCACAACCCATTTGAGCCTGACAGTTCACTCTGTTTTTCACCCACTGTACAGGTCTCACTGATTTCACTCTAGGGATATTATAGCTGATAGTGCTGAAAGCCTGACAGAGTGTGATTTGCCTGGGGCAAACACATGCTGTCTGTTTCCAATAACCTTCCTGTCTTCCGTCTACTTGGACATGACTTCCAGGAGGATTTGCTCTGTATCTTCCCAGGAAGGGTACTTGCCATGTTAGCCTAACTGCCTTGTAGTTCTCTTGTGGATCCCCTTTCTTGAAGACAGGTGCAGTGCTTGCCTTTTTCTGGTCATCAGGGAACCTCCCCAATCACCTTTTAAATATGATAGGGTGACTTTGCAATAGCATCAGCCAGCTCCCTCAGCACCCCACCTAGTCCCATGAGCTTCTGTGTATCCAACTCGGTTAAGTGCTCCTTAAGTCTGTCTTACTCCATTACAGGTCTTGTTTCACTCCTGCATACTGTGATGCTTGGCTCAGGGACCTGGCAGACTAAAGAACAAACCTTACCCATAAAATCTGTGGCAAAGAGCCACTAAGAACCTCAGACATTCTATGTCCTTTGCCACTAGTTTTTCTGCCTCAATCGTGGGCCAAATTTTCCCCAAATCCTCCCTAGAGATGTTGCTAAATCTTGCTGTACTTTGGATATTTCAACGTGTCAGTTAAACAGTTGTTTCAGCTACAGGGATATGACACCATTTGGTGCTCTTGCTTGTCTCCTTATGTAGCACCGTTACTATTTTTTTCCAGGCACAGATGTATGCAGGTCAGCTCCCAAAATGACCTACATAAAGATGCTGTCCAAATATTTACAGTACTCCTGTATTGTGCAGTCAGAGACTATTTTTTCCAGTACTGGTTCACAATAAATGATTAAACTAGTAGTAGTTGAGGGCTTTCCTACTTTTCTCTCAGGTGACTTTAAGTTACACATGAAAAGAACAGCTTGGCAGAGGAAATGATAAAGCACAGAGGGAAAAATCCTCTAAACGGAGTAGCATGACATGAGTGTGAGTGGATGCTTATTCACACAGTGTTCCAGGTAAAGACATCAGAGGGGCCTGCAGAAGAGGTGACACACCAACACAGTCACACCTGAATGAAGATGGATTAACTTGGCATGTGAAGGGAAGATGCACATTTCAGTTAAGGGTTTTAGACAGAGACAAATACACATCCCTATTCATTTAGCACGAGTGAGCATCATGTGCTTAGGTATGAATGAATAGGTGTGCAAAGCACTGCCACATGGAAGGAGGCAAATGCACAACAAAGATGGGAATAGAGGGATTTCATCAGGGAAAGTGTTTGGTTTTCTGATACATACTAATGTAAGTATTCATATGCACTTAAATATACACATATATTTAAATATTCTGTGGAGGGGGGTATTCCTGTCCTTTAGCTAAGTACTCTGGAAGTTTATTAAGTTCTCAAATGCAATTTTCTTCTAGGTAAACAAACCCCCTATGTTTCTTTATTCAAAGTCAAATCAGTAGCTAGAGCTTTTTACTCAGACCTAGAAGTCATCCTATGTTTAAAAACACATGGCATATGTCAAATATAGATGCAGACAAAACCAGTGAGATAAAAACACATTGAACTCACTCAATAAAACAATCAAAACTGGAGAAATAGCAGTTCTGCTAGTGCTTACTGATCAAAACTATATATACACTGTTCTTATTTCACTTTTAACATGTCCTGAGATAGAAGCCAGGAGGAAAGGGACATATAATGCCTAAGGAAATAAGCTGGGACCAAGTGTAGGCACAGGATGAGAAATTACCTTCAGTGGGAAGTTCACTATTGGCTTCACTGGAGCCAAGGATATCAACTTAAAATGATTATGATTTCAAATATCTTTGGGATTTTTGTGGTAACTGGCTCTTTTCACACCTCTGTGACATTTACCTTTTCTTACGAACCAACGTGAAATCAGTATTTATCTATCCCAAAAGTCCCACCGCAGGCCTTCTTTTCCTACATCCCATCATTTCCATATCTTTCTCCCTGTATACTTCACAGTCTGTCCAGAAGTGAAACCAACTCTCTCATTTTGGTGTTACCTATGAAACTCACAAACTAACGAGGCATAACATTCTGCTTTAGCAAGGAAAGAAGAGTTATCAAATGAATCAGACTTTTTCTGAACAGTCATAATGCATAACTTGCAAAAAACAGCTTCATGGTGTCAGGCTATGGTGTCAGACTCTTTTTAAAGAAAAAAATGTATTTTTTTAACCATTAACACTGAAAAATATTATTAAAACCCTTCAGAGATAAAAGTCTTTTAAAAAATGCATACAAATCAGAACTCTGTATGTAAATTTAGAGACAGAGATACAGAATCAAGTTGCCTTCCCTTAGATACTAGATAATATAAAAAGGATAATCATGGATAGAGGCAAATCAAACTACCCTTAGAGGGCTCGCTTACAGTTTTTGTAGAATTTTCATTGTATCTGTTTGAATCCTAAACAGATCAGCACAATCCACAAACATTTATATATTTTACAACATTAAGTCCATGTATGGTATTATTATCCCTGCAAAGCAAAGGAACGATATCTTTGAAGTAATGTAACTTCATTCAGGATAATGACTACTCTGTACCAGTAATTTAGTATTTTCACCTGGGCCTGACTGGTTTGGTATGCAAACTAGATGCATAAGGTCTCCAGAGGAGCCAATCTGAGTTAGGGCTGAACAAGCAGAAGCAGCACAAGGATGCTAGTTCATCTTTTGCCAGTGCTGAATCTGGTCTGGGGCAAGTGAATCACAGCTAAGCGTGTATCTTCAGCACTAAAATGAGTGCTTGAAGTTAATTTACTGATTAACAACGCTGAAGACATCCAATCTTCTCATCAGTAGGCTACTTAGTATAGATGTACTCTTTACCTTTTAAAGGGGAGAAAAAGCCATTTAGTGCATGGAATTTGGAGAAGTAATGCTAGGATCATCAGAAGAAAGGAATCAGAGGTCAGTAAAACCTTGGCATAAGCTGGCACAATGGGAGGGGGAAGGAAAACTCTTACATCTTAATAAACTGACTGACATTGTGCCCAGACAAAAGTGAAGGAGGAAGAGGGTGTGTTAATCATTAACGATTAACAGAGGCTGTACTGGTGAGTACCACAAAGGAAGATAAAGTTAAAGAGGAGCTAGAATTTGCATAAACATATTTATAACACTTTACACATTGATTTCCTATTCTAATTTGTACAGCTACCTAGCTAAATGTTACGGTGCCTCTATTCTGTTCACCTACCCCATTTCAGAGATACAGAGACTGTGGAGGGTACTTTGAGTTTAAAACACATGACTAAGATGCACCCAACAGTTTAGTCCATCTGCTATACAGAATGAGCAATGCCTCTCCATGATAGCTCTTTCCAGACAGTTAAAACAACACATTAGATAAATATATTTAAATATATAAAAATAAAGGAAAATATGGAATACTATAGTGCACTCAGTTGCACAACTATGCTTGCTGTCCTCTCCTATTCACCATCTCAGCACACGGATAGCAGCACACTGCACCAGGGATTGAATGGGGTGGACACACCAAAATCATGTTGAACCAATATACTGAACATAATTCATCCAGTACAAAAAAAAGTTTTTAAAGGATGAAATAAGAGAGTATGAATCTGTTCTCTGGAAAAATGCTGTGCAACACCTAGGAAGTGATAATTTCAAATATGACACAAGTTATGTCTATCTAAGAGCACAAGCCAACAGCACAATACTTTAAACTACACATTTGTATGTGCACCTGTATGTGTACTAGGCAGCTCTCTGGTGCAGGTTATATGAAATACTTATTGAGGAGTGGAAACAAATGCACACACAGTCTGCACTAAATGGCTGTATGCTCTAAACAAGGACACAGGAGAGTAAGGCTTCTTCTCTCACAAGTACTAATTCTGTATCAAAACTACTCTTACCTACATACCAACCAAAGGAAAGACCACACAGCAACTGTTCTTCAAGATCATAATGAATCTCCAGTCTCACCTGACTTACTAGTCACCAAAACAACCAGTAAGGATGATAACAAGGTACCCTGCAAAGCATTGTGTATTGTTCTTCTATTCAAATACATATGACTCTTCTCTCTCTACAAAGAATTTTCTATTCCATCACTTTGTACATGCAGGTTAAGAAACCATTTTAATAGTGGGTGACCGAGTTCCAAAGATCCTGCAAAAAACACTTACTTAAGGAAAACAAAAAAAAAGGACTGAATATTGCATAAAAACTTCCAGGTAAGAAAAAAAAAACCCGAGACAAATTATCTGTAGTATTCTGGAATTCCTGAATGTCTGTTTTTTGGGATACCATGCACTCTGATACAATACCATTAATGTTACAGTATCCTATTTATTATTAAACAAATCACTTTTGAACAGCCACTGCAGATATTTTAGCCTCATTATCATCAGTCCAATCGAAACTGAATTAGTACATGCAAGTTATCCCATTGAACAGTCAGTCCATGGACATCTGTCTAAGTTATCCTAGCAATCTCACAGCCAGATTTGCTTGCTTAAAGAAAACAAGAAGGTCTGCCAACTGCCTACAGCACAGCCATGCTGATATGGACTCCCACAGCATAGATTAGTCACAATCTTAAAAATCTTCTGTTTATTTTCAATCAGTGCTTCTAATACACAAATAGTGATTTGCTTCTTGAACTGAAGAATGGGACAAAAAAGCCCTTAATCTCAAAGCCTGTATCCTAACCCATCTACAATAACAGCAATATGTTGTTTTGTCGTGTCATTCTCCAGTTGCTTTCTCTAACTTAAGTTGATCCACCTGCATCAGTTGAGTATGACCAATAGTGGAACAGCCATAATCACAGAGCTCAATTTTTATTTGCTTGTATGATGAAACAGTCATAGCTGGGATTATTATAATTCAAGAGCAAAAAGTAGTCAAATAGGAAGAACCTAGGGAAAGATTTGAACCATCACTAGCATCAAATTAGGATAGATAACATTAGAATAAAGTAACTGTTCAGTTTATTCCACTGGGTTTGCATCAGTTACAAGGAGATTCTCAGGATTTTTCTCTTAGGATTGTTACTGGTAAAATAAGAATGCTGGAAGTTTTAATTCCCCTAGCAGTTATTTCTTTCATGCTCAGAACACAGTAGATCCTTAAACTGAAAACTTCATAGCCCAAACAGAGGAAAGTCTCATTAGTGAAGCACATTCTTGGATTATATGTTCAGGTTCTGCCCGTGCCACAGAGCACAGGCGTTCACTTTAAACACAATCTTTTTTTTTAATCCATGGGAGGGAGGGGGGATGGATGCTAAGATTCATCAGGACTATAAAGACCAGTTCACTTGTATTACATGGATCTTACTTAAAATAGGATTCTTGAGAGGAATCCTGCCTCACTGTAAGTATCATATATAACTAAATATTGGCCAAATCCACCATTTCCAAGGATAGAGATTAAAGATAAGTGTTTGAGTCCTTTCTTAGGAGCTCACACATAGAACCACAAACAGAGATGCAGAACACACGGTTCCAGTGGGTACTGCCTGTTGCTTTCCATGTATTGAGTGACACAATGTCAACCGTGTGTCATACACTTTAGCTAGGTTTTCTGGCATGAGGTATCAATTTGCTCTGTGGTAGAATTAAAGAGACATTTACATTTAATCTATAAAGTCCTTCTTAGACTTGGTTCTGGATGCTGCTCATTTCATGTAAAATAAACAGTCTTTATCCTAGAAAGTATATCTATTCAGAACTAAGAAACTTTACCCTTCTCTGCAGGTATGCACTTAGAGGTTTTACACTCTTGGCGCTATAAATAGCTCCTAGCTCATAAAGGAACATAGAAAAACAGAGCTACACCCCAAATGCCTTGATTTTAATTTTAGTCCAAAACCAATCTTAGAATGGGTGGGAAGGAACCTTTGTAGGTCACCTGGTCCAATCCCTCTCTCAAAACAAGGCCGATGTAGTTTAGGTTGCTCAGAGCTGCTTTCAGCTGAATTGGGTATTTCCAAGGGTAGAAATGTCAGTCTCTCCTGGGCAACCTTAGATCTAATCAGAATTTCTCCTGTTGCAACACACCTCAGTTGCCTCTCATCCTTTCAGTATGCACCTTGGGGATAAGTAAGGCTCTATTTTCTCTGTCTCTTCCCATTAGGAACTTGAAGATGGCAATAGGATTCACCCTGAGCCTTCCGTTCATAAGGCTGAACAGCCTCTATTCATAGGTCAGGTGCTCCAGTCTCGTAACAGTCTGGACTTGTTCCAGTTTGTCAATCTCCTTCTTATGCTGTGGAAGCCAAACCTGGCCACAGCGCTCCAGATGCAATATAGCAAATGCTGAGTAGAAAGGAATAATCAGTTCCCTCAATCTTTTGGCTACTTCCCAGTTCTCTGAATAAGTTGAAGTCTACTTTCCTAAAATGTGGAACATGTGTTCTGCTGCTTGCCTTCCTCACTCCCCTCAGGATCCTAAGCTCTGCAGTTTCATGGTCACTACAGCCAAGCCTGTCATTGATTATCACATCCCCAACAAGCTCTTCAGAGGTCATGAGTAGCAACGTTGAGGAGAACATCAGCTCTGCTGGTTCCATACAGCATCTGTATTATGAAGTTATACATGACATGCTCCATAAATTTCTGAGATTGCCTGTGTCCTGCTGTACTGTCCTTTTGTCAGGTGTCAGGGAGGTTTAAGTCCCCTATGAGAAGTAGAGTCTGTTATATGCAGACTTTGGTCAATTGTTTAAAGAAGCCACTTCTTCACCCAGATTCAGAGGGTCTGTAACACACTCCCACCACAATGTCAGGCTTACTGGCCTCTCCTGATCTTGAACTGCAAGCTCCAACTGCACTGTTGTGCATAACACAGAAGAGCTTCACATACTCAAGCTGCTCCTTTACATTGGCAGCAATTCCCTTTCTCTTCACCTTTAACAGTGTTTCGTAAAGACTTTTTTTCCATCCATCTCAGCACACCAGGCATGGGAATGACCCCACTAAATCTCACATTCCTGTGAACTCATGCAATGCACATCTACTCCTACCCAAGCATTTCCACCTCACCAGCAGACACAAGAATCAAGTCCAGAGTCCCATGCTGTTCAGCCTTGCCTCCAGAGCTTTCTAGTCACTCTTGCTAGCCTCAGGGTCTTCCTTGGCAGTGCCGTTGGTGCCCATCTAGATGAGCATGCAATGGAGTAGATAAAGAGCACAGTACCTTTCTCTCATTTATCATAGTTCTAATACCACCCAGGACATCATGCTATTGCATAATATCAAATACTTTAAAATCTAAAATACCATTGATTACACACTGCTTATCACTGCCATGTGCAGCTTTCATTAGACTCTTACAACTTGTGCAGCAATACATTTGCACATGGTATAATCTCCATTTCAGAAAGAAAACTCTTATTAAACATCTAGTTACTTCACAGAAGAAGGCATTTTTATAATTTGTTGACTATGTGCCAAAGAGAGTTTTGCTATAATGAAATAAACTGCTATGAAATCTGGTATATTCCACACATCCATATTTACTGTACTCAGTACACTTTTCTATCTCTCTTACAGTACTACTTTCTTTAGATAATTAAGCATGTTGCTGTGGCTTCTATCATCAGACAGTGTAGCAGTCCCTTTTTCCTCACCAAGTTGCTTTCCACTTTAACACAACTCACTCATATAGCACAGAGATACTTGGAGTTGTAGCTGATTTAGTGTTTTCTTAACAGTTCCAAAAGTTTTTTGGAATAATTCACACAAAGGAGTTCTAAGGATATGAAGACAGGTGAATCTACAATTTCAGCTAAAATAAGCAAATATTCCCTCCTACACAGTTACTCTCATCTTTTCATCTCATCCCTCCTCCTCTCCTGCCTGGAATATCTACAAGCCATCATTCCATCTATCTATAATTCCCTTAACACCTGTACTACATTTACAAAAATACAAGTAAAAATAATCAGCTATAATTCAGAAGCCACAGAAAGAGACTCAAAAAGTAGTAGAGCACTCCCCCCAGGCTCTAGTGGGAGGAGAGGTGGGTATGACCCTACTGAGTTCTCAGCGTTGCTCATTATCACATTGTCTTTGATAATTCTATGATTTTAAAACAGACTAAAACATTTTATCATAAAGAAAATGGATTTATGCACAGATTTAGAGAAAATATGCACCTATAGGTTCTATGCTAAATAAATGGATGTACTCTCCTTTCCTTCACTTTCTTCCTGTTGACCTAGAAAAGTGACTTTTAAATGTAAGATTCATCTTTGCAAAATATGATGTAGATGCTTTTTAGGCCTTCCAGTAGGATACTTTCTGAGTTTGATTGTAACAAAAACATAATGAAAGAAGAGCACTACAAATTACAATGTTTTCCTCTGTATTATAGAGGTAACTCTCAGTTTTATTTATAAATCTAGTACAGCCACACTTGCTATTAACTATGCACCCCAGACCTAAAAATTCACAAAATAAAATAAGATTAAGGAATAGCCAAGATTTCACATTCATTAAAGTAATTGCCTTCTTGAATCAACTCCAGAGCAGCAAATCAAAACTCTTAAGAGTCTTGGGTTGGAATTTACAGCTATCTCTGTGTCTTATCAGCTTTCCATGATCCTGACTCAGTGCTTCCCTAAGGACTAGATACATTTTTTTAATTTTATTTTTTCAAATCCCTTTCCATCTAAGTCCCTCCCTAACTCCTCAACAGAAGTTTCTGATGCACTCACTTGCCTTTGGTAAAGCTATGGATGTGCTGAATTATTCAGCTGATAGAAATGTTTTCCCTGCTACCATGGGGATCACACAAATACAAGAGGACTACCACCTTGCTGTACGCGTTGCATTTTTGACCTAAACTGCCTAGGACATCAACTGAGCAGTATTCTATTCTCATTCTCAAATTTCCTACAGGTACCAAGGAAAACCATAGAAGACTTGATCAGAAAAAAGAAGGAAAAATATATTTGTACACAAAAAAGCAAACATGAAAAATTAGTATTCTTGGCCAAATCACTGTAGGCATAAGCATAACATTTTCCTTACAGGGTAAACAGGCTTGTATATAACATTAAAATAAAAACTTCAAAAGCGGGTTCAATTCCAAACTTCTACTCTTGTCATTCAGCTTCTATTTATTTCTATTTAAGAACTCTCATTTTAGTTTTACATATACGAAAAATATCTGTGAATTAGTTATAAGTAGTATAAAGCTTGGTGCCTTTAATAAATTTTGATCAAAACTGAATTTGTGGTACAAATTTACTGCTAAACTGATACAATAAATGGCAAATTAAATACTTCTTCAGCGGATGTTCTCAAGATCCTAGAAATTTCTAGAGTTAGTACATACCTTCAGCAATGAGGCCCACAATACTTCCCAAATATAAAACACCTTACTTAACAGTATTTTTAAGACCATTTGTCCTAAGTACATGAAACTTCAGCAATGCAAAATAGGAGCATTCACCAATATGAATAATTGGATAGCGCCCTTCTATGTATGCTTACAGAGAATATTACACAACAGTTAAGACTGCAAAAGTAAGGTTGAAGTAGGTTTTTTTTTCCTATCCTTTTTTGTCCTAATAATTGTTCCTTCTTTTTCTTTTCTCAAGTAAAAATTTGAAAGACAATTATTTTGCCATTCATGAACACCTTTGAGAAACATCACTCCATAGCATGAAGACACTATTTAACTGTTCATGTATAACTAGTATTCATGATGCTCTAAAACCCCTCACAGAACTGCTGATCCCACTGTTAGAGAATACAGCCAGAAAAGGTAATCCACAGAAGAAACAGAAACTTTAGCATAGCCCTAAAAACTTAGTATATGTTTTGAAAATATGAAGAAAGCTGATAATATCGCCTTTTAGGACAAGCAAAAAAGCCATACAAATGGTGTTTAATTATAACTTATTATCTACTATTAACCTATTATATAAAACAATGAATTATAGATTATGTTATATAAGACTACAATGCCTTTTAATGTATTATATGCTGCTATGAAGATAAAAAAATTGTGTTGCTTATCTGGTTTTTGGCATGGGATTTTTATGCAACCATACAGACTTGATATTTTTTAAGGAATAAACAACTTCTAATAATACACTAATTTTTACCCCTTTGCTAGAAGTATCTTTCTTACCATAATTCAAGTAAAGTTGGGATCAACAGTACTATCACCCAGGAATTCCACTGAGGAAATGTAAAATAAAAGGTGAGTTAGTTGCTATGACTAACAGTCCAGCTCCTGAGATTTTTTTGTTTTTGTTTTTTTTTTAATTATATATGGTACTTACATTCATAATTCAGTATAGAAAAGGTGCTTAACCTGAAAAAATACAACTAATAAAACAATTCCTTACCTTAAACTTCAGCTTTCCTTGCAATCTTGATTTTTTTGTCTTGATATCTAGTGGCTTCAGGAAGCAGCAGAATGAGAATTGCCTGTGTCCCTGTGAATGACCAGAGCAAAGAGGTTAGGCTGTGATATATTGGTCTCTCTAATCTCTTCATATCCTCCCTGGCGCAACAGAGTATTTTGCGTAGATCTTAATACTGAACACAGATTGCAAAATCAGTGATTCCAACTCAATGTGGAGGACAGTAATTTGATTCCACATACTGTTTTATAACATAACCACCTTATATAAGGTTTAGCCTATTCAAGGTATGTTTTAGAAAGGTAACCACTTTTTTTCAGAGCAGGAATATACCAGTGTTATAGCTTTGATTGTGTCCTTGACTATTTTATTATGCAATGTTTCAAACAATCCTCTTTAATGTAGAAAACTACCAGTAGTACAGTTAACACAGTTACAGGCAGCATGTGAACAAAAAAGATTTAGAACATCACTGGCCCTGATCCAAAATCTTTTAGCCACGTGCCCTACTCTCACACACAAAAATCCAACTCTGGACAGCTGCCAGCGCACACTTATCTTTCCCGGCTGAGCTGTTGTCTAATGCTCTTTTATAACTGATAACCACTGTTCCTCAAGCAAGCTAAGGGAATGAACTGGGGGGGAGGTGGGATTTCTCATTTCGTTAGTAACGTATTTGTGTGGATGGTTTTCATCAGTGTCATATATAAAAAAAAGGTTTAACAATTCTACAACTAGCAAAATATGTTTGTTTTCTTCACAATAACTTCCTCGAATTATTTGCCAGCTTCTGCAAACTCTTAAATTCATTGAAGGGGAGAGCTTTTTAATATTCACAAGTCTAATATTTTTTACCCACCTTGTTTCCCCCCCCTCAGTTCTCAACTGATAGAATTGAAAAGAACAAGCCCAAACTATAGCTGGAATGAGCTGACCTAGCATGATTGTTTCTGAGAAACCAAAGCAGATTACATCACATGAGGATTCTAGATTAAGATTACTGATCTGACTGCGTGAATGACTATGAGGTGTTCAGATTATTTTATTATTTTTATTTTACTGCAACTTTAGCATTTGGGTGGGCTTATTCAGTGTGTCTTTACATGTATAATTTGGTCTGTGCATTTGTTATGTCATGTTTCAAATGGAATGGCATTTAGTGTGACAGTTGTTTTTTTATTTCTACCAGCAGCCCTCATACAAATCCATAACAGGCATTACACATTCTAGATGGGTCTTAACAAGCTCTTATAGACAGAAAAACAGATAGTGCTGGAATGACAGTCCCTAAGCTGAGATTCAAATATGTTGGCTTTTTGTTTCCACTGTGACACAAAATTGTCTGCGTGATCAGTACCTAATCCTTTAGAGACGGATATCCTATTGTTGGAATACCTTTGATGTCTGACCCTGCTTTAGATTATGCTCAGGTATACTCACAGATAGGTACACCTATAGAAAACAAAAGCTCACACTACACACACGTGTAAGAAAATTATCTGTTAATATATAAAAAGCATTTAAATATTGTGAAAATTCCTATAAAAAGTTATAGTACTTTCCCTGATCATATATTTTAGATTAGTACAATGTAAGGATACTTACTTTTGTTTTGCTTTAACTCTGATAGTGACCTCTCAATGTATTCCACAGCCACATGCAAAATAAATAATGCTAGAACTTACGTACTTTGGGCAAGGGAGATGTCCTTGCTCTCTGCAAGCAACAGCTCTTCCAATTCATTCACACTGCCTTCATTAGCAATTAACATTTTAACACAGTTCAGCAGCTGAGTAATAGTTTGAAGAAAGTTTCTGATAGTCCATCGTTATACAAGCCAGATAATTGATTAGTTGTCTCCATTGACTGAAGCTATCAACTTTGGACTGAAAGCTGAAACTTTAGATGACATGTTTTTGCCTCAACAGTCTGCTGGCCCATTCCTGAAGTTTATATTGAAACTGGTAACTTTGAATTGTTTTTCAGGATCTGCCGATTTCCTGTCTCTGGAGTTTGTTGAAGTGTTTTTATGTATTTTCCTGGACTCAGGGCTGGATCAATACTACAGTTCAGTGCAAGGAAAATGGCTGCCACTTTGACAAGTTCAGATTAGTTGTCGTTAGCTATCAAGTCTGTCAGCTTTCCAAAGTCAAAACAGTTTTCTTCAAGTCTGTATTTTTACTGCAATGGCTGTAACAGGCCACTGAGACAAGTGGGGGAAAAAAACCCTGAACTTTGAAATCAAGAACAGTAAAAATAAGTTTCTGTCTTCAGCTCAGAACTTTTGTTTAAAAAGTTCACTTTCAATGTGCTTCTATTGTATATACACAGTAGAGACATGTCACTCAGAAATCATGTTAAATTTGCAGATGCAACGCATTCAGTATCTCTGGAGTCCTGAAGATCAGAATTTCCATATATTCTATGTGCTTGTGTCTAATAAATTTAACTGCAGAAGTAACACATCTATCCATTAAAACATAACAGAGAGCATGTCTAAGCAGAAAATACTGAATTCTCTTACTATCAAATTTATCGTGACACTTGAGTAAATCACATTCACAGCTGTATTATCAGCGTATGCTTTTCAGACTATTTCCATAATTTTTAAAAGGTCCATTTTTCCCCCAGCACCTTACTGAGCCTTATTTTCCTTAATTTTTTTAAAAGGAATTGCTTAATTTCCTTTTAATGTCACACATACTTGTACTGGGTGCCTGCGCCCAAGCATTGGCAGTGAGGCTGCAGGGCGGCCTCCGTGAGGACAGGCTGGGGCTGCCCCGTGCTGGACACAGACGGTTCCAGCGGGCTCCCACCAACCCCCTGCAGGGCACAGCCAAGCCCCTCGGCCAAGATGATGGCATCTCAGGGAAAACAAAGCACAGAAAACACCACACAGGCAGAGGAGGAGGGAACATAATATTGAGAAACAGGGGAGGGAATACCAAGACCAGAGAAGGAGGAAAGGAAGGAAGGAAGGAAGGAAGGAAGGAAGGAAGGAAGGAAGGAAGGAAGGAAGGAAGGAAGGAAGGAAGCGCTGCAGGCACCAGAGCAGGTGCTCCCTGCAGCCCATGGAGAGGACCATGCCAGAGCAGATATCCACCTTGCAGCCCATGGAGGACCCAACTCTGGAGCAGGTGAATACTACCTGAAGGAACTGCGACCCATGAGAAGGACCTATACTGGAGCAGGCTACTGACAGGATCTGCAGCTGATGGTGTCACATGTGCTCCCACACTGGAGTGAGTTTTTCCAGAAGGACAACAGCCTGTGGAGAGGATCCATGCTGGAGCAGGAGAAAAGTGTGAGGAGGAAGGAGCTGTTAAGGACTGAACCCCCCCCATTCCCCATCCTCCTGCACCACCTGGGCTGTAGTGAGGTAGAAGAGTCAGAACAAGGGTGTGGAGTTGGGGAAAAAATGGTGGAGGTTTGTCTTTTAATTTTTGTCTTTGTGGCTCACTATCCAACTTGATTTTAATTGGCAGTAAATTAATTGGCAGCGAGCTCAGATCAACCCACCACAATACTCCACTGAGACCTATTTGTTAGTTACAGGACAAAAAACTTAATGGAACCAGTCAGTTTTCACACGTTTGATGTGGTATATCTCTTGTAGCCTAACAAAAATGGCATTATTTTAAAGTAATTTATAGCATGTTTTGGTCAGATAAATGATAGCACCAACATTCATACTTCTGAACTTCAGTATTTTACTACTTTTTTAACACACAAAGATATATTCCAGTCTTCATTATGTGACAAATAATGTTTTTCTGGAAATTTACTATGGAAGCCGAACTGTAAGCAGCAAAGTCTTGCATCTGAAATACTTGTATTTTAAATAGGTGTCTGGGTCCACACAATTAATTCAGCCTACTGAATTAATGGACAGATATTTTTTACTGTTTACAATTAACTTGAGGGATTCACAGTAGATATTACTGAGTGCTTCCTGGCCCTGATGTCTACCGGCACAGCAGGGCTCGTGTCTATACATGTAAACTCTTCTCAACTCCAAAGTTAGGTGGCCATCCCACACTGCTTACTGTGAGTAGCCCGTGACTGTGAGGCTAGGGGGTTACTGAGTTGTTTATGTTATAATTATGCACATAATAGCATTAAGCTCTAGTACCTATGATGAAAGCAAAACAGGAAGATCTTTCATGTATTTGGCATCTGACAGATTTCTGTTACTGGTACAAATATAAGCAGAAATTTGGTGTATACAAATATTGTTCCACATTAAATTCAGCGTTTGTCCTAACCTTGTTTCAAAGTAATCTGCCTCCGTACAGATGGAGAGAGAATACAAGGGTAGAGGCAACTGCTACATTTCTGCTTCCACATTTGAAAAACATCCATTCCAACCCAGGAGAACTATTGCTTCACCTTCACAAGTAACGGTGGTTACTTTGCTCTCTCCTTGCACTTCAACTAAAGACAATATCAGTAGCCAACTTAATTTTAATCTCCTGTATGTTCCCTCATATGACATTTTCCCATTCTTGTGTACAAAATTGATCTTATTGTGTCTTGTGAGGAAATGATTTTTCGGAACAATTAGGGGGTCACTTGGCAGAATCAGCTTTAATGTTTTAGCATTGGCTCTGATAAAACTGTTGGATTACTTCTGCAGCAAACTGCATAAAAGAGATATAAAGTCTGTTTTGCAGGCCTGTGAGTAACAGAGGCTATTTTTTGCTTTAGTTATATGCATAAAAGCAAGACAAATACCTCTTTCCACTAATAAGCATCTCTCCTGAACAATTATATCTTTTCCACAATGTTCCAAAATCCTATTTTTAAAAAATTTAAAATTATTTTTTTAAAAAATCAATATTCATTGATAATGTCTTCCAAAGATATCTCGGCTAAGAACGTAGCTGTAACATTTAAAGTGTGGTATCTCCTTGCCAACATATGAAGTGATAAAACTGGTTGAAATGTTTCAGAATTTTGATGATCAGAACATTTGAAATAAGATTTCACACTTCAACCACTTTAATATTTTTAAGTGTTATATATTTTTGAACTAAATACCAATTTTCCATTTAATTCTTTGTTTAACAAGCCTCCATTGAAGCTGCAAAGTATAAAGAATGAAATTATTATCCTATTAGTCTTTTTTTGTCTTTAGCTTGTGTACATCCAGGATTTTTTTTGTTACATCCTCAAATTCTTCCTTCTGTGTATTTAGGGTAGGAAGTATGTAATCTACGTAAGCACAGTATACAAGGATTAATCTAAATTTTGAAGAACTTTGCCAAAAAAAAAATAGATACCGTGGTTTATACTTTTTGAATTTGTTATTTATATATTTCAAGCACCCATTCAATTCATAGACATGGATTTGGTAAATAATTCATAATTATAAAGAGATTAATATTTATTTTTAAACATATATCTGTAGTTTTATTCTTACAGTATATTTCAATACTTGAATTAAACTCAGAAAAATCCCAACTGACGTCGCTGCATATTTGAATGGTGTACTTACTTGCATACCCTGTATCACCAAATGGTTTCTAATTAACTGTAAAAATAGAAAACACGGGCACTATATGTACTAGCAAAATAAAGCTGATTAAACGTATTCATATCTCAAGCACTGACTCTCTTAACAGTTAATTGGATTGACATCTTCCCAAAAGAGATGCACCAGCAGGTGGCTTTTGAATTTGATAGAAGTGTACAACTGCAAATCATTGATCAGTGGCAAGATCCCACTGATTCTCTAGTCCCAAATCAAGAGTTACACCAAACATGCAAACATGATCAGACTTGCAAGCCCTTGTATACAGCCCAGTGTCCATGGACTTTCCTCGTGTACTCAGTTTATTGAAGGAGTTTTTATTTTATTTATAGAGTGATAAAACATCAGATAATTCCAGTAGAGAAGAAACTACTATGTTTTCCTCAGAGACACACAGGGATTTGTTCAGCAGCCTTACAGACTCAGCTCTAAAGGAAATCACACAATTTGCAGGAGCCAGTTATGAGGTAATTTCCACCATAGATTACACATTCATGCCAATGGGACTGCACCAGAAGAAATGAAGCACAAATTGTGAAGTACATTTCTGCTCAGTCACAATCCTATGTCCTCCCCTCAAGCTTGAAGGTGGAACTTTGCTTTTTATATCTGTTATAAATCATGTTTTTTCCATTGCCTGCAAGCATGCTAGACATTTCCAGAGGCATAAACAGAATCAAACAAAGACAACTGCTTGTGCTGTTAATACAAATGCTTTTCCTTTCTCCAAAAGTTTTAACTCTTTGTTAACAAACTCTTAAAAAAATTACCCCCTCTCTCCCCAGGAGTAAGAACATATTTATGAATTATTGCAATATATCTTTGATTTAAGTTTTCCTGTAATAAAAAAACTTTCCTGTAAATGGAGTTTATTTACTTGTTCCTAATACTTTAGACAAGTTGTTTTGGCACTGTCTGTCAAATTCACTTCTTCCTCCTGTAAAAATATACAGTGGATTAATCTCAGTCAGGATCAGCTCCATTTCTTGCATGGGTCTCCCATTTCTACTATACTATCAGAAGCAGGAAATAAAAGGTTTTATTTGTCCCAGACTGGGGTTAAATATACTGAATATTCCTAGACATGTTTCAAAGATTCATCTGGCAAGTTCTGGAGAAAAATCTCTTTCTTTTTCCAGTTGTGGAGATAGAATGTTCCCAAACTCAGTACTATTAATTGTCTTGTAGTTATAAATGACAATTAATTCCATTTCTAGGGCTGTGTGGTCATCTGTGAGAACAGTATTTTCAGTTCCTTAACAGTGATGAAAGAACTTAAATAATGACTGACAAACAAACAAACAAACAAGTTCCTTAGAGCTCTACCCTTAAGAGCATAGGTTTGATCAGGCCTGAAAAGTTCCCCATGTTTAGAAAATCTTTTTGCTTGCTTATTTGTTTATAAGTCCCATTTTATATACACTTTGCCATGTTTTTCAACCTTTCATCCAACTGAACTGTAATTACTGGAAATTCTGTTTATAGTTATACAGCTTTCTAGAAAAACATCTAATGTACTCCTGTTTTTGCAAGAACATCGATTTACAACTAAATGAACACTTACAGTGTAAAAGAGAGAAAATAAAGTCTGCAAGGAGCATCAGGAGGATAAAAAAGTATTTTAAAAGCAGATTTAACCTGTCTATTCCAAACTCCGTTTAAAGGTCAAAAGTATTTACTTTCTATAATCTAATAGTGCAAGTGTAAAATGCAGACAGAAGGAAAATTTCCTAAAGAACAGGACCTTTCTTTTTACCTTCATAAAGGGCTTTTCTTGTAACTACTTTCCAACTGTAATTAATTATTTACCTTGTCCTTCGCACTGCAGGAAAAACAACCCCTTGCAATTTTCATTATCTAAAGAAATTACCAACATGACACAGTTACCTTTTGCCAGGGCTTCTCTTTCCCTAAGGAAGCCAATATTGTCATACTTTTCCCTCTGAGCTGTGTTCTATAGCAGGGCACAGAAATGCTAAGTGCAGATAGAGGTCACAAGAGCTGCATTAGATAGAAAGTTCATGCAGAAGCTTTCATAGAAACTATTTCTTCATGTAAGTTTACAGAGTCAAGGTACTGCATGCAGTAAATGGATAGTTGTGCTAGATTTCTTGGAAAACTGTCTAAATTCTCCTATTGCTTATTTGTAGGCAGCCAAATGTCTTAGTGTTCAGAGAAAACTCCACAAGCACACAGGTGTCAACTTCACTGAAAAACAGTTTTAATACTGCAGATAAAGTGTTTTTTACACCATGCAAACAGCCCAAACAACAATTAATACCATCTAGAAAAATCTAATATAGGAGCTCATTTCTTCCTAGACCTGTTCCTATTATTTATGGTAATCCATGGAAAAAAATGATGGAACATTAACCTGCTTTACCTAGAAACAGCCTCTTCTCTCTGAAAACTCTCAGGGGAATAGGTTAATCTATTCTGCTGTGCGCTGGAGTGCTTGGAAAAAAATACAAGAGGAGGCTCAGTAAGTCATACATACTATAACTTACATATTTCCTCAGGAACCTTCCTTTCTATTTGAAGTGCTGAATTATATGTGCTCCACTGATAAAATTAATCTGAATAAGGTTCTTGCCATTCAGTAAATTACTTAATAAAGAAATGGCCTTAAATTTGTTGGCTATCCAGTTGCTAGTTGATACCAGGTCAGGCAGTGTCCCCAGGCAGGTGGTACTGAGAAACAAGTGGAATTAAACCAAACAGTACATTCAGAGAAGGAAGAAAAAAATTTTCTGTTGAAGTCCACCTTAACAAATAGTTTTCTGCTTCTGTTTTAACATCCACATGGTTGTCCACTGTTTTGTCAATCTCTGTAGTTTATTTCAGTAATCCAGTTCAGGTGTGCATCATTTGAACAGACTTAGATTACACTAAACCTCACATTTATGCATCTCTAAACCTTCATTTTATGATGATGATATACAGAAAACTTCCATCATAATGTTTTTATTTTTCACCAAATAAATCCATATTAAACAACATCCAATATTGTTCTTGTTCTTGAAATGTTGGTTAAAATGTTTTAGATAACACAACGGAAAAAAAGGCCAAGTCTTCAGAAAGAGATGAAAAGTTTATTTTGAGATTCTGTGCAGGGAAAGTGATGTGGTATGCAAGGGGCATAAATCAAAAAGAGCAAATTATGTGATTTTGGTTGAAATGGCTTGGCTTCAGATTGAAAGCAGTGCCTTTGCTTTTTGGGCTGCAATACGCACCTATGTCAAGGTGGCCCTATTAGAGGATGAGGGAAAGGCTGTGACTGTTCTCTACCTAGACTTTAGTAAAGCTTTTGACACTGTTTCCCACAGCATTCTCCTGGAAAAACTGGCTGCTCATGGCTTGGATGGGTGTACTCTGCTGGGTAACATACTGGCTGGCTGGCCGGGCCCAAAGAGTGGTGGTGAATGAGTTAAACCCAGTTGGTGGCCAGTCACAAGTGGTGTTACACAGGGCTCAGTACTGGGACCACTCCTGTGGTCCTGTCACTTTATCAATGGTCTGGATGAGGGGATCAAGTGCATCGTCAGTAAGTTTGAAGATGACACCAAGTTGGGTGGGAGTGTTGATCTGCCTGAAGGTAGGAATTCTCTACAGAGGGAAGGATCTGGACAGGTTGGATTGATGGGCTGAGGCCAATTGTATGAAGTTCCACAAAGCCAAGTGCTGGGTCCTGCAGCTGAGTCATAACAACCCTGTACACTGCTA
Source organism: Aegotheles bennettii (assembly GCA_013398125.1). Classification (NCBI taxonomy): domain Eukaryota; kingdom Metazoa; phylum Chordata; class Aves; order Caprimulgiformes; family Aegothelidae; genus Aegotheles; species Aegotheles bennettii. The sequence continues at coordinate 96,848 of VZRW01010565.1, forward strand.
CAGGCTTGGGGAAGAGTGGCTGTAAAGCTGCCTGGCAGAAAAGAAGCTGGGGGTATTGGTTTACAGCCAGCTGAGTATAAGCCAGCAGTGTGCCCAGGCGGCCAAGGTGGCCAGCAGCATCCTGATTTGTATCAGAAATAGTGTGGCCAGCAGGACTAGGGGAGTGATCGCCCCCCTGCACTCAGCATTGGTGAGGCTGCACTTTGAATATTCTGTTTAGCTTTGGGTTCTTCAATACAAGTTGGGCATTGAGGTGCTGAAGCATATACAAAGGGCAACAAGGTTGGTGAAGGGTCTAAAGAACAAGTCCTATGAGGAGCAGCTGAGGGAACTGTGACTAGTTCCCTAGGGGAACTAGTCCCTCAGGGGGAACCAATCCCTCAGGGGTTGGTACTGGGACCTGTACTGTTCAAAATTTTCATCAACAACCTGGATGAGGGAACAGAGTGTACCCTCAGCAAGTTTGCTGATGACACAAAACTGGGAGGGGTGCCTTACACACCAGAGACATGGACAGGCTGGAGAGTTGGGCGGGGAGAAACTTAATCAAATACAACAAGGCCGAGTGTGGAGTCTGCATCTGGGAAAGAACAACCCCATGGATCAGTATAGGTCAGGGTCTGACCTGCTGGAGAGCAGAGAAGGAGAAAGGGACCTGGGGGTCCTGGTGGACAGAAGGATGGCCATGAGCCAGCAATCTGCTCTTGTGGCCAGGAAGGCCAATGGCATCCTGGCCTGTATTAGAAGGGCTGTGGCTAGTAGGTTGAAAGAGGTTATCCTCCCGCTATTCTGCCTTGGTGAGGCCGCATCTGGAGTCCTGTGTCCAGTTCTGGGCCCCTCAGTTCAAGAAGGACAGGGAACTGCTTGAAAGAGTCCAGCGCAGAGCCACAAAGATGATTAAGGGAGTGGAACATTGTTATGGTTTGAAAGGGGCAGGCAAAAATCTTATTGGCTTTTGCTGCCAGGACCCAGTGAATAAGGGGTGGAGTTTAGGACCCTGTTGTGAAAAGGGGTCTGGGTGTCGGGTATCAGGTGTCAGTATTCCACCCATTTTCCTGCCAGACTCTATAAAAGCCAGGAGGACTGGGGGCTTCGCTTGGTCTCTCCGGCTTCAGTCTGCTCTCTGCCTCGCTCCTGCACTCCCCTGCCTGCAGCTCGCCACGTGGAGCCCAGAGGAGAGGCCCAGCTTTTGGCTACCAGCTTGCCACGTGGTCTGCAGCATTCCAACTGCATCGGGTGCTGGAGTTTTGGACTCTTTTTCTTCCCATCGGCTTTGCAGTGAAGGACCTTTCAGCAGCCTGTANTTCTTCCTTACACCCCTTCTAATTTTCGGGGGGGAGTGATAGAAATAAAACTCTGTCTGGTCTGTGGCTTGCCCTGGCCGATTGCTAAACCAGTACAAACATCTCCCTTATGAGGAGAGGCTGAGGGAGCTGGGTCTCTTTAGCTTGGAGAAGAGAAGGCTGAGGGGTGACCTCCTTAATGTTTATAAATATGTAAAGGGTGAGTGTCAGGAGGATGGAGCCAGGCTCTTCTCAGTGATGTCCACTGATAGGACAAGGGGGAAAGGTTGCAAGTTGGAACATAGGAGGTTCCGGGTGAACAGAAGGAAGAACTTTTTCACTGTGAGAGTGACAGAGCACTGGGCCAGGCTGCCCAGAGAGGTTGTGGAGTCTCCTTCTCTGGAGACATTCAAAACCCGCCTGGATGCATTCCTGTGTGACCTGCTCTAGGTGGTCCTGCTCTGGCAGGGGGGGTTGGACTAGATGATCTTTTGAGGTCGCTTTCAACTCCTAACATTCTGTGATTCTGTGATTCTATGATTCTGTGAACTTAGCCCAGAGAAAAGGAGGCTGAGGAGACACCTTATCGCTCTCTATAACTCCCTGAAAGGAGGTTGGAGTGATATGAGTGCCAGTCTCTTCTACCAAGTAACAAGCTATAGGACCAGATGATATGCCCTCAAGTTGCTCCGGCAGAGATTTAGATTGAATATTAGGAAAAACTTCTTAATTGAAAGGGTTGTCAGGCACTGGAACAGGCTGCTCAGGGAAGTGGTTGAGTCACCATCCCTGGAGGTATTTAGAAGACGTGTAGATGTGGTGCTTAGGGAAGTGGTTTAGTGGTGGACTTGGCAGTTAGATTAAGGGTTGGACTTGGTGATCTTACAGGTCTTTTCCAACCTAAACGGTTTTATAATTCTACATTCTATTTTGTTCAAGGCTATTTTACATATATGTGATATTACAGAATAAAAATTGCAATGGTAATGATTCAATGCTGATTGTGTGTAGCAGTCAGAAGCTCATAAAAGACCAGAGCTAAGCTAAAGCTAATGCTAAAGCCTAAGAGACACAAGAGTTAATTTTCTAGAAATGTTTTTGATTTTGCCGTATCTCCTACAACATATGAGCACCTGCCTATGTCAATCGGTAGGAATTACATTTTCTAACATGTAGCAAGGTAGATGTGTAACTGCTACTGATTTCAGCCCACTAATGAGGCTAGCCCCTAGAGAGTGGCCAAAAAAAAGGAGGAATGTATCAAAGGCTTTTCTTTTCTTTAAACCTAGGATTAAGAAGAAAAGATGACCACCAGCATAAAACACACAGAAAGATATTCTGGCTGTCTCTTTTTAGGTTGTCAGTATAAGACCTTTCCTGCAGGTCATTTGTGACTACCTCTCAGTACACAAATAAAACCCTCCAGGCATTCCCTTTTACATTTCTCCTACATGTTCCACTGTCAAGCGGAAAGAAAGCAATGTAACACTGTAAGGTTGCCTTTCATCTATCAAATTGTTTTACAGTTCCAGTACCTTTTTACACCTTTAAATGTTCACACTGAAAAAAAATGGGTTTTATCATGATATACTGATGTAAAAGTAGATGAGAGAAAATGGATTTACCAGTCTAGATCAACCTGAACTTTCCACTGATACGAGACTGCATTTTCATTTTCCATAAAAGTTGGGTGCATTTTACCTGTCTGGATATCTGTTAAGCATCTGAGATACTGCTATGGTGGTGAAAATGGGATAAGGTTGAGATACTAATTTTTGTGGAGAATTGGAAAGCAAGAAATATGAAAAAGCCCATTTAAGAGCAGAAGAACAAGCTTGGGGAGGGTTTACAAGTAGATCTTTTCTAGAACTGGTCATGAGATTAATCTTTTAATATGTGTTATGATATCCTTGGCACAAAGTGGAGGAGTGGGTTAATGAGATTCTCTGATTAAAAAAAAATCGGAGTCATCATCTGTACAGAAAAGAATTGGAAATTCTCTTCCATATAGGAAAAATTGGAGGACTTTCAGGGTGGTAATAATAGAAATTAAGTGAAATTCAATAGCTTGTGAATTTAAGACTAAACAACAGGAATGATGCTACAATCCAACACCATGCACCAGTACAGGCTGGGGGCTGACCTGCTGGAGAGCAGTGTAGGAGAAAGGGACCTGGGGGTCCTGGTGGACAGGAGGATGACCATGAGCCAGCAATGTGCCCTTGTGGCCAAGAAGGCAAACGGCATCCTGAGGTGCATTAGAAGGGGGGTGGTCAGTAGGTCGAGAGAGGTTCTCCTCTCCCTCTATTCTGCCCTAGTGAGGCCACACCTGGAGTATTGTGTCCAGTTCTGGGCCCCACAGCTCAAGAAGGACATGGAACTGCTTGAAAGAGTCCAGCGCAGAGCCACTAAGATGATTAAGGGAGTGGAACATCTCCCTTATGAGGAAAGGCTGAGGGAGCTGGGTCTCTTTAGCTTGGAGAAAAGGAGACTGAGAGGTGACCTCATCCTTGTTTACAAATATGTAAAGGGTGAGTGTCAGGACGATGGAGCAAAGCTTTTTACAGTAATGACCAATGATAGGAAAAGGGGCAACGGTTGCAAACTGGAGCATAGGAGGTTCCATGTGAATATAAGGAGAAACTTTTTCACTGTGAGAGTGACGGAGCACTGGAACAGGCTGCCCAGAGAGGTTGTGGAGTCTCCTTCCCTGGAGACATCCAAAACCCGCCTGGATGCGTTCCTGTGTGATGTACTCTAGGTGACCCTGCTCTGGCAGGGGGGTTGGACTAGATGATCCTTCGAGGTCCCTTCCAACCCCTAGAATTCTGTGATTCTGTGATTCTGTGAATCCAGAGAGTGAGTTTGAAATAGCAGAGGAAAAGAACATGGGTAAATGTATCTGTTACAAGATGACTAGAAACCACTGATGCAAGAAGGATCTGAAGAACAGCAAATATAATCTAAAAATGTTTCAGGCTTTATCTTTTCTGGAAAGAATGAGAATTTTTAATGTCATTGTAAAAGACCTTAAGGTCTTATTCTCATCCACAATACTGTTTATATCAAGTGTAGTATTTCTGGTTCAAGAGAAATTAACTCAAAATAAAACAGAGAAGAAATCCAACCAAGAGTACTGCAAAATATGGTTTAGGAGTGGCTATTAAGGGAGGCTAAGGCCTTTTAGCCTAGTAAAATGAGGGCTGAGAAAGGGATATGATTGTGCTGTCTAAATACTTCAGAAAAATAAACATACAGAAGGTGAGAAGCTACAGGACAATGTTGACACAGGAATAAATGGATATATTGGTCACTAATAAATTTAGCATGGAAATTAGAAGACTGTTTTTAGCCAGAGAACAGTGAATTTATGGAACAACATTTCAATGGAATTAGTGGAGGAAAAACAATCTAGGCATTAAAAATTAACTTGATCTAGTTAATGAAAAGGATTGTGTGTTATGGTTGTCCATGACAGGAAAGGCTGCATTTGAACACTCAGAATATCCTTTTCAATAAACTCCATTCCACTAGGCTACTTTAGCCATGAGCTGATAATGCCTCTTCTCTTCTTTTCAAAATACTGATTTGCTGCTACAGTCTTTTGGACCCTTAAAAGAAAAACTGACACCAGTGAAAACATACATTTAAAAGAATCCTAAAATCAACACATAGAAATCTGCTAATACAAACAGAATGCAACCCTCCCCAGGGAAGGTACGAGATTACAAAATTGTAGGACATTGTGGTGGGTTAACCTTGGCTGGCCACCAGGTGCCCACAAAGCCACTCTATCACTCCCCTTCCTCAGCTGGACAGAGGGAGAAAAAAAAAATACAATGAAATCTCCTGGGTTGAGATAAGGTCAGGGAGTTCACTCAGAAATTACCATCATGGGCAAAACAGACTCAACTTGAGGAAATCAATTTAATTTATTGCCAATTAACACCAGAGTATGATAATGAGAAATAAGAACAAATCGTAAAACACTTCATCCCACCCCTCCCTTCTTCCCAGGCTCAACTTTACTCCCAGCTTCTCTACCTTCTTTGCCCCAAGTGGATCAGGGGGATGGGGAATGAGGGTTGCAGTTAGTTCATCACACATTGTCTCTGCCAATCCTTCCTCCTACTACTCTTCCCCTGCTCCAGTTCCTTCTCCAACGTGGGTCCTTCCCACAGGCTGCAGTTCTTCAGGAACAGACTCCTCCATTGGGGGTCCCACATGCGGTCACAAGTCCTGCCAGACCTGCTCCAGTATGGGCTCTTCTCCACGGGGCCACAGGTCCTGACAGAAGCCTGTTCCAGTGTGGGCTCTCCACTGGCTCACAGTCTCCTTGGGAGCACATCCACCTGCTTTAACATGGGGTCCTCCCATGGTTGGGAGGTGGATATCTGGTCCACCCTGGACCTCCAGGGGCTGCAGGGAGACAACCTGTCTCACCATGCTCTTCACCATGAGCTGCAGGAGAATCTCTGCTCCTGGACCTGGAGTACCTCCTCCCCCTCCTTCTTCACTGACCTTGGTGTATGCAAAGTTGTTTCTCTCACATATTCTCACTCCTCTCTTCCAGCTGCTGTTACACAGCAGTTTTCACCACTTCTTATATATGTTATCAGAGAGGCGACACCACCATTGGTGATTGGCTCAGCTTTAGCCAGCAGCAGGTCTGGCTTGGAGGTGGCTGAAACTGTCTGTGTTGGACGTCAGGGAAGCTTCTGGCTTCTTCTCACAGAAGCCAACCCTGTAGCTCCCCTGCTACCCAAGTCTTGGCATGTAAGCTCAATACAGACATATTAATATTTGCATATTCAAATGCTGGGATCTAATTCTTATGAAACATAAACATGCACGTTTTTTGACAGTGATATAGAGCAATCAAAGATAGATACATTGCAATGAAAATATGCATAGCATGAATTTCTATTTGAATAGAAACTACTGTTTATATCATGGCATTCAAAGCAGATATGTCATAGAGTAAATGGCATGGAGACTGATCAGTCAGCTTCAGAGAAAGTCCCCATTGGAATTGACCAGATACATAATCGGGAGGACATCAAGTAGCAAGATATGCAGCACCTTCCAATTTTCACAGGAATAACTACAATCCAGGAGGCGTATTTCATTATTTGTGACAAACAGTATATTTTCCATTAATAATTAAACTGACATTTAAGTGTTCAGAATTAGCTTTTAAGTTAATCTTCTCTGAGACATATTCATGTATCTCTGTTGTAATTATAGCACATTTGCCTCATTTAATTGATGCTTTTAATCTAAAAGGTTATGTTTTAAAACACATTCCCCTAAAACACATACAGGGAATGAATTATTGGCAAGACAGCAAAATTGTTCTGAGGACCATAAATCAACAGAGCACTAAAGATACTGGGCGCTGATATTTATTTTAAGATAAAGCAACTAAAAGTTACCTCTGATGATATGCCTAAGGCCTCTAATAAGTGATCTGTTTTCAAAAGTTATGCACTTGCAGGTACTACAGACAACTACTGAGGAAAGCCAGAACTTCGAATTTAAAAAAAATCTGCAGGGTATTTATTCAAATAGAATTGGAGCTAACTCTAATCAAAATCAACTGTAAAAACCTTTCAACATTCGTTCAATTTTACTTAATCTAGGAAAGTGATTTTCACCACGCTTATTAGAAGTCTTCTTCAAATTAACTAGGATATAAGTCTCATTTGTTTTGGGAATTTTGGGAAAACTTTTCATTTTCAGTTAAAAATGAAATTTTGGAAATATTGTATCAATAAAACCAGCTGAAAATAACACTTCAAAGAATCACAGTCTGGTAAGGCTGGAAGGGACCTCTGGTATCACCTAGTCCACTCCTGGTCACACAGGGTCAACTAGAGCTGGTTGCATAAGACTATGTCAGATTTTGAATGTCTCCAAGGTGGGAGACTCCACAACCTCCCAAAGCAACATGTTCCAGTGCTTGGTCACTCTCACAGTAAAAAAGTGGTTCCTGATGTTCAGATGGAGCCTCCAGTTTCTCAATTTATGCTATTGCCTCTTGTCCTGTTGCTGAGTACCAGTGAAAAGAGCCTGGCTCTGTCCTCTTTGCAACCTCCCTTCAGGTATTTATATGCACTGGTGAGATTCCCCTGAGCCTCCTCTTCTCTAGGCTGAACAATCCCAGCTCACTTAGCCTTTCCTTATAGAAGAAATACACTTAACCATCTTTGTGGCCCTGTGCTGGACTCTCTCCAATATGTCCATGTACTGGGGAGCCCAGGACTGGACACAGTACTCCAGCTGTAGCCTCACTGCATGAAATAAAGGGTAAGGATCACCTTCTTTGACATGCTGACAACACTCCTAATGCAGTCCAGGATACCATTAAACCTCTTTGCTGCAAGGGCATATTATTGCTGGCTCACGTTCAGCTTGTCCTCCAGTATCCCCAGGTTCATTTTCTGCTAAGGTATTTCCCAGTTGATCAGTCCCCAGCATACACAGGTGTCTAAGGTGGTGGTTCCCCTCCCCAGGTGCAGGTCTTTGCACTTCCCATTGTTGAACTGCATGATTGATTCTACTAATGTGCCTCAGTTGTGTGTTGTATAGATTATATATCAGATCAATTATGGCTATGTCTCTCATCAGAGTAAGAGAGACACTACATCTTCAGTGATAGAATAAAGAATAGGATACTTATATTACCAGCTTAGAAACGAATAAAGTACCAAAATCAAATATTGTACTAATAAACAGAGAAAGATTGTAGAGATTAGAAAGCCCTTTCACATGAAGAGGAAGATAAATCTTACTCCCCACTATGCTAGGCTGAATTTGTAACTTCAATTCAGCAATAAGAATTTATTTTTCCCCTTCCTTGGGCATTCTTAGCACTTTACAATTAAGATGAATACTTACTGGATAAGATATCAAGCTGTGAATTAAAACCCAAAACCTCTGCCTTATCTACCTACCCTGTGCTACCTCCTATATGATATTAAATATTACATATTTTCCTCTCTACAAAGATTTATCAGTGCTCATGGGTAACCCCTCCTGCTGCTCATCAGCCTGGCAGATCTATATACTTTTCACTTTTAAACACACCCTAGGTATTTCCATCTTCTTCTCTAGATAGTTTCAGCTATAAGGGGATATTGAAGTACAAAATGTCTTAGTAGGTGTTAAATGAAGTTTTTACACAGAGAATAAGGCTTGGAGAAAGCAACACTGGAAAAAAAAAAAAAAGAAAAAGAAGAAAAATTTTTATACAAAGAGTACTGAACATCATTATAACAAAATATAAGATTTCTTTTGGAAAAAAGTATATTTAGAACAATTTAATTAAATTATAGCATTGCACTAAGTAAATCTCTCTGAAAGGGGGTCAGCTAGCTAAATGGAAACCTGAATGTACTGGCAAAAAGATTTTGACAGAGAAGTTTTAGAAACCAAATTGAATAAAATGAATGAACATTCTATATTTAACTATACTGCCAAAGCCAGACACATAAAATCACAAGCCAGGCACAGTAAATCATGAGACTATTTAAAAGAAACAAAAATGAACTCATGAATTTGAAGACATCTTATAGCTTGAAATATTTTTTATTTCTCATCTGATTTGAATGTGTAAGAATTATAATCTTTGGATTTTCTCCATAACCTGAAGGGCAAAGGACTAGATAAAATATTGAGAACTGATAGAATTTTGAATCTCTCTACATGCAATGTTTTATTTAAAACCTTAGTTCCCATGAACAAGCTAAGAATTTGCTCCAACAAATTTCTTCCAAAAGATGAAGTTTTAAATGAAATACTGAAAAGCATGAGGCTCAGGATAAAATCATAACATAGGCATTACAACACTAATTAAAAAACACCTTGGCCTTTTTTTTTTCTGTGCACCACAACAGTATTATATCATCTAAAGTTTCTACCGAAATCTTGTAAAGAATTTACAGAGAATTTTTTTTTGTTACTAATGTCATGTAAAACCAATTTTTTTTAACAAAATTAAAATGTTTTTAGGAGAACCAGGTGTTACAAGGGCGATCTGGCAGATAGACTATACACAGTTTTTATTGTCTTCAGGGGGTATTGGGAGAAAAAGTGAAAGGCTTCTTCTTGGAAAACTGCAATATTCAAAAAGGATGTGAGAAACATGCTAAAAAAAAAAGGCAGGCTTTTTTACTATGGTCTTGACACAGAATCATAGAATGGTTTGGGTTGGAAGGGACCTTAAAGATCATGTAGTTCTAATCCCCCTGCCATGGGCAGGGACACCTCCCACTAGACCAGATAAGATTGCAATGGAGATTATTTATTTAATAGTGTAATTCTTTGGAAACAAGATACAGCTGACATTTAAAAAAATAAATAAGCAAAATTGTAGTGTGTGGAAATCAAATGGCCTTTCTTGCTGATTGTGATGGTAATTCAAATTTTTTGCTACATGATTGTTCAGAGGAACCCCTATGTACACAAGTCCCAAAGAAACTAAACTCAGGAGGCATTTTTCAACTATCCCAGAGAGGACTCTAAAGACCCTGCTGCTCTATACTGAAATTGTAGCCAGCAATTTATTACTCTGGAAAGCAAATGTGCTCTTCTCAAGTCAGACGTCGTCCTTTCACTATCTGTTCCTTGCCAGAGCCACTTATGAATACAGGTGTAGGCTTCACACACTATGGGTATCAGGCATCAGTCTGACTTCTGCAGACGAATGGGATATACACAACACTTGAGGTTTTAGAACTGCTTGAATCTAGGCATTGAGATGATTTATTTGCATACATCCCATTGTTTAGATATTTTTTCTTCTGGAGAAGTAAAGACACCATCATAGTGTGTTATTTACCTGAATCCACTTTAAATACTGGTCAAGTTTAAAATGAAAACGTGACATTTTATTTGAGCAAAGTTGTGTCAACTTCTTGATTACAAAAATGGGCAGTGTTACAGAAGTCTAAAGAAGAAAATACATTCTGTCATTTAATCCTGGTATCCAACATTTTTGTTTTAGATGCCATTTATGATTTCTTCAAGTTTGATATCAGCTGTAGATGCCAAGATAATTATCTAGGTTCACTCGATCCCTAGTCAGTACCTTTCAGAAATAAACTTCAGGTTTCAAAGTTAAGAGGATCTTCCGACCTCCTTTGATGAGACTGCCTGTGAGAAGGCTATTCTGCCTCTCTTTGTTCCAAATTAATCATCTTCCTTTTCTCCCTCAGATTTTTATGCTTAACTTGAAGTGGTACTACCACGCAACACAAATGCAGACACTTCTATTCCCCTTCCCTAGACCTTCCAGTTTACAAATGTAATTTGTTCTTTACTCAGCATATTCTCCTAGATTAAATGGTTTTCCTGCTAGTCCTGAACTTTTCAAATATTTTAAATACATAGCATTGAAAACTAGTCACTCTACCTTCTATTTTATCAAATTTGCAGTCTCTGTTGAGCTCCCCATAGAGACTTCACCAAATATGTTAATCACAACTGAGATTGTTAGTCTTTTGAACTATTTCAGACACAAACACCTGCTAGATTTAAATGAAATGTTCATCCATGTTTACAAATATGTAAAGGGTGAGTGTCAGGACAATGGAGCAAAGCTTTTTTCAGTAATGACTAATGATAGGACAAGGGGCAATGGTTGCAAACTGGAGCATAGGAGGTTCCATGTGAATATCAGGAAAAACTTTTTCACTGTGAGAGTGACGGAGCACTGGAACAGGCTGCCCAGAGAGGTTGTGGAGTCTCCTTCACTGGAGACATCCAAAACCCGCCTGGATGCGTTCCTATGTGATGTACTCTAGATGACCCTGCTCTGGCAGGGGGGGGTGGACTAGATGATCCTTCGAGGTCCCTTCCAACCCCTAGAATTCTGTGATTCTGTGAAATGAACCTCTACAGTAAAGTATCTGATGCTCCTACTACTACTTAAACACACATTCTAACTTTTCAAGATACAAAGGGAGGGAAAAGTCACAAGATGTGGAAAGTTAAGAATGGCATAAAAAATTAACTGTAGTTCCTTTAGGTATCAATTATCCATTTCTGGATAGCTGTGAGGGATTTTATTTAGGAGAGGCTACCAGTCAACTGGAAAAACCAAAAGAAATGTGACTCAGTGAGAGGATAAAAAGGCTACAAAACAAAGCTGATGTGAAGAGTTTGAATAAGGAGGAAGAGAAAGGTGGAAGTAAGACACATATGACAGGAACTGTTCAATCAGAGCTGCATAGTGTTTTGTTGTTTTTTTTTTCCCTTAGAAGCAACATCTAGAGGTGACATGAAGGGGAGGAGAAAGGACCATCCATCATCTGGTTCCTAAAATTCCATGAAATGTAGAAGTGGACTTTCCCTAACTCTTGCTTATATTATGCCTTATGTCACTTCACATGTAATCTTCTTTAAACTTTAAATTAAATATTTATAATATGAAAAATGTACCAATACACAGTATTACAAAACTTAGAAGTAATTTGTGCTAAGTAGGAATGTGTACTTATTAATTTTAGTCTGCTTCACAATATTAGAAGATTAATTAACAACCTGTCCCTTGAAAATATTGAGTTAATGCTGCCAGGAAGTATCAACCTTTAAGAAAATGAGAGCATATTTGTAAGTACGTAGTGAAAATTTAGAATATCTACCAATGAAGCCTCTCAAAGGCCTTACAAGCACTACTAAATTTAGGATCTCTGAAGCCTTCCAGCATACGGAAATATAATTATTTCTGGTTTTAAAACAAATTAAAACAAGAGATTAATTGACATACCGAAGTACAAAAGAAGTTTCAGGCTGCAATGGGGAAGCGTAGCTCTCTTTTTCTCCAGTTCTTTCGTCTTGATTCTTGACTGTCTTAAGAGTATGCAATTCCTGCACCCACATCTCTTATCTGCCTGAATAAATTAAATGGCTTCCAATTAGTGAAAAAAAAAATCTAAGAATTTTCTAAATTGCCTATCAGTAGGATATAAGAGCTTCCCAGAAAATGAGACCTGCATAACTTAAAAGTCAAATGAGCTATACTTCTCCAGCTTTTCTTCCTGCTATATTCATAAGTAGCTGTGTCTTGATTTTGGATTTGAGTATATTTTCAGGAATTTCAATCTATGTGACAAAACAGACATTAGATACATAGGAGCACAAAGAAAAAATGCTGGTATTGCTCCCAATTTTGATCTCACTAGTCCTCACAACAAGAAATTGCCATAGCTGTTCCCATTAAAAATAGCTTTAATGATGGTAAATTATTATGTCTGATATGTTATGTTTAATGCCTTAGCTGATTGCTTAATGTGCAAATCTATGTTCTTAAAAGTTTACCCAACTTTGGAACTATTGGAACCAGTCCAGTTACATGGGCAATTAAGGATTGTTTGGCAACTGATTCAGGAATCAGAAAAAATAATAAATGAATACGAGGCTAGATGCAAAGCAAATATTATTTTATATACATTATGACCAGTTCTAATTAGAATTAAGATCTCTTTTGATACTTGCTGTGTTTTACATTCAGGTATCACAGCTTTCAGCAATGCTGTGCATATTAGTGGCAGTTTTTGCATTAGTATTTTGTAACACAATCAACTTTCATGCACTTACTCAGCCCTTCTTGAGAATTACACATTTGGATATTTTGTTTTAAATGCTTTAAATGATTTTATATTGAAGAAATAGCCTTCTAGTTGCATCAGATAGTCCTGACTTTTTTGTAATTACGTAAATATTCACAGGAAGAAATATTTATTCATACCAGTAAATCCTTAATTCACTAGATTTTGTAACTAAGCGTAGATAATATTGGAACTACAGAATCTTCAGCTTGTTGTGGGGTGACGAAGGCCTGACTGGGTGCTTTTTTACTGACAGCAGCATGTGTACAGTACAATTATTATGGTTTTTCTTCCAAACTCCTGTTTAATCAGGAATGTTCACCTGCTGATAGCTTTCCACTGGAGGAGATGAACAGTGGGAACTCAATTATTCAAAGGTCTTCAGATCCCTAAGGACTAGAATCTGAATGCAGATGTCAAGATTTGTTGACCCAAATCTTCTAATCTGGACAAGAAGAGGTCAGGGAGTCTATCTAAAACCAGGTCAAGTTTTCTACATGGGAATTGAAAGATTTATATGACCACACACATGTGCAAGAGTTTAACACACTAATCTTTCTTTTAAAGGAGGACAAATCTTTTACTGCAGAAAGAAAAGAATCACAGCTATATGTTTTAATTCATGTTAGTGAACCTAATTAATTAATCCAGATACTCTAAACAATGTTTCCCAAACTTTTGATACCTGAGGCATATGGTTTTCTATATTGAAGTTGATGGCATGTGACAGATCTCCCTAAGAAGTCCTGACTCTGTCCAATACCACTACGACCAGCTGCTGGACCTGTCATGCATGATATTCCAATCCCTGGGGTCTCTCACTCCTGCCAGACTATTTAGGCTGGTTAAAGGACAGAATGTTCTGGCCATCATACTACACCTGTTGGAAATTTTTACCATAAGGCATCAGAAATAGAAGCAGGAAAACAAATTTTAAAATGCTCTTAACTTTTGATTCACAAACTCAGAGAGATATCCTGGCCACAATGAAAATAACAAGAGCATATCTTTTGATATGAAGCCCAGAGATGACAAGCAAGCCTAGCATCCAAGTGAAAGATAAGATGGAAACCATGGTGTGTGAATACATGAAGCATGAAGTCCAACAAGTAGTGCTGCTTTTCTTCTCCTGTCCCTCCATTGGAAGGAGCCCTCTGGAATCTGACTTCTGCCTCTGATACTGTTTTGGTGCTTTCCATATCAGAAACTGGAAAAAGTTGTCCTCCCTTCTAGCCAGTTCCCTAAACACTAAGCAAAATATTTGGTCTCTTTCTTAATAACCTTTTCTAACTATAAAAAGTGAATTCTTATCTGAACATCAATATGGTTTCAAAAGGTGAGTACACTGAACCCAGCTCAGTGTTGGCTATCACCTGTGATGAAGGGAATCTTTGAAAAGAAATGTGGATTTGTATTTCTCTGAACAGAATTAAGGACCAGAACCTATCATCTACTTCCTGAACAACTTCTCTAGCCATCAAAATATTTTGCATTATCCTCTTTTCCTCAAAAGAGATTCTCAAATCATCCAACTCCGAGGGAGCCTAATCTGTTAAAAACTGATTCAGATGAAGCCATTTTAGATCAAGCTGATTGGAAAATAGATGCCTAGCTCTGGATCCTGATCAGATTGTGATGTGAGTTATGCATAGAGCTGATCAACACTGTCAAGACTGAAGAACAGTTCATATTTAGAGAAGGAAATTTAGGCATCAAGGAACATGAAAATGTTTTATCTCTGTAAGAACTGGGGCTACTCTGGGACATGGTAACAACTGAGGAAGGAGCTTGGAGGTCATCAAATTGGGCTTTGACACCTAAACAACATGAATCCCACTTCAAGTATTTTGATCTTATTTGGCAACTTTTAGTTCAAAGTTTTAACAAATCTCTTTAATGTTTTTATTAATTAAGCTTATTCTGTGGAGTTTAAAATACAACATATCAAATGGACACTGTATATGACAATAGGCACCAACTCAAAACAGAGGACTTTCCATCTGAACATCAGGAAACACTTTTCTACTCTGGGGGTGACTGAGCAGTGGCACAGGTTGCCCAGAGAGATTTTGGAGTATCCCACCTTGGAGATATTCAAGTCATCTTGACACGGTCCTGGGCAACTGGCTCTAAAGTGACCCAGGAGGGCTGGACCACGTGACCTCCAGCTTCAACCATTCTGTGATCCTGTGACTCTTACAGAGTTATATACACAGCTGCCTAGTGTAATGCCACAGAACAATGTATCTGTACACCAAGGTTTCAAAATCTTATGAAAGAGGTCAACTAAAATGCTCATCTACTAGAATTCAAATCTGATGGACAGTGGAATACCTGGAGTATTGTGTCCAGTTCTGGGCCCCACAATTCAAAAAGGACATGGAACTGCTTGAGAGAGTCCAGCGCAGAGCCACTAAGATGATTAAGGGAGTGGAACATCTCCCTTATGAGGAGAGGCTGAGGGAGCTGGGTCTCTTTAGCTTGGAGAAAAGGAGGCTGAGGGGTGACCTCATCCAGGTTTACAAATATGTAAAGGGTGAGTGTCAGGATGATGGAGCCAAGCTATTGTCAGTAATGACTAATGATAGGACAAGGGGCAATGGTTTTAAACTGGAGCATAGGAGGTTCCATGTAAATATCAGGAGAAACTTTTTCACTGTGAGAGTGACAGAGCACTGGAACAGGCTGCCCAGAGAGGTTGTGGAGTCTCCTTCACTGGAGACATTCAAAACCCGCCTGGATGCGTTCCTGCATGATATACTCTAGGTGACCCTGCTCTGGCAGGGGGGGTGGACTAGATGATCTTTCGAGGTCCCTTCCAACCCCTTAGATTCTGTGATTCTGTGATTCTGTGAATAATTTCCATGTGTATTATTCTGCTGTATTTTTTGGAAAAAAAAGAAATGGGGAAACAGTCTTTAAATTATTATACTTTCTGTACTGGAAGGGATTCACTTTCTATAAACTACAGAGAAAGCAATGCCAAGGTGCTATGAGTTACTTCTAAAGGATACTGTGCCAAGACTCTGCAACACTATTAAAAAAATCAATGGGTTGCAGATTTGTTCAAAAGCAAGAATGGAAATTACTGTAAAACACTTGATGAAATTTGTGGCTAAAATTACACTATCTTGATTTATCTTTAGTAAGCAGGCACGTTACTTGTAATCCTTAATGAAATTAATACTTCAAGCACAACAAAATAAACACAATCACATACAACCCAGAATTGTCTAGAGCCTTCAGTCTCTGAAGTTCAAAATAGTTCACTATGTTTTTCATATCTCTGGAATTTCAGGTTTTGGCTAAGAAAACTACCATAACCAGACCAGCCAATGTATTGTAATCATAGAATGTCTATGTATGTATAATATACAGACTATCAGGTAAGGTTTTTTGCATTTTATTTTTAGAAAAAAAGAGGTCAAATCCTTCTCCTCTCTAGAACTGTACTGGTTTGCTCTATTTTGTATTGCTCTGATTAAGTCAAACCATAGTGCTTTACTTCTCTTGATGCTTGGGAAAATATTACCTGAAGCACGATTTTAATTCACAGATATGCCAGCTAATAGAGTGTAATATTGTCACTGCACAACAGGGCTCTCATGCATGATATGCAGAATTATATTGCTGAAGAGAACGGAAGCAATAGTAAGGCAAGAAAGATTTGCCTTCTCCCATGTAAATGCTGTAGATGATTTGCTGACTACAGCCACTGCAGTAAATTACTGTGCGCAAGGATTATAACGATGGTGATTGATTAAGAACATTTTCAATACAGCTCCAAGACTAATATGACATTCATAAAAGCAGAATTCCTGTATCTCTAACAAATATAATGGCTGATTTACTAGATACAGTGACTGTGTGTGCAGAGTAAGAGAAAGAAGAATAGAGCTAAGCAAAATACATAGCATGCCAAAAATGATCAGGACCTTTAGTTGCCCAGGAACATCCCTGCAAAGTCAATATGAAAACTTTGTATTTTAATTATCTAAGGATTTATCAGAAAGTGAATGACTTACATTCTCTTCAGCAGAAAATCAAACATCAATTTTCAATGACAGCTGCTTAGACAGAAAATAAGAAAAAGTAATGGAACATTTTGATAACCCTTTCCTTATTTTGCCATTTATGTAGCAATAAAGCTGAAGAAACAATGCCATGGGCCAGTCCTTTCCCTAGTCATCCTGCTAACTATTTAATCTTAGCTACATTTTGTAACTCCTGTTCAGCTTTGGGACCAGAGTTCAGATTTTAAACACTGGTTTGCTACTTTGCAAAATCCTCTGGACTTTGAAGTTTTGTCTTAGTACAGAAAGGCTTCAAAATCTAACCTAGTACTTAGACTTTACATATAATATAAAGGAGTTGTAAGAGTATTTGTTTCTGTATCATTTAAACCAAAAAAATAACATTTAAAAATATTATTCTAACATGAATACATTGTAGTGTATGGAGATGATGAAGAACATTAAACAATGGAGAATTTTTTGCCATCTCATTCTGGTTCAGACAATTCTTTGGCGATGAGTTTGCTTTACTGTTTCTTGTGAAGGAAGTGACAAAGGAACTCTGAGCATAAATTGGTGGCATTAGTTTTGTTAAATTATACTAAACATATTGATTTATGTTACTGTCTGAAATCCTTGGAACCTTCTGAACCTGCATTTGAAAGTTCAGCTGTAAAGAATGCGTTTGTTGCTAAAGAAAAGTCAAACATACTTACTTAGGCATCTAAGTGGACTGCAAAATTAGAGAGATGGTATTTTCATTTTTTAAAAACAATATAATTTACAGAGAAGCTTAGATTTTCCCTACAGATGCCTGAAGTCAGGAGTGCACTTTGAGAAAATATCTAACATATAACTACATAGCTATGGAATGTGAATACTATTTATTTTAAAATTAATTTATCCTGAGTTAGAGTCTACTTACAAGCTGACACCTAAATACCACTGCTACTACCTTTCCATAAAGGTTCCTTGTCTGTAGCTGTGGAGATGGATCTCAACATTAGTTCCATAGTTAGATTGAAGCTGTACTTGGTGTAAAATCAAAGCAACAGTATCATTGCCAGGATTAGTCTTTTGGCCTGCTGAAGTCAACTCCATATGATAATGCCTGACCCTCCTCCTTTCTTCAGCTTCCACAGTGCCTCTGTCCATTCAGGAAGCATGGTGGCTTTGCTCAAGCAATGAAGAGGAAGGGGGAAAGGCCTCATTCTCCTCCCATCTCCCTAGCAAATGGTCATACTCCCTCTCTAAGGTAGTGCCTCAGAAGTGTTCATGTTCACAATAAAATCAATGAAAGCCCCACATTGGTAGCTGTGAGGCAGCATGAGAGAGAAGGGTTTTTTCCTTCCAGAATTCCAGTACCACCTTGTCTAGCATTGTAATAATAGGTAATACTCTGATGTTTTGGAGTTACCAGCATGATGAAAGATTGAAATTCTATTGCCTATGACCAATACGTTAACTTACCTGGACATATATGGAACATTTTAAGAAGCACAAAGACTTCCTGTGTAAGTCTATATGTAATTTCCATCTAGTCCCATTGTAACTGGTCACTAAGATAAAACTCTGGTAAATCAAATCACTGGTACACGATTTCAAATCTTCCTTCCTGTGCTGTGTTTCATCAGTTTTGCACAATTCTTTTTCATAATTGCATTTTGGTGTTTGACTTTCATATTTCCTTTGTCCTCTCTTCTCACAGCACTTTACGTGGTTAACTTCAGATGCTCATTTTTCTATACATAGTTTTATTTGCATGCTTCTCTGATTTAACAATTCGTCTAAGCAACCCAGTCAAAATATCACTGAAACTGTTCCTATTCATTCTGCTGACCTCTCAGAAAGAACTCAGTAGTAAAACCAGGAAAAACTTGAAACTTTTTTAAGTGAGGACCATTGTATCAAGATACCAATGTTTCCTACGCAGATTTCCTTTGAATAAAGGACTTTGAATAAAGTCTTTCTTGAACTGTATAGGTTTTTTGTTCTACATAAAAATAGTGTTTCAATATTATTTTTTTGTGATCAAGATCAAAAAATATTTTAAAATATATTGCCTTCTTTTAAATTAGTCTTGACAAGTCATTTATTTAAATGAAAACAGTAAAATATTGTCTTAACTACAAAGTACAGACAAAGAACTTGTAATATTTCAGTTTTGGTTTTACAACTGCCTCATTTTGTAACCTTGGAATCAAAATTTAACCTTTCCACAACTTCAAAGAATCGTCTGTGTAATGAAGATAATATTCATGAAGGTAGAGAGAGTCTGCTCTAAAGACTTGCTAAATGAACTGATATGTTTCCATCTATTTTAACAACTTTTAGATCAAGCTGTTAATTCACAGGATTACACTTGCATTAAATTTAAAAAGAAAAACAAAATCAGTAAATGGAAAACTTCTGTTTGATGCACAGTTCCTCATAGCATTTGTATTCTAAACAATGAAGCATTGTGGTAATGCCTGACAAGTAGGTGACACTGCTTGGAAACAGGCATCCATCCACTTTAGTTTCTTCTTTTAGCTTGGGAACTGAAAATACCATCTACAGAATAAACGGATAAATAATTATAAAATCTGAGTGGGTTTTTTTTTATGTAAAATGTATAGTAACTTCAGTGGGTATCTACATGCTAAAGAGAAAATATCAGTGTCATTATGGCTTTTACTTTCATCAACTATTAAAAAGAAAATCTCTCAGTTCTCAACTAGTTACAATTTTTGCTTCAGTGATCAGTTACACATGTAGGCAAATACTAGAAATGAAAATGCATCAAGATAAAAACAGTGAAGGTCAACACCAATGTTCAAGAAGTCACTGTGCAGCCTCAACTATACAAGTGTCCTAAGAGACACTAAAAAAAGTTTAAACAATCAGTACATTGGATAATGAAAATAATTTTCTATATGATATTCAGTGTTACACCTCAGGACATGACTCGATTTAGAATAGGTGTGTGTTTCATACATCAGAGGGTAAAGCAGGTGAGACTGGGAAATGAATGGTCATTAATTTTAGAATACATATTTCTCCTATATTTGCTGAATTAATTTGGACGAAATAAGTCATGGTCTTCTGGGAAAGGAGCTAAAAATGAGTCAGAAGAAGCAACAGGTATCAGGCAGAGGCACTGAGCAAATCTCAAAACCAAAGTAGATCAGACGGAATGATGCCTAAATGTCTTCTGGGTTGTTAGCTATTTTGGTTTACCAATTTTGGTTTTGATCAATCTGTACAAAACAAAATAGTCACAGGTTTTTCATAGTCCAAAAAAACACTTCAGCTTTATAGCTGAAAAACAGAAAAAAAACCCCAACCTAGTAACACCATTTTCTTAAGGAAGTTTTTCATAAAGGCATCTTATTAGATTTTCCCTAAGTAATTTACTGTTATAAAATCACTGTTTTGATGCAGATAGTAGAAGCAAATTGCTCTGATTTGTAAGCTGCCTGCTCAGCTATCATTGATTCTGCAAACTGAGGAACTGTGATCAACGATGGCTCTTTAACAGAAAAAGGCCTTTGTGAAAAGGCATTTCCAGAAGGAAAAATTAGTATCTTTTTGAGCTCTCAGACATTTCACCACTTGGTAATGAGTCACTGAAGCATCTGGCATGCATTTAAGCACCTTTAAACCATTTATGCACTGATAATGTTGATACACACTTCTTTGTTTATGGATAAGATGTGAATACGTTCATTACCGCCTATGATGAAGAGGGGGGAAGGGAGCTATCAAAAGTAAATTAAAAAAAATTTAAAAAGCAACCCATGAGAAACAGGAAAAATTAATGTAAACACTGCATTCGTTTTTGGGAACACAGCATCTGATAGGTGATGATACATCATTTTTCAAAAAGGATGAAGTTGAGGAAGACAACAGATGCCTGAAGGAATTACTACAGTAAGACCTTTCACCTAATTGTTAGTTTCCAAACTACACTGTTTTAATAATAGGAAAACAAAGAAAAGAAAAGAAAAGAAAAGAACCATAAAAAAGTAAAACCAGGAGACCCACCAATAAATAATTTTTTTAAAAAACTCANAAAGAACCATAAAAAAGTAAAACCAGGAGACCCACCAATAAATAATTTTTTTAAAAAACTCAGAATTTTCTTATGTTTGTTTTGGTTTTTTTTTCTTCAGCTACTTGCAATAAAAGCATGCTTGCAGCTGTAAAATGTTAACAGGAATTTTGTGGTGCTTGATGATGAAAGCATAGGCCCCATTTTTTATCTGCTTTTCTCCATTTACTTCAGTAAAGCACTGCTAAAGTACTCATGTAAATAAATCCAGGTTCATATCCATTATTTGGTTTTGGCACTAATGACTCTCTGAGGAAAATGTTTTTCACACTCCAATGCCTCAAGTTTGACCTGTCTACTTAGAAAATTTAGATGGCTGAACAATCTTGAGCACCTCTGAATATCTCTACAGTTAAATATATTCAGTAAGTCTTCTGCAAATCATACCAATTATTACCTACTCTCCCATGATTTTAGATGTTGCATCATTTTTGCCACCAAGAAAAACACTGGAGTGATAATAAAAATATTTTAATCACCTGGGAAATAATTAAATAGGAATAGGAGGTAGAATCTGGCATGTATCAGAAAATGTAGCTGTCTTCTAAAACAGTAGTAGGCCTTGCTGATGGGGAGAAGCAGTAGATGTTCTATCTTGAGTCCATTAAAGCTCATACAGTAGGAAGGAAAACAACATGAATAAAAATTTTACAAGTTGGATGCAAAACTAGATAGATAACCCTGCCTGGAGAACAGTTGTCTGTAATTCATTGCCAAATAATGAAAAACATATCAAGATATACTGCATACAAACCTGCCTTGGGATAATGAAAAAAATCTTGCTCGCTTTTATTATTTTCCTGTTACAACTTCAACATTAATCTGGAGGAGACTCTGAATATGCTGGAGGACCATATTGAAGTCTAACTTTATTACATTGAAAAGTTGGAGAAATGGTTTGGTATCTGTGGAATTCTGTATGTAAAAAATGCAGTTTACTTTATCTGAGCAGGGACATTCAGTTAACTAAACACAGGGTGAAGAGTGACCAGTCGTCTATCAAATCTTTTGCTGTAGAAATACAGAATTATTTTGTCTGCTGCTTTTATATTTCAATGTGGAAGAAACATACACTCTTTAAAAATTAAAGAAAAATTAATGCCGCTGGAATTTTGTTGTTGGAATTGAAAGCACTAGCTGGGAAACATTAACTCATGAGTGTTTCTGTGCTAAGTCCAGCAGGATCCTAAGTAAATGGTTGTGGTTAGCAGTAAATTCTTCAGAAGGGAATAAATATTTTACTGAAAGAAAGACAAAATATGACATAATATTTTAGACTTAACACTAGCATTACTGAGTGAACTACAGGCCGGTTCTGTGACTTCAAGTTCTTATGGGACATTCTACCTCAGGAACAATTTCAAAGGTATTAAATCATACATATTTTAGTCACCTAAATACTGAATTATAATAACAAAATCAACATAGCAAGCCAATTAAATTTTAGATTAAGCAGACTCAAAGAATTAAACTAGGATGAGTAAATCAATCTTAGGAGAGATTTTTAAAGTATAAGAGAAAAATAGCACCTCATTAATCAAATCTACCCTCCATAAAAGGAATGGGAATATGCAACTCTGTACACTCCTTTTCCACATTAAAAAAAGAACCCTCAGTCTCTCCCTTTTCCCTTTGTGTTTTAGGAGGTATCTCAGCTTAGTGGTCAGGGCGAACCAAAACCCTCCACTCCTTTCCACCCTCCCGGGGAAGATAAAAAGGGGAATAAGGAAGCGAGACTTAAAGGTTAAAGTTAAAACCAGAACAGGTTTAACTGAACAGGGAACATGTGGGATATAATGAAAAATATACAACTATATACAAAACCTGAATTCAATGGTCACTGGTGTAAGTGTCTAAAAGTTCCTCATGGATCATTGTAGTCAAGAGCTTACATTATTGCTGGAATCAGCAAGTTTGATCAGCTGGCAGGTAGCCATGGAGAACATAATCTATCTAAAGACTACTGCTATCCCTGAGGTTTTTATAGCCCGTACAAACACATTTGGTTGCATTAAAAATTAAGGAATCATAATATTCAGTTATTTCTTTTGATGGATGAAAAATATTAAGTATACTAAGTGGAACAATAATGAGTGGCTTGTAGAAAAACTAAGTAAGCTTAACGTCATAGTTATAGTAAGTAGTTTGTGATCTAAGTATTAGTATTATATCTTAATAAAAAAATACATGTTGGGTTTTGTTCCTTTATGCTTTGTATGTTTTAAAACAAAACAAGCTTTAAGTAGCATGTTAAATTATGCTTCAGAAATGTTCATATTGAAGCACATAATCTTTCAGAGAAATCCTCAGCCATGTTTGCCTAAGGTTCAGAGTGCTGGCTGAAAAGTTAGGGTTAGGGTTAGAGAATACACCTAATACTAATTTATGCAGCTCTCATTTGCTTACAGATTCTCTCATAACACTGAAGGTTTGTGACAAACACACAGCCCAAACGCTTTGCTTGATTTAGTACCATGGAAAACAGGCCCCAAGCATGAAAACTGTAATTTCTCCTGAAGACAAAACCAAACCACCATCACTAGTGTTAGAATCAAAACACTAAATGAGAAGATAATAGTTTTCTCCACAAATAGTTTTTATGCAGTACATCCTTTTCTCCACAATCACTTAACTATTTCTGAAGAATACAGCAGAGTACTGAGTGAGATGTCCAATACTAAACTTAGTGTCATTACTACCTTCACCTGTACTTAGAGAAACAGAATCCATTACAATTCAGCACCACAGTTTCTGTAGCTCTGGTTCCTGTAGACATTCAGGCCTTACTTTCTTCTATGAGGGTGAAGCCACATAGTTCACAGGAGCACTATGTGAGAAAACCTAGATTTACCTCAAAATAAACAGGTAAATCTAAGAGATACAGACTTGTATGTGGGCCCAGGCTAACCTGTATATTCCACTGCAGATTATACATGCCCCAGTTTTGCTCAAACATTTGACAAATCTTTTTTTTCACACTGAAAAAATGTTCAGCCTTATAAATAAAAAATTGCAGCCTGATAGATTTGAAACGTGCTTACAAATAACTCAGAGGTACCCACAGTTCAAGTATTAATCCCACCAACACTTAAATTCATAAAAAAAGAAGTTAAAAAAGTAAAAGAAAAAATATGTAAGTCTTTAGGTAGGAGGAAATGTTAGGTGTTCTTTTACTGTCTCATTTAACTTTCTTATTCTAAGAGCATTAATGGTCCAAAGACATTTTAATGATAGAGGGGATTTCCAGAAGTGCCTAACAACCCTAGACCCCAAGTCTGATTTCTCACTTACAGATGGCACCTATCAGCATTTTTATGTCTCTCACTTTGCAAGTCTGACCCTTAAACTAGGTTCCCGTTTTATTGTGCCTATCATCAACATAGTAAAATGATGGCCTCTACTTTGAGAACATTAACTATAATACCTCTGGAAGGCTGAAGGAAAGAGGAGCAGCCATGAAGTTTATCTATGATTTGAGCAGGATTATCTGTAAAGCCGATTGGTAGTCAGAAGCTTAACAAGTAAAAGATGGCAGTTTCTGTACGCTTCATTGAAGGTGTAAGTTTTAAGAAGGGTTTCAGCACAGATGATTTGATAGATTTGCAAATCCTAACAGACTTTGCCAAAGTGTATGACAGATCTTCCTGATAAAGTACATAAATAAATGATCTAATTTATAAAGTTTGATATGATTAGGAAGAAGGAGCTAATGAAACTGTGGCAAGGCTTATTCAAAGAGACATTTCAAATTCTTTAGATCTAAAATCTTACCATCAGCCCGTTCATTCCTAATACTAATAATTTCTGTCACTAATTATTGACAATAACTTCTAGATAAATTACCATAAGTACTTTAAAAAGACAATTAAAAAAAAATAAAACCCACTTCTGATACTGATTTCCTCCCTCTCCTCTGCTATTTAAAAATTATAGTAAACTTAAATTTTCTTGTAGTTTTCTGCTTATGAAAATTGGGTTGTGATGGTTTGCAACATCTTTTCCTTTAGCCAGATATGGGACAAGAGGAAAAGTGAACATCTTTTTTGATTATTCATGGTATTTCTTGTCTTAAATAAAATCTTCCTTTTTTTTTTTTTTTTAACACACTATCAATTATGTGGCATTCAGACTTATTTTGTAATATTATTAATATAGTATTCTACTTATTAGAAGCAGATAAATATATTTAAGAAATGGTAGGGATCAGTATGGTCATCTAGTTTGTTTTTCTGTACTGCACAAACCAACAAAACTTATTGAACTCAGCAGCATCTACTTAATGTGCAACAAATGTTTTAGAGGACAAACATTTTTACCTAAAGATAACAGCAACCTATGATAGTGATCTCAAATTATTCAATTATTCTCATATTTAAAAGATAAATGTTTAAAATATATTTAAATGAAAGATTGAAATTCTCAGATGGCTTAGGACTTAGCTATGAACTTTACGTTAAGCTGCCAATTCAAGTCACTATCAACTTGAGCTGAATCTGAAATATCTCATAGTCTGGTGGCTAAATGAAGGCTTCTACCTAGGCTTTTACATATTTCTTCACAGAAAGAGCTCTTAATTTTATTTTGGTTTTGTGCTACTATGACTGGAACCTTTTTGTGAATCAAACAAAACAAAAAAACTAAGTAGGCCGGTCTCAGAGAAAAAACTCCTGTGGTTCCACACTGTTTCTCCCAACTCAAAATTATGCAAACTAGATAGAGAGTTGCACTACCATCACCAAACAGTATTTGTTCTCTCCACATAGCTTCATTTGGAAATGAATGTAATATACTTCATATTTCTTTTAGTGCTTCATTTATACTGGAAAACAATTTTTATAAGATTTGAAAGAAAACCCCAAAGATTTATTAACTATAATTTCATGGACCTTGAGTCTTGGATTGTTTGTAGAAGACTTTATATCCACATAAAAATGCCTTAGAGTAATAATCAGGAATAAAAATGTTCTTATGACAATGCTTTCATTCCCAGAAAAAAGTAACTTCTGAGAGGAAAAAGAATACTCAAGGTTATGTTTATGGCAGAAGTTAGATAACACAATTTGAGTTATAATTTGCAATGATGGAATAACATTTATTTGTATATTGTTCAGTCAAAAAGGACTCAATAATAAAATATATTTAAAGGATAAAGTTAAAAAAAACATTTATTATACTATATTTAATAGGAAATTCACAAAGTGTTACACATATTCTTCAAGAGTCCCCTGCTTTTGACTTTACCAAGATAGTACTTCAAGCGTGTACAACAGTAAGAAAAACCATACTGAAATTTACAGTCAACATAGAAGTTATACTGAAAATTCACCAAAGCTGAGTCAACTCTAAATTGTCCTTCAAAGTCTCATAAAAAACTCTCAAAACCAAACATAAAAAAATATGCATTTAGGATAGGTGCTAGAACATCACGACTTCACCCTACAATGACATATTTGATTTTGCTAAACAGCAATACAGTTTGAGAATGATACCTCATGTTAGATTTTCTAGGCAGGTAAATCCATGACTATATCATTGAGATAATGATTCTGTATAAACGTGAGTTGGCAGTGAGAATAAAACTATTGTTAAGTAATCATTTGTCATAAATAAAATAAAATAATACTTTTTTTAAAAAAATGAACTGCTATTTCAGGTCTAAAACCATGGGACTAAGGCCTGGATTCATCAGACCAAATTCAGCAACCCACAGCATAAACATCTGCCTATGAACTAGTTGTTTAAGCTCTCTTTACAGTCAGTGGAGAGCATAAATCTTCTCTAGAACATGATTCACCTTATCTCCTGTAGTAGCCATCTAAAATAGGTTAGATGAATCATGCCCTAGGTGTTTGTTTTTGTTAACCAATTCTAAAGGGCATCTACGCAACCAGCTCAAAAGTAGTCAAATGACATAAAACTGTGGTCTGTGTCTCTTTCAGCAAGTATGCCCTGTAAAGAGAAAGAATCTTTTTGGTCCATGAAGCTTAAAGCAAAACATCAGCCTCTAATTCTGCTAAAAGGGAGACACTGCCTATAAAATAGTTGAAATGCAAGAAGTTTAGCTCTGTTCTTGACATATGTTTGGAAATATTAATAGAGTAATATGAATTTATTTGTTCAAACCTATCATAATGTTCTCCATAAATATCATCATTAAAGAATGCAATGCTAAATGTGTAACTCCAATATGCACCTACAGTTCTGAGATGTGACATGACCACCTCAGCAGTGGCATGATTTACAGGTTGACTATTATGTCTCTAAATCCTCTTCAAGAGTTTGATTGCAAACACATTGCTTTGGGTTTCTGGTATTCACTCCCTAATGGTTTTGTATGAAATGTTGCTAAAAGCATTGAAAAGACATTTCAAAAAAGCTGAAGAGTCAGATCTCTAATTGGCACTACTACATTATAGATCAGCACTTTGAAAACTGGCATTGAATTGCTGAAATATTGCTTGATTAAAATTTTAGAAGCAGATTACCTGATTACAGAAAAGTAAATGGTAAAAGTGTCTTGTTGCAAAATCATATTGGAAAAACATAAAAACATATAATCAAGTGTACTGTGACAAGGATATATCAGAGCTAAACTGTTTTCAGTGATAAAACATATAAGATATCAATGGCTAAAATGACTGTGCATGTAAATTTACTCCTGATCCTGTGGAGATGATATCAAACCAGGACAGCCAGATAGATGAAACAAAAAGAGCCTCCAGGTTTATACACAAACAATGGAAGAAACAAACAAACAAACAAAAAGCTGGTATCTGCATCATCATTAAAACCTAAAATAACACAAGTTGTCGAGAAGCCAATAGATCTGACAGTACAATGGGCAAAACAATTCAAGACAATGACTAAAACACATGGGATCTGCAAAACAAAGAGCGAGACAGAGACTGCAAGAGAGATCTTAACAAATGTTATATATTTTCCAGAGCGTTAAAAAGTGTAAATAATGCAAAGATAACACACTCTAAGATGTTTGGACTGAAATAACACTTCCTAAACCATACACGTAGTCAGTTGTTACAGGGCTACTTGTTACCACTAGCCTAGGAAATATGTACAAACAGTTCTTTCCACTCTACCCCGGAATTTCACGTCTAAACTGTCCCCAAATCATAGTGCAAATATCACATTGAAAGAACCTCTGATGTCCCTCCCATCAAGTCTGATATGCCCAGAGAAATTAAATCTATCACATTCAATAAGTGTAGAAAACTAATTACCTTATTAAAGAATGATCACAGGATTATGCAGTAATTTAAGTTGGAATGGACCTTTGAAGGTCATCTGTATCAGTTCCAAATCAAACCTCCATGAATGGAAATTCCCAAATCTTTTTAGAGAAACTGTTCCAATTTCTGGCTACCCTTATTCCAATTAATTCATCCTCACATCTTTCTGGTACACATATTTGCTGTAACCTGTGAATGTTGCCTGTTGCCCCTTTCATGCATGCCTTGAAGAACAACATAGTTCTCCCTATAACCACCAACCTTTAAGTCATTGAAGACGGGAATCAGATCCCTGTCCCCACGACCACCACCTCCCCACCCCACTTCCTTCCTAAGGCTGAATAAGCCTAGTTCTGCCTGCCTCTGCTCACACACACTGTGCTCTAAGCCAATGGAAATGCTGATGGTTTTCTGCCAGACTTACTTATGCTTATTAAAGTCTTCCTTGTAGTAAGAAGCCCAAAACAGGACATAATATTACAGTTATGATCTCCCAAGTATCAAATTAGAAAGCACTTCCCTCAAACCGGTGGCTCTATCCTTAGAAAAGCAGCCCAGTAACAAGTTAGTCTAAACAATCTATTTATGATCAAACTTGGAACACATTTTACTCAATTTCCTGAGTATATCCATATCTGTAATTTTCGATTCCTTAAATCTATCCTAAAAGTTTGCATGCTTTAAAGGTCAGATATTCAGGCCTCAACTTCCATAGATCATTATTTTTAGAAATATTTCACTAGCTAGAATTCACTCAAATGATATCACAAAGTTGCTTAACCTGTTCTGTAATGTCGTATGTCAGTTTCTTAGCTCCCCATTACCTCTCTGATTTTTCTCAGAGTCCTTCATCTACCTCAGAATTAGCACTGACACAGTAACTCCTGCTATTGTATAGTTATTTCTTTTATCCTTTCATATGTCTTTGAATACTGAGTTAACTATTTTGGAGAGAGTTGACCAAAGAATTTTATTTTCTCTTTCCCATTCTTCCTATATAAAAGTTGCGGTTCTCTTATTAGTCTCTTTTTATTTATGTACCTAGATATTTTTTTCCACTTTTCATTGATGAGTCAAAACTAACATGATTTTTCAGAAGTTTTATTTTATCCCTACAGTGCTGACAGAACTTTGTTATTGAACTTTCCTACATTTCACAGATAATCTTTTTGATTTCCTTATATGTCTTCACGTGTAGCTGTATATCCCACTTGCTTGGAAGTGTTTTTTCATTTTTTTTTCCCCTCTCTTATTTAGAATATAGATTTTATGCAGATTTAGTTGCTTTGTTTTCAACTTAAAGCCTTCTTCACACTGCAAACTACAACTATTAAATTGGGGTAACTTAATAAGAAATTCACATACATCATCAGAATTTACTCCTTTTAAACTGTTAAATGTAAATATTTCCCTTTCTAGATTGTGTTAACCAATAATCCATACTCTTCTGCCACAAGTTAAAGGTTTAAACCTCATTTTGATATCAGTCTTACTGCTTCTTTACTCAAGCAATGCAGGAAATTGAATTACTTTGGTATATCACCAGCCAAAATACCAGTGTGGCATGGCCATGCAGCAGTTAGAAATCCTAAGTGGCTTCATTGATGCACCAGTCAAATACACAAAATGAAGTATCATGTTAATCAATAATATAGTCACATTATCCACTTTGTGTAACTAATCATTATTTTGGAAAACTAAAAACAGATCTAAACAAGTATCCTAATCTGTACTGCTGAACATTTAATTCTATAACAAATAACAAGTGTCACATACCAAAAATTCCCTTCTCTGGTTCAAAGTTTTTAATCAGCTAACTTCCAATCTACACATTTTTTATTTAAACTTAAATTGAATTATTGGAAAAAAAACAATAAATATCTATTTCTGTCTATTTCTGAAAACCATATCTCATAAGGTATCTTCATGTTTTAGTAGAATCAAAACTAAATGAATGCTACCTCCCATTGGTTAATGATTATTTCGTAAGAAATGACAGCAATTACATCCAGTAATATCTGTACCCTACAGAATTATCAGTCTTTCATTTCAATCTGTATCTCAGGTTTTACAAGCCAGTTATGGCAGAATTTCTAATATGATTTGGTTTTACAATACTATCAGAGAAACCATATCACTATCCTGATCTCAGTTTGACCCTGGGAGGTTTATTGTAAATTTTTGAACACAAACTCAATCCAATTTCTTATACTCATCCTTTCTCAAAGTAATTTTACCTGAAGACAATTTGTTTAATGCTGAAAGGCACTCTACTAGTTCTAAGAAAGGGGCATTTTCCATGACAGTCATGTTCACTTAGCTGAGTAAAGATGATTCTAAAAAGTAGGTGTCCCTTCTCTTTGTGCCAAGACAGTTTTAATTTTTTATTTAATTTCATTTTTTGGAAGTTGTCAAGAAATTAAGACTAAAGAGCTCAAATTGGGGAGGTTACTTGTATGCTGCATTTTACTATGTACTGCACATATTCTACCTGCCTAAAGCTACCCTCTGTTTCAAATGGATGAAGAATGGACTATATTACCTATGTCTTTTTTTTTCCCCTGTGGTATGTTTTCATAAAGTACGGGAAATGTCAGACAGTGAGATTATGAGAACAGAATCACAGAATCACAGAATCCTAGGGGTTGGAAGGGACCTCGAAAGATCATCTAGTCCAACCCCCCTGCCAGAGCAGGGTCACCTAGAGTACATCACACAGGAACGCATCCAGGCGGGGTTTGAATGTCTCCAGTGAAGGAGACTCCACAACCTCTCTGGGCAGCCTGTTCCAGTGCTCCAGAACACACATTTTGTAACTTTAGGGTCACTTTGCAATTCTTACTCTTACTCTTTGTTGAGAGTGCAACTACCAAGGAATAAATATTGCAGGTTAGAAGCAAGACTTGGATAGAAAGTCTAAAAAAAAAAAAAAAGCCTAGCTGTATGACGATATTTATTTATTATTTTCAGCTGTGTCAGGTAGAATGCACCTTGCATACTTTAACACATACTTATGATATCAGGATTGGTTCCAAGTAATAAGTCACATCAAAGACTTTATCATCAGTTAAAGGAAGTAATGCAGCTGGATAATATCTCCCGAGGCCTTGTTAGTCTGCCATGAAAGGAAAGAACTATGCACATCAGGGCCCTGTTCATTAGTGGGGCTTTACATTCTATTTTTACTTATACAAACATAGGAGAAAAGAAGAAAAAAAATGCAGATTTTTTGAAATGGATCAAAAGAGGCATATCTATAGCGTGTCTCAGATGGCAAAGAAACAAGCCATCTAAGAACCCTTGTCTTACCAAGTCAGAAACATTATTTTTCAATAGGAACTTCCTCACCTTCACCCTACATTCTAACCATCTGCTCTACACAAGCCACCTGACCCACCACACCAGCCCTCAGAAACTGCCCTGACCCTATTTTATTTCTGTATTTTTACAGATTTTATTTTTTTAAAGCATGTTGAAGGTGCATTTACTGGGAAGAACAGGATGCTCCACAGAGGGAATAAAAGGACAGAAAAGACCTACAGCTCTGGGACCACACATGTGCTGTTCCCTGTGAGGGGCGAAGCAAAGTCTCATTTTACAATCTGTAAATGAACAACTAGGGGCAACACCAAATACTCCTATAAAAAGAAGGGCTATGGCTGCTGCTACTGTAGTGCTGAGTTCCGCTCTTACACCCTCTAGATTAATGCTCATTATGAGTAACCTCTGCTGGAACCACACGGTTCTCTGTGTAGGGGTTTAATGACAAACTGGATGGTCAATAAATCTGAGATTTTAAGGTCTCTCTCTTCAGAACCAGAACAGGGTAATAACGATCATGTAGTGGCAGTCTCTTTACTTTAAAAAAAAAAATAAAATAATCCCTAGTTAATCATAGAGATGCCCTTGGAGGTGATTAGATTCAACCCCTTCAAAGGACAGCTGACTTCGACACTAACGCCAGCCTCTCGGGGTCATAAACCTAACCAGCTTCTGAAATCACCACGGATGGGAATCCTACGGGCTTGCTAGGAAACCTGCTCCAAAACTTGACCCTTTCCATCACAAAGAATCTTTCCTTTCTAATTGTATTGTGGTTTTTTGTAAAGTAAAACCTAACACCTGCACTGTGTTTTCCACCGGCAAACCAGGTGTGGTTTGGGCTGCAGGGGCTGGCTGACAGCACAGCCTTTCTCCAAGTTGCTACTGACATGCACACTGTTCAAACACATGTGTCCATGTCCAAAACACCACCTAGAAACGTCCTGTGAGGGGATGAGGAACTGGTGCTCAGTTGGGAGCGCTGTGGGAGGCCCAGGGGGTGAACCGGGCACTGCTGGCTGCACCAGCCAGAAGCCTCATGGTGGGAGCGGTGTGGCTACAGGGGCGGGGAGCGCAGCGCTGCCCTGGGGCAGTCACAGCCGGTTCCAGGCAGCTCCGAAGCTGCAGTGAAACGGGATGTGGATGTTGGTGCTCAGGGGCGGTCGGAGAAGCGGCGGCTGTTGGGGCAGAGGCACCCCTGAGGGACAGACCCTGAGGGACTGAGGCACCAGCGGGCAAGGCGGGGGGCACAGCCCGGGGGGACCCAGCGCGGGCACCGCCAGGCGGGAGCCGAGTGCGGGTGCGGGGGGATGGGGCCACGCGAACCGAATGGGCGAGAGAACACCCCGGGGGCCGAGCTTCGGGCTGTGGAGAGCCTGGGCCTGTGCGGTTTTGAGGGTTTTTATGAGAGGTGGAAAGGCTGAGAAGCAT
>VZRW01010566.1:0-34639 GCA_013398125.1 Aegotheles bennettii
TTCTGTGATTCTGTGAACTGGAATAATTGTTCTCTTAATTCTTTCCTCTGACGTCACATCACTGGTTTGGCTTACCTTTGCTCCACAACATGCAAAATATTATCTATCTATCTGTCTATCTATCTATCTATCTATCTATCTATCTATCTATCTATCTATCAGGAATTTGAAGAAGGTCTTAAAATGCTTTTTATTCGGTACATACTTTATTCCGTGTCCTTAGACAGCATGTTATTCTTGTCAGATAAAGAGCAATGAATAGTGTCATGCAACATGTAACATAGAATTAAAGGATCATTTAGGTTGGAAAAGACCTTTAAGATCATCAAGACTAACTGTTAAGCTAACACTGCCAAGTCCACCACTGAACCATGTCCTTAAGCACCACATCTACACATCTTTCAAATACCTCCAGGGATGGTGCCTCAACCACTTCCCTGGGCAGCCTGATCCGGGGCCTGACAACCCTTTCAGTGAAGAAATTTTTTCCTAATATACAACCTAAGCCTGATTTTTCTGTAGCTGTTGTGTGAATAACAATACAAAACTTCTTCTTTTATGAGGAGAATTATTTTAGTGTATCTTCTAAAACCTAAATAATGGCCTCTGTAGAGATAGTGTTCCCAAGTCACAGCTTTTTAAGGCTTGTTCCCTTTTCTTGACTTCAACAGTTTCATAGCAACTGAGAAAGGTGCTTCTACTGTATGAAGCATACAAGGGATTAATTTCAAATACAGGTCATGTTTACTGTACAGACTTGAGTTAGAAATGTTCTTTTATAGTGTCACGCAAATGTTAAAAATAATGAGACTCCCTTCTTCACTCAGTTTTGAGAAGGGAAATGGGATTAGTCTTGGCCATAACTGCAGTTATATATTGAAGATGCTTCTGACTACATGTATTCTGAGCACATTTTCAGTTCTGGTGAGAGTAATGTTTTCAGTTGATAGGTCTGCATACCAAGACAAACTAAGACAAACAGATGTTATTCAAGATAAACCTCAAGAATTTCATCTAGATGTTCATGCTGATACTAGTGTATCTAACATTAATAACTATGAAATTAATACAGTATAGGAGGAGGTAATATAAGACCAGCACCTACTAATATAATAAATATGCTAATGAAAATAAATATTCCATGAAAGCAAATCAGTCAGTCTGAAAACATCTCCTGGCTGGTAAGTGACTGGCATTTGCATTATTAATTATATAGCTGAAAAGGAACCAAACAATCCAGGAGACCAAGAATAGTCATTTTTGTCATGCTTGTTCTTCATTAGGTTAACTCTGTTGTAGGGAAAAAGTAGAACTCTATTAGGATTTAAAGGCAACATAAATGTGTAGCAGAATTTTCAGTGACTCTTGAAGAGAAACAAACCCAATATTTTTGGTGTTCCTGAGGGTGACATAAAGAAAACCAGGCACTAAACAGAAGTGTTACATGCGAAAATATGCCCTAAGACACTGAGAAATTGACAAGCCGATGGTTTACATCTGGACTGTGTCTTGGGAAGGCCTTAATCAAATCATCTCAGATTTGCATTGCACAGTCACCCTCTGTCTCTGGTAGCATCAGAATTTTCTGGCCTATTTAACTATTTAGTTTGTGGCAGCAAAAAAACGATGTGAGCAGTGTGGCAGACAGCTGCTCCAGCACAGTTTCTCACTGTTTGGTGCTCTGCAGTGAATGCTGAACAGGAGTGTCATGAGCTGCTAAAAGTCTGCCCCACCCTCTTGATTTCTTTCTGCCTCTGCTTGGTGAGATCACACAGCAGATCAGAGTAGTTCATTCTTCCAGACATTTGTCACTGTACCAACACATGGGCCATGTGTTAATGGTTGCTACGAAATGAAGAGCTGTCCCTAGGAGCTTGCTTATTTCAAAGAGGTTTTAAAGTCAATACATACTTGATAGGCACCTGATATGAGATGACGAGACATGAAGAAAAACCCTGCATCACCTTAACACAACCTTCACCCAGGGAGTTCTGTCTTGTTTTCCTAACAGAGACTATTGGAGGCACATCCCACACCTGCTGCGTGTTGCTGCAATTTGGTTCAATACTGTTCCTGTCCCTTCCTTACCTCAGTGATCACAAACAGTTCTTGCAAATGTCAGTTCCAATTTGCTTTAATCCAGAATGGTGTTTATTTTATTAAATGATTGTGCCTACATCTTTCCTAATTCTAATACATTTTTTGAAGATCAAACACAAATGACCAAGGATTCAAAAGACACAGAAGATTAGAGGGAAGCTGTTCCCTGACACTCCACTAGCATGTTTGTTCAACAGCTCTGTGACATATGACAACACTCACTCTGTGGCTCCCAGGTTGGGGAGGCATTGCCAGGGAGCCGCTTTCCTGTCAGATGCTGCCACAGCACCTGGAGGTTTCCCCAAGAGAAGAACATACTAGTGTTTGATGAGGGAACTTGAGGTATTGGACTGAGCCTATCATGAGGTGGCCCAAAATGGCAAACCAGTTTCATGGCAACAAACTGCAGCTATTAGCACAGTATTCACACTAAGGCAATAAATTCCAAGGAGAGCTCACTTGTCCTGGACACCGTGCTGTAACTACAGGGTATAGCAATTTCCAGAAGTGTTTACTATCTCCTGGCCTTCATTTCTCCTTGCTACTTTGCATTCTATAAAATGGGCAGGATTTTAATGATGTAAAACCATGTAGATGATACATGGTGGGTAACAGCCTTGATGACCTCGTGTGGCATTACGCAGTGGCACATATTGTCAAAGAGGGCATAGTTTTTCTGTCTAAGTGACTAAGTTTTCAAACAAAAAGCATACCATTCTGATTGGTAACTTTATGTAACCTATTGCATTAAGTGCAGCACTTGTGTTTTTAGCCATCTGTCTGAGCATTTTACATAGATTTAGCCCAATAAGTCTCTACATGTCAGTTTTCCTGAGTTTATCTGGTGGACTTCGAACAATGAGTAATTGAATATGATTTTTTAATGTTAAACTTAGTCTCATAAGGTTGTGTCTAAGAAAACATAGGCTATAATTTCTTCCTAATAAAACCCCCACATTAATCCATTATTGTGTATGCTATTATTATTATTAACATTTGCAAGGGACTTTTAGTCTCTTAGTATCCCTTAAAAGCTGCTGAGGACATCATTACTGGAGCACTCTATTACGGTCTTGTTATCTCCTTTTTTACTGACTTGGTTAACTGCAGCATACTCGGATGGATGTTTCAAGGAATTATTTCAGTGGTATATAGCATTTGCATGCATCTTTACTCCTTTAGTGCTTGTAAGTGCTTTGGAGGAATGTTTCTATAGAGTTCCTAAAAAGCAATAGTCTTCCCTCCCTTCCCTCTCTTTTTTTCTCTCTCTCCTGTATGTGTGTGCACATGTCCATTTTAGGTGAACCTATCCATGTGTTTGGAAAACTTTAAAAAATCTCTCTTGTTAGGACTGATTTTACCTCTTGATCTAGGGAACAATAGCTGAATCAGGAAGTTCACCCTGGCAGTAGATGAAGCACTAGGACATGGAATGCAGAAATCAGGATTGAAAACACATCAATACCTGTAAAACATACATTAGTAAATTCTCACACTATAAAAAAGGCATTTTTTTCTGTGGTGCAGACCAAATTTAGAACCTGTAAGTAACATCATTTAAAAGACTATTGGGGATTTTTTTCTGTGTGGTAGTCATAAAATGGATGCATGGAAAGTAATTTGAAGTCTTCACATAGAAATATCTATTCAAAAAACATAGATATCTATAAAAAATAAAAGGAACTTAAAAATTCTGAGACAAATGTTTTGATCATGTCTTACTGAAGATGGGTGCAAAATGTCTTAACTATCTACTTTCCTGGATTTGTACAATCACATATTTGCAGAAGAAAGCCTCTTGAAACTTTCTCAACCTTTTCTCAGTCTGGAAACTCTTGAGAATCAGGTGTGACTACTTGGGAATAGCAGGCATGCAGAGCTAGCTATAGTAACATTCATCCTTATGCTCTGCTGTACACAGTTGTTGTGGCTCAGGTGTATATGATTTTGTTTGTTTTCTAGCCCACAGTTTTACTGCTAATTCTGCTGACAGAGATCCTTTTGTTGTTTCTAGAATTCAGTCTGTGATTCTCTTTCGGGAACCACATGGGTGTAGTTTCTTGGCTGGTTATCTAAGTATTTTGAACTCTAGATTTATCACAGTGTCTACCCTTAAGTCTCAACTGATCACTTTCCTTTCAATGGTTGCTCACCCCTCCCTTTCACACTTTTTCTCATGCCTCTTAAGCATGCTTATTCTGGTCCCGATGCTCACAAGGAGGAAAAAAGAAAGAACCATACTCTCTCTGGGCATGGCCCAGAGCTCCTTTAGGTTAAAAACTGTGACAGGTTCAAGCTTAAAATCCCTGATGCGTGCTCTCACTATTTTCTTTATCTTTATTACGTTTCCACATATAGCCCCTAGACACTCAGAACCGACTCTCTGTGTGTACAGAAGAGAATCATGAATCAGAATCCTCCCTAAATAAATCTATAAACTTATGATCGATAATCTAAAGCGAAGTCTGTACTAACAGTATCACCAGTGCTGTGTTCCTACTGTGCTTAACAGTGTATCTCATTAAACATCAGGAAACCTCTGAAATATTTCAGTAATGTTGCATATTGCAGCATATAATTGTATATTAAACTGTTTTATATTCCAGTTGATAAAGCAGTTATTCTTCTCTGACTGGAAAAGCCAGAAAAGCCATTGGTAAATTTACAGAAAAACCTGTAAGCATCAACATGGTGCTAAATTCTAATAAAAGAGGAATGAAGCTGGAAGCTGATAAGAGATGTAGTGACTCAGAGAATAAAGATAGTTCAGGCAAGAGTAAACAGAGAACACTGAGTCATGAAGGAAGAGCCTAAACATTTTCAGAAAGTCTAATGCAAATATTAAAGCTGTGGATGAGAGCTTTAAATAACACATCTGGAACATAAATAGTACTAAGAACACCATAGATCTGGCACAGATCTGAGGATTAATCTTCATATAACTAGATCTATTAACCCCTATATTTATGTAAGGATGAAATCTTATGATTGAAAGTCTCCAATGTGTTATACATAAAGCTGTTTTTTTCCTTCTGTGGTTTTGCCACAGCTGTGAGAAAAAAAATATTGTAAAATTAAAGAAGGGTGAGTGGGTGTTCAGGGGTGAAACAGGGTGAATTAAATCTTCCTCACACTGCTGAGCTGTCAAGTAATGGGCTGATTTTGGTAGTGGTAGAGGGAAGGAGTATGGTGTTGGGTGGGAAATGTTAGTGCTTGTGTAGGTGGCTGAGGTACTGTGGAGAGTAGAGCCAAAAACAGCACAGGAAACAGTTCTGGCATTTCCTTCCCTCACAACTCTAACTCTGAACTTCCTCACCCACTTCTTCATGCTCGAGTCTCTTGAAAGCAGATGCCACCAATCATTCCAAATTATAGGATATTTGTGATATAGAGGATTGTTCTGTACAACAGACATTTTAACTGCTGCTATTGGCAAAATCAATCTTTAGCACTGTCTCAAATAAGTATTCCTTTCTTTGCTGCAGGCAAAGACCTTTGAAGGAAAGGAATTCTCTTGGCAACAAGTTGTATGTAAGTGCTTGGCTACCTGGGGCTCAAATGTGCTAGGCTGCTCTCCACCATGGCGAAGGGGAAAACTTGGAGCACTGACCAGGAGAAGGAAACCAGCATCCTTCAGCCCTCAGCCCTTACAGAAAAGCCTGTCTGTGCTGGTTTCTGCTGGTCTCCAGAAAATCTGTTGCAATCTGTTTCCACTTGAATGGAAAATGTCTAAGTTTAATTGCTCACTTTTGTCCCTGAGCTAAGACACTACCTTGGGGTCAGAATATTGGGAGTCACATTCAGTTTAGCTTTCATGGTACAGCAAGCCCACTACAACAACAGGACTTAAGTTGTTCACAGAGGCCATATTTAAAGCATTTTCCTTTTGATTTAGTCTCTTTAAGAATCACAGATGTACTTACACTGCTTTCTTTAATCAAGTGAAAAAGAAGTTATAAAAGCAAATGATCTAATAATATTTTCATTTCTATTGCACTTATATATAATTTGTAATGCATTTATATATAATGAGGAATTTGGTACTCTTCTTGCAGTCTCCATTCCTGTTACCGCATCAGATGAAATGCTTTTTAAACCATTATTGAATTTTTTGCTAACTGAAGAATCTTGATTTATAAGCTCTGAATGTAAAGTCATAGAGATTTTCAGATCAGTTAAAAAATGTAATAACCTGGGTCCCCTGGGGGGGTGTTTTATTTGTTCAGTTGGAGATTTTGAATGGGAAGTCTAGATTTCTTACTTGAAACAATGTGCTGTCAGAGTACTGAGATTCAACTGTTACCTTTATACGTGTTGTGAATATTACAGTAGTGTAAGCTTATGCTACCTGTGGGGCAAAGTGTCCTTTAAATAGAAGTATTAAAAATTTATTGCAAGCATCATGTGTCTAAAAAGCTTGGTAGAGATGTATGTAGGTATTTAAATTTGCATGTGTTAGATATTATGTAAAAAATTCATCCAGAATCCATCTGAGATATTAGTGAAATATTAACTATTTTAAAGTTTCATTAGATATGTAATATTTTAGTTATATGTTTATATAAAAAATAAACTTAATTCAGAGTAGAAGTTGGCAGGTTCCCAAATGGAAAAAAGAAGAGATAACAGCTAATGTGTGGTACTAGCAATTGGTGTATTTTTACATGAATGTACAGAATAAATGAGTATTTATGCAGATGATAATGAGACACAAATTTTAACCAAAGAATTAGATTAGATTAGATTAGTTTTATGTGTTGCATTTCACAGGGCATTGTATATCGGTTATTCAACAGAGCAAAAATTCATGATGGTATCATCCACATATCTTACATGAAAGTGTTTTTAGCATGTATTTTAACCCATGTACAATAAAGAAAGTACCTTACCAATGAAATCCATTCTTTTCCTGCTCAGCAGGTTTTCATTTAACCTGTTCTGGATGGAAAAATAAGGATTTGAGGATTTAATTTCTTTTTATGAAAAAATCATCATTTTGGAATTTGGGTTTAAAAACCTCTGGGTAACACAAATTCTCAAAATTCCCAGACAGATAACTGTATAGCTTTTAAACAGGGAAAGAAATATTAAGGTTTGGATACTCAGCACTACCAACCTAGGGGAGTCAAAACTTATTTGTTTCATGCACCTTTGAAACTCAGATTTCCTACTGGACCTCATATTGCATGATGCACTTTGCTAAAGCAACTACTATGATGTATCACCAAGAATGAATATTTCATCAGGGCAGCTTTGATTTTAAAAATTATTTCAAAATGCTTCAGTTTTATGTTGAGATTATTTAGTTGTTAACCATGCATTTGTCTGGATTTAATAGCATTTCTAAATCAAATAATTGCAAATAAACTGACATGCTAGACAATTGATTTGATAAGTAATAGACAAGTGATGTAACAATTTCTGATTTTGTTGTCTTCCTGTTGTCACTTCTTCCAATGCTCCTACCTTTTCTTTTTCACAAACATTTTAGGTTTTAATAAATCTACATTTTTTTCAGATAAAAAATACTTCATTAAACAAGAATACTTGTAAAGGTACACTGTAGACATCGATTATGTGGTTAGTGTGCATTTATTAACATTTTTACTGGTATTTGCACACAGTCCACTACCTGATTTAGAATGATAGTGGACTGTGTGCAAAGTGCACTGTGAGATTTTTTGGACCCTGACTGCTATTAAGTACATTTTGTGAGACTTCGAATTCTTTCATAGTGATGTGATAATGTTTCAGTTCTGCATCTGA
Organism: Aegotheles bennettii; assembly: GCA_013398125.1. Lineage (NCBI taxonomy): Eukaryota > Metazoa > Chordata > Aves > Caprimulgiformes > Aegothelidae > Aegotheles > Aegotheles bennettii. The sequence continues at coordinate 7,867 of VZRW01010566.1, forward strand.
AATTCTTCCTTTCATAACACTTCTTTGAGTTTAATGGGATTTTTTTCTGCAAGAAGGATTCAAATCATTAAGGACATATATAAAAAAAAATAATTCTGTTGCTGATGCTGAACTGAAGGCTATTGTCAAAATTCCTCATTCTAATAGGCAAAACACAGACCCAGCAAAACAAAGGGTTGAAAATATTAACTTCAATTTTGGATAGAAAATTGAACTTAATAAATGCAAGTAGATGTGCATAGAGAAAATTGCAATCTATTTCGCTTTAGGATTCTCAGTAGCTGCATCATCTTCCACTTATATTTCTAACAGTCAATTTGTCTGAATTACCATTGTACTCTGTGAAAGCTCTATGGGCAGATTCTCAAGCAGGGCGAAAAGACCTATGCCTTTTAACGTATATTTCCATTTAGGCACAATTATACCAAGTTACTTCTTTCCTACACACTCTATTGAGATAAATTTAAATGGCAGTGGTCCAGGCAGGCGGAGAGTCAGACCCTGTCATTTGGGAACCCAGATTTTAGCTGGACTCCAGAACAAGAGATTGAGCCTGGCTACCTTTGTTTTAATCTGACATATTTCTCATTTTTCTTCCTTATAACTCTCAGGGAGAAATTATTTCTCTGGGAAAAACCCATAAGCTCTTTGGCACACAAGTCCTTCTTCAGGTACTAAATATTATTCATGCTTTGCAAGTAGCAACATGGAATAGTGCCTTAGACTCTTGGTTTTGCTCGGAAACATGTAATTCTAAAAGCAGTGTAATTCTAACATGTAATTCTAAAAACTTTATTTGAGTATTCACTTAATTGAAGCGATTAGATTAGGGACCCACTCATTGTGGAGAGAGACAGACTTTGTTGGGTGTTTCTGGAAGTGTCATTTGGGGTCTGCTGTGGCGTTGTGGAGTCGGAATAATCCAGCCAACAGGTAGTGATTGACTGCACCTCACTACCTCCTGTGGCCCCAGCCATCCATCCCACAGCAGAGAAACATCACCTCTCAAAAGGTGTGTCCTCCCTGTCCTTATAGTTAGGCATATCTCTGGGTGTTTTGGCTATACAATTCTTACTTCTATTGATTTCTGGACAAGTTTAGTTTTAAACTGCTTACAATTCACTTTGGAAATAAAAAAAAAGAATAGTAGTAAATATATAAATTGTCTTAATGTAACAACAATAAAACTGATTTAGTCTTATTTCCTCTCAAGGAATGAGGGAGGTGCAAAACTGGGAGTTCAATGTTAAAAGCTTGGTAGAAGTTAAGGCAAAGTTAAGGAACATGTGAGGAATTTTAGGTAGCATGATAACGGCTGATCCAAGTGACACTCTTGGAGGTGGAGAGAAGTTTGCTTTCTTTTGTTATTTTCTTTTTCCTATTGATTGCTTGCTCAAGCTATTGAAATACTGATTTAACCTGTTGAATTCTGCTATACTTGCAACATCTAAGTGGTACCAAAGTATAGAGGATGTGGCTACATCTGTAGGTATGGAGAACTCCATTTACTGTGGGTTTTCAAGAATATCCTTTGAGGTAGAGAAGCAGCTCTCATTTTCTAGGCAGGGATTTCAAAGAGGAATGCTGAGACTCACAGAAAGAAATGTGGGATCCTGAAACACCATGGTTTCGGTTTGGGACTTAAGTCACCACAGCACGTTTACTCCTGCAAATTAGTTCTGTTGACTTTACTGGAGCCTACACATGAACAATATTTACATGTCAAGCCCTTCATATAGTTGACTGAGCTGTTATCAGGCAATCTGAAGTTTTTCTTCAGCTGTTACTTAGCTGTAGCAAAATTTGCCAAGTCTATACTAAGGTATGGATATTGGCCAGTAGTGTGTGTGGGTGCCTAGAGATATGCTGTTCAGCATCCAGCACATGGAAGGTAGCCTGACCTCTCCTGTAAATGCTCAGCATTGCATGACACAAGCTCCCACACAGAGCAACATGTAGAGCTTACTGTTGCTTCCAGACCTTCTCTGTGAGTGTAGCCCAGTAGCAGGGCAGAGAGGGGAGGCATGAAATCATCTCTGTTAAAGACAGTCTGATTACTTGTTCTGGTTACTTATACAGGGGGAGAAAAGGAAAAACAAAACAAAACACATGCACACACACACACACACACACACACACAAAAAGAAAGGAAAAATTGAGGCCATGGGTAGATGCTTGATTTCAATGAGCGTTTCATGTAGGATGGTCTTTTTGCCATAGATAGATCTTGTTCTCCTGTTTCAGTTCATGTCTTGGACCAGTGGAAGCACAGGAACCTGAGAATGGTCAGGTGTCATCCCCCTACTCCTGAATAGTCTGTGCAGAAACACAGATGCTGTTTGCTATGTTTTTGAGGATCAGGTATTATTACTTGGCTGTCAGTAGTCATAGTAACACTGCTTTCCTATGGCTGTTGAATGCTTGGTGCTGAAGGTTGCTTTAGTTCTGGCAATCTGTTTTTCTGTTTGCTTATTTTTCTTGTTCAAATTTCTTCCCCTGAGGCTTTAGAATTAATTTGACAAGTTAGCCTATAATTTAACATGCCAAAAACTGGAGGTGCTCCCACAATTTTGATGCAGAATCTGTGTTGATGCCTCATAGTTTTATTTATTTTGCCAAATTGTTTTAATACCCCAAATTCAGGGCAGGCTTCTCAGCTGGTGTTGATGGGCAAAGCTTCAGTAGGGCTGTTAAGGCATATATACACAGATGGGCACAGACAGCTGTGAGCTTCTCTGTCCACTATGTGAGCCAGCCAAGAGCAAGCCAGCTCTGCTCTGTAAGTTGTAGAGCTGCACTAGTGAGATAGTGTGCCCCAGTGTTTATCTACTGCCTCTTTGGAAGACTTTCCAGGTCTAAACTGGCTCTTGTCTGTCCCTCCTGGAAGGTGAACAGGAATGTTCATGCCTGGCTCCATTCTTCATCTGAGAAGGCATATCTGGCTGCTGCTCAGGCCTTAGCTCCTGCTACATTTTAGTTCCAGTTCTTTCAATGAGTTTTGCTCGCATCTGTTCAAATTAGTTTTGTTCCCTCAGATATTTTTTACCTTCTTTCAGTTGTTGTGCTCACAGCCTGGACTGAGGGTTTCCTGCAGCACACTCCTGAAAGCAGTTTACATCACCTCTGAGCCCATTGCTGTCATTGGCATGCGTTTCTGCTGCATGTGCATAAAGGGATCAAATCCTGGCTCATGAAGAGTGTATGTATGACTAGTCTTTGTCAGTCTGAGTGGAGGCTCAGGGGCTGCCCTTTTGTCTCAATCCCTGCAATAATTAGGTAATATTAAGAAAATTGAAAAGCAAACAAATGAATAAAATATTTTCTTTGGATCTAACTTCTTTTTCCATTTGAAAAAGCACCAACTGAACAATTCCTCTTAACTTCATTGACAGCACACTGGAAATGTGATTTGGAAACATACAAGAGTCAAAACGGTGGATGTCAGCACAACTTTATCGAGTGCAGCAGCATCATGTCAGTTGTGTGCTAGACGAAGTTCTAGTTTACTTTATATGTTGAGAGTGATTAAAAATGACGACATTACATTTATGTTCATTTTATACTAACTGTTTGGAGACAAAAGAGAAACAACAAAACCTCTCACAATGTGCATGTGGCAGAAGAATCTTTATTCACAGTCTTTTCCCATTTTCCACATCTTTGTGTGCCTGTCATTTGCTGATGTGCTTTCTCTACTTTAGATGATAAGGTCCCTAGGATATAATCTAACTTTTAATATCTTCCCTCTGAAGTATGATTGGTAGTTATAATAATGATAGCTAATTAGAATAAATAGAACATTGACAAAACCTGTCTTCTCAATGATCTGATATTTCTAGTTTGACTAGGCAAAGTTTAGATTTAGACACTTTTTGTTTCAAGTATAACCTGCGGTACATGGTACTTCTGGGAACTCTTACAGAGGGCATGTTGACACACTCACATGACTATAATACTTTCAGTTGAAGCATTTAGTGCTGCACAGCAGAAAACGCTGCTGAGGGAAACAAAGCATTCATCACTGATACACAGAATTTTAGGCTGCTGCTGCTGTTTTTTGCTATTACTGTTCCAGATGCTCAAAATGAAGCTTTTGACTGGCAGCTCTAGGGAAATGTTTGAAGGAGCAAAGATCAGTTAGCTCTGTAACTCCCACCAAGAGTCAGCATGTGTAAGAATGTAGATAGCATTGTGCAGGATAATAAAAAAAGTCCAAACTTCTTTCTGGGATCCTGAATTTTGAATTGTTGCAGTGAGATGTAAAAGTCAGAATAACACAAATGGAGTTCTGCTTAAAGGATGAGGATCACTTGTAGGTACTTTTCTACAGCTGGCTTCAGGAGGAATTGCACATGCCAGGTACAAAGGCAGACTGTGGACTCTCCAATTAGGAGAGTGCAGAATGGGGGATCCTGTGGGATGTTTAATCTTGGCCAAGAGGAAGTGGTACGTTAAATTATCTTGTTGCAATTCAACATCATGTTCCTGAGAACAGGATTAATGCAAATCTACTGTTTGTTGGAAATCAGTGTAGGAAATTAATTCCAGGTGGATAAGCACTCTAGAAACATTTACTTTCCTCTGGTAGCATTGGTTTCTATTTGCCTCCATATGAGCTGGAAAATTTGCTTTTCTTTGCATTGTTTATATCTTAATAGAAAGGAACCAAGGGCTGTCATCAGGGTTGAATTACACAGAGAAAAAGAGCCTCCAGATGAGCATTAGATCTAGTGAAGTGTGTCCCATGTCACATAATCATCCATCCGACTCCTTTCTTCAGCAAACTCTTTTTCTGCATCCTTGGGATGTTAGATTTAAGTCACCAGGTGCTACAAGCACCGGGCATTTTGACAGTGGTTTTCTTCCTCCTGTGTGATCGTTTTGATATCAGCTTCTCATGGGCATTGCAAGAGCAATTCAGCACAACAGACAGAATACACAGCTCTGATTTTACTCCCACTTAGTCTGCTAGAGGACAGAAGTGCCAGAGAAGCCAAAGTGATATCATAACCTCAAAAGAAAGAAATCCCATTTTTTCAGTTGACACAGCTTTATAAACTTTGCAACGTTTTATGAGAATACTGTTCAGTCATCTTTTTGCCATGCGGATTCTTAATCACTTATCTGACATTGTCTGTATCCCCGTCCTTGATCCCAACATTTGAAAGCCTTTTGCATCTGTCCTCTACTACTCTCCTTCAAGTCTGTGGGCTTTTTGTTTTCTGCCAGATGGTTTGCTGCAATCTTTCAGGCTGTCAGGCTTTGTGCAGGTTCAGAAAGATTTGTTCTTAAACATGAAGTAACCAAGTCTTTATTTACTGAACGTGCGCATGAAAAAATGGTTCACTTACCCATACAAAATTGCAAGCGAGCATTTTCTTTCAAAACTATGTCCTTTTGTAGTTTTTTCTCATATGTTTATTAAGCACTTTGAAGTGACTAGGAATAGAAAAAGGGATTTAAGATTCTTTAAGAAAAGAGAGTGTTCTTGATCTGTTGTTATTCATTTGTACTTGTTAGTGTGTAGAGAGCTCATTCAGCCTCACTGGAACTACTACCATCCAAACCTGTCATAACACACAACCCTTGTCCCAGAGATTTGCCAGGCTAAAGAAATCATGGGCAATGGTCCAGATAAAGAGACAGCAGAGAAATGGCATTACTTGGCTGAAGGCACCCAGGATTTACTGTGATCTGGAGAAGAGGGAAATGTGCCTCTGCCTGTGCCATGGCTCTGTATAATGCTGTAAGCTTGTCCTGTTGTTTTAGTGCAGAGCTGCATACCCTTGACCTCATTAAATGGTCACTCATGGGGGAAATTAGTTGCAGAAATTAATTTGTGTTTTGTATATACCTCTTATTACTTAATTTTATTATTTCAGTGTTGAATTTTCTCCCAGGACTGATATTTAAAAGATGGTTGTTAACTCCTATGTTGCCTGATTTACTTTGAGGGTCTGAGATCTTTGCAAAAGACTTTTACATTAGTAGATTTTTGTGACTGGTGCAAATTAGGGGACATATTCCACTGCCCTAGGACTAGACTCTGGTTATAAAGCCACATGCTTTGTCAGATGGAACTGCACTAGTGTGCAGTAAATAATTTTCAACATTGGGCAGTATGATTGTCCTCCATATGCCAGGATGCAGATGTTTGCTATCTCTACTTCAACCAATCAACACCTGTAAATTTGTTGCAGAATTAGTGATAAGAAAGAAAAAAGTAGTTTCCCACTTGTTTCTTTTTATTGCAGGAGCACTTTTTCCTCTGGATCTCTGTTTACAGAATGTAGGAATTGCAATCATAGAATCATTAAATCATAGAACGTGCTGAGTTGGAATGGACCCATCAGGATCCTCAAGTCCAACTCCTGTATCTGTGTAGGGCACCCCAAGAGTCACACCATGTGCCTGAGAGCATCATCCAAACACTTCTTGAACTCAGGCAGGCTTGGTGCTGTGACCACTGCCCTGGGGAGCCTGTTCTAGTGCTCAACCAACCTCTGGGTAAAAAACTTTCTCCTGGTATCTAACCTAAACCTCCCCTGATTCAGCTTCCTGCCATTTCCTTGAGTCCTGTCATTCATCATGGGAGTGAAGAGATCAGTACCTGTCCTTTCTCTTCCCCTCATGAGAATGCTGTAGACTACAACGTGGTCAACCCTCAGCCTCTTCTCTCCAAGTTGAACAATCCAAGTGACCTCAGCTGCTCCTCATATGACATCCCCTTCAGACCCTTCACCATCCTTGTGGCCCTAACCTAAAGGTTAATGATGTTATTCTTTGCATGGCTATACAAAATATTTGCATTTGAGAGATGTGCACATGCATGTGTGTTTTTGAATATGTGTTAGAAACGGCAGTAGGAAGGAAATTCTCTGTCCCCTCTCCGCAGATACTGAAAATCCAAGCAGGACAAGGTATTACTATACTCACTGCTATAGTTTGAAGGGGGCAGGCAAAATTCTTATTGGCTTTTGCTGCAAGCACCCAGTGAAGGAGGGGTAGAGTTTAGGCCCCTGTTGTGAAAAGGGGTCTGGGGTGTCAGGTGTCAGGTATCAGGTATCAGATATCAGGTATCATATTCCCTCCCATTTCCTGCCAAACTCTATAAAGCCAGGAGGACAGGGGGCTTCTGATCTCTTTCGGCTTCTCTCTTCTGCTCTCTGTCTCGCTCCCGCGCTCCCTTGCCTCCTGGCCGCCATGTGGAGCCAGCCCGGAGAAGGCCCAGCTTTTGTTACCAGCTCGCCATGTGGTCTGCAGCATTCCGACTGCATTGGATGCTGGGGGTTTGGACTCTTTTATCCCCATCGGCTTTGCAGTGAAGGACCTTTCAGGAGCCTGTATCACTAGTCATCGGAATTCGGGTACTATATATTTGTATACAATATAATAATGCCTTCATAAAAGCAAAAGTGATGTGGTTGTTACGATTACTTCACTTAAACTTCTTCTTCTTCTTCTTGACAGGGACACATGAAAATTTTGAGTGCTATGTCAATTTGTAACTGTCATTAAATCAGTGTGGTTGCAGAGTTTCCTTTCATATTGCCAAAGCCTCTATGAAAAGAAATATTCTGTTGTAATATATAAGTATTAAGTAGTCTCATTTTCCATAGTAAAAGTGGACAACTTGCTAATCAGTAAAACTTTTCAGAAGGAAAAGGGTAGATTCTTTTATTGCACAAAATGTTTTGGTCTGAGGGGCACAAGTTTCCCCTCCCAATATGTTCCTCCATAAAAATTTCCAACAACCAAGCTGTTGAGCAAACTTGAAAGTAGGAGGCAAAATAGTGATAAAACAAGCCTTCAGGCTTAAAAAAATATTGTTTTTCTATTATAGCTTTTTGCTGCTATTTAAAAACCTGCTTCTGTATTTATCACCTTTCCCTTCAGAGTGAGTCCTTTAATATGTTATAGTGTGATAAGATGTTTAAAAAATGTTTTAACGTTAAAACTTAACAACAGTGTATCAGAGGATCTGTCCTGCTGTCAGTTTTTCAAAAGAACTCCATTTTGAAGTCAGTTGGGATATCTCTTGAACAAGGAGTGGCATAATATGACCTAGTGCTACTAAGTTGCTTACTTGATAAATGTTATAGGAAATGTCTTCTGATTATTGCACTCTCTCTTTTTGCTAAGTGCCTTATTACCAGGAATACTATCCATTAGCTTCTTCTAGTTAATGGTTTTCCCATTAATGTGTTTTTTTCTGCCAGAGTGGTATCAGTTGAGAAGAGTGAGGGGAATGTAGCCTGAAAGCTGTCCCTCTGGTAGAGCAGTTGGTACTTCTTCATCAATCATGAAACTCCAAAGAGAAGGGACAAGAGTCCGTAAAGAGGTAGCTTGTCACACTTGGCGTTTTACTCAAAGGGGTATATTAGTGCTACTTGGCTAACTTTGAAAGAAATCAGCTGGTTTAATTATGAGTACTTGTTAGCAAAAGGTGAGCATAGTTCCCAGTGAAGATCGGATATGGAAGAGGTTCCACTGAAGTTATAGACCAGGAAATTCCTGAGGTGAAAATAGTTTGAACCCAGAAATGTATTCAAGAGAGCAGTACAGTGCAAATTTCCTCTGATCTTACTCTATCCAAGGCATCTGTTTAGAACCATTATTGGAGAAAGACAAATTCAGTCTCACCGTTCTTAAGAGAACTACTCCAATTGTTAATCATTTCCCACTCTGGCTCTGCATATCACAACTGAATAGAGTGACATCTAAGGCAAAGTTGCTTACTGAAGACACAGTTTTGTGCAGGTACTAGAAACTACTTTTTAAGTGTAATGAGTTAGAGAAGGGGAGCTGAGTCCTGTATCCATAAATGGAACTGATACACATGATCTCACACACACTACATCATAAGCCTGATGTAAGGACAAGACTCTATAAAGAGAAAAGGAAAGAGAAGAGTCAAACTTCAAAGTATATTTGGTTCTTCTATTCTGATGCAATACTGTAGGAAACAATTCCAAAAACAGCTGCATATGCTCACCTTCTGGGGCTTATGGGTATCAGTGGTTCTTGGACCTAAATGAATTTGGTCTGTGCAGCAAGTCTTACCTTGAGCTAGTTGGGAAGTTGGGAAAACAGCAAATCACTTTTTCTTTCTTTTTTTTTTTTTTTTTAATACAACATAATTTTTGAGGATGGTTTTATTATGAGGTACTCTCAGGTCCAAGAGAGATTTCTGGTCATACATTGGAACAGGGCAGCATTTCACACTGAATTAAGGCACACATGCTGCAACAACCTGACTTCTCTGTCTGCTTCTGCGCTTTCCATTTTCAGCAAAATATCTTGCTTTCTAACCAGATGTGTCTAGCCATGACATTCATTAGAGATTAGTAATGCTGGAAAGTTACTTATATCAGCTTATGCTGTATGAAAACTAGGTTGAGGGGCTTCATAACTTCTCCCTGACACCCAAATGACTGCTCTGATTTTTTCCACATAGTGATCAATGTAGCAATACAGCAGCTTTGATGTGTATGTTCATTCCTGTGTCCACCAGTGCAGACTCATGTTTCTCTTTCTTCGTTTATCTCTTAAGTGTAAGTTCATATTCAGTTGTTTCAGCTCCTTTCAACAAGAATATCTTTTTTCTCAGTCACCTTTTCAGTGCCAATAACAATGGGATTTTCATCTTTCATTTGGTTTCTACGTGCTACTGCATTTAAGTAATAAAGAGAATCTTTTCTCTTTGCCCTTGACACTTGTTTTATGAAGGGATACACAAGAGGTAACCAGAGCCAGCTGTTCTTCTGATGTAAATATGCAGAGCTTCATTGTCACCAGTAGAGTTATGCCCAGTTTTACGATCTCATGGCATGTCATAAATGTTTTTGCCCTCTGAACTAGTATATTTGAAAGCATTTTCCTGCATTACAATCCTTGTTGTAGAAAGATAATTCCAAATGTTACCCTGTAAGCAGCTAATCACTTGCTCAGCTTCCCACACTTTTGCTTTTAACCTCTTCTTCGTGACTGATAAGACAGTGTTAGTCTGAAAGATAAGGTTTTTCCAGTATGATGTATATGGGGAAAACAGCTTTTTTAAAATCCAAGCAGACTGAGACCTGCAAATGTTTCACTATATAAAAGTATCTGATGAGGAATGATAATTGCATGAATGCAAACTTGAGTAACTCATTAAATGCACTAAAAATATGAAAATAGTCTCTTGAGTTGACATTAAGTTGAGATTAGTTAAAAAATAAAAGCAGCTGCTTTGCCATCATAAACAAAGAATTCAACACTTTTCCTTATCCTCTTGACAAGCTGCTGCTTAGTCTTATCTTTTAATTAAACCTGAACTTGAAAATACATGTGTCTAGCATGCCCGTTTATTAAATGAAATATCAATGGGCACATAGTATTCTCAGTGATTAGCATATTAAAGACCCCAGTTTTGATGCAACTCAGAGTTTAAAGTCACTGATTAGAAAGAAACACAAATTAAAGTCTTGCGCTCAAATTTTTTTCAGTTTCCACTAGCTTAATTTTCTACTGCAAAACCACACCAAATCACTTTAATTTTGTGTTAAACAAAAATATTACTCCCAAGAAATGAAAACCAATCTCTATTTCTGATCAATCCTTGATAAGGAACTCATAACATCCTCATTCTCTCGGAAGGGAAAACTTGATCTAATACATTTTCTCTAATTACCAAATATATTTTCCTTTTATTTTCTCTTTTAAACTTTTTAACAAATTGAGTCGCACTGGGAAATTGGAGGTAAGATCCTAACTAAAGTGAAGCCGGCGAAAGGCCAGTTTTCATAGGGTTTGTCAGATGGAATTAAATGAAATCACAAATCATCTTTGTAATTACTTTACAAGCACACAGTTTTGATCTAGATGTAGTTATTCATTCAGGGAATGGAAGTAAAATCCCATGACTTAAATGATCAAGCCCTCTGTACTAGAACTCAACGTCAAAGAATGCAATTTCTGTCTACAATGACTAAAATCCACATCACTTAGGCATGTCCCAGCACAACAAAGGACTCAGTTCTGTTCTAAAATAAGAAACGGTGATGGGATCACTGATATTCTAGAAGTTATATGTATACTTTGCTAGATTAAGACTCAAGTATTTGTAAATATTAAAGAAAGTAGCAATCAAGATTAGTCTCCCAATAACTGGATGCCCAAAGAAAGAGCTGAGTGTATACAAAAAATTGAAATTGTGTAAAAACTCTTGATTAGCAACAGAAAAAAGCATGTATTCAGAACTTCAGTGACCTAAAACACTTTCCCCACATTGAAGATATTAACAATACAGGGCACCCTTTTCCTTGGATATACATGATGACTACTCTTTCCTTGCAGTTCAATACAGCAGTTTTGTGCACATTAAAAATAAAATGTGGTTGTAATGTTATAATGTCTTATAACCTAGAATAAACATACTGTATTGATCTAATGCAGAATGATGTGGTAAGCAATGAGGCTAAAACGAGCATCTAAGATGGAATTCATGATGGAGGCAAACAAAACTCTTTCCAGTAACTGTGCAAACATTAGGAAGACAGTTAATGGTCAAAATTAATTGGAATTAATTATGCATAAATCTTGTGGCAAGCACAGCAGCACTCAACTCATTAGAAATCATAGTCTAGAACAGAGGATGCCATCCTGACTGCATTATATCCTGAGTGTGTTTATGACCATTTTTCAGAGGATTGCAAGGTCCATAGCTAGCTTTATAGAGTACACTATCATTAGGAGAAATATCTGGGATTTCTGAATCGCTGATGATGCTTTTCAAGAAACCTTGGGAACTGGTGAATTCCTTGACAGGTTAGTAAGGACAATACACAATCTTTAAAAAGGAGTAAGACTTAAAAAATGAGAGCCCTGGGAAGATTTGGAAACAAACAATTAATCAGTCTGCACTAAAAAAATCAGGAGATAATAAAATGATTAAAAGAGATTAAAGAAAAAGCTTTTTTAAAAAAAGATTCTGTCAAACCAATTTAATTTCCTTCCTTGACAAGTTAACTAACATTTTATATCTAGAAAAACAGAAAACAGTAGAAGTAGGAAATCTAAATTTTGGTATCACTTTTTTACACTGTTCAACATGACATTCTCACAAGCAAGTTAAAGAAATATGATCTAGCTTTAACTGCTGTAAAGATGCATGACATGGATCAAAAAATTCCGACTTTTAATGTGAAGTACTGAGATCACCTGGGATATGAATTTTTAACGAACAGGCAGATAAACAGCATAACAGGCCAACAAGAATAATAAAAAGTTCAGAAAGAAAAATCTAGAAGGTTCACAATACAGGAGGATGTTACACTAAGGAAAGTGCATTGGTTTTTTTGCATCATTAATTGATGACAGAAAATCGAAAAGTATATTAATTTACATAAAATCAGATTTACATTGGCTATTCAGAAAGTCTTCCAAAATGTTATGAAGGATGAAGTATTCGGATGAGATGGGTGATAATGTTCAGAGATTCTTGGAGTCACCGAATAATTCAGGTGGTGGGAAGGTCTCTGAGGAGGCCATTTGTGCAAGCTCTCCATTCAAATCAGATCCAATAAGAGGAGTTTGCCCAAGTGAACTTCCAGTGAAGTTCTGATTATTTACAGTGGTGGCGATACTAACTTTCCTAACTTCCTATAATTCTTGGAATATGCAGAAACATAGCATTTAGTGAATTGAGGTATCAATGTAAATACTGTGTGTAACAGAAAGTTCTGGATCAATGAGTCATGAATGTATTTTGGTCATTTCGACCACACTCTTGTTATGGTTAAATAGTTGGATCCCAAAGCTTTCAGATTTCTTTATTTTGTAATCCAAAAAGCCATGTATGTCAGAGGAAGAGTGTGCTGCTCTAGTTTTCTCTGGAATGGGAGGGTCTACGTAATGAATCACTTTTTCTCTGAGGGGGAAAAAAAGGTGCCTAATTTTATTTCCAGGAATAAGATTGAAAAATCTTTGGCTTCAGAGGCAAGAGGTGATTATACTGAGGCTGTTAGAAGGTGTAGACAAATAGAGTCCCTTTATTTTTTGCTAATTTCAACAAAAGAATGTTCAACTTTAATTTTGGAATATGAATGTTGTAAACTGCAAAGAGGTTGGTATTATATGAAGGGCTGGTATTATATGAAGGGTTAATGAAAGGAAGAATATTTTAGAAATACCTACATTATTATTCAAGCAGGATTTTTCAGACATGAACCATGTGAGAAAGCCTGGGTGATATAGAAAGAAATGTTGAAAATTAAAATTACCAGAACAATGTTTAAAAACCACACAGTTTAAAGAAGGCTTAATAGAAGAAGCTGAATCTTCTGCAATTGTGGGTTTAGGAAAGTTCTGAGATGAAAATTTAAACTGTCACGTATTTAAGACAGAGGAAAAATGAAAAGTAAAAGGTGATACATATGCTCTGTAGATGTTTGCAGAAAAAATAAAACTTAAAGCAAAATTCTGTTCACTCCAAAATGAGAAAGAAAAGTGATAAGGAGAGAATCAGAGAATCCTAGGGGTTGGAAGGGACCTCGAAAGATCATCTAGTCCAACCCCCCTGCCGGAGCAGGGGCACCTACAGTACATCACACAGGAACACATCCAGGCGGGTTTTGAATGTCTCCAGTGAAGGAGACTCCACAACCTCTCTGGGCAGCCTGTTCCAGTGCTCCGTCACTCGCACAGTGAAAAAGTTTTTCCTGATATTCACATGGAACCTCCTATGCTCCAGTTTAAAACCATTGCCCCTTGTCCTATCATTGGTCATTACTGTAAAAAGCTTTGCTCCATCGTCCTGACACTCACCCTTTATATATTTGTAAACATGGATGAGGTCACCCCTCAGTCTCCTTTTCTCCAAGCTAAAGAGACCCAGCTCCCTCAGCCTTTCCTCATAAGGGAGATGTTCCACTCCCTTAATCATCTTTGTGGCTCTGCGCTGGACTCTCTCAAGCAGTTCCATGTCCTTCTTGAACTGTGGGGCCCAGAACTGGACACAATACTCCAGATGTGGCCTCACCAAGGCAGAATAGAGGGGGAGGAGAACCTCTCTTGACCTACTAACCACCCCCTTTCTAATGCACCCCAGGATGCCATTGGCCTTCTTGGCCACAAGGGCACATTGCTGGCTCATGGTCATCCTCCTGTCCACCAGGACCCCCAGGTCCCTTTCTCCTACACTGCTCTCCAGCAGGTCAGCCCCCAGCCTGTACTGGTGCATGGTGTTGTTCTTCCCCAGATGCAAAACTCTGCACTTGCCCTTGTTGAATTTCATTAAATTTCTCCCCGCCCAACTCTCCAGCCTATCAAGGTCTCTTTGAATGGCAGCACAACCTTCTGGTGTGTCAGCCACTCCTCCCAGTTTAGTGTCATCAGCAAACTTGCTGAGGATACATTCTGTACCCTCATCCAGGTCGTTGATGAAGATATTGAACAACACCGGTCCCAGTACCAACCCCTGACGGACTCCACTAGTCACAGACCTCCAACTAGATTCTGTCCCATTGACTACAACTCTCTGACTTCTTCCATTTAACCAGTTCTTGATCCACCTCACTACCTGATCACCAAACCCATACTTTATCAGCTTATCTACGAGGATGCTGTGGGAGACAGTGTCAAATGTTTTACTGAAATCAAGGTAAACCATATCTACCGCTCTACCATCATCTATCCACCTAGTTATTTCCTCATAGAAGGCTATAAGGTTGGTCAAACATGACTTACCCTTGGTAAAACCATGTTGACTGCTCTTAATGACCCCCTCATCCTTGATATGCCTAGAGATAGTGCCAGCAGTTCCTTGTTTAACCATGCTGGTCTCCTAGCTCCCTTACTTGATTTCATACCCATTGGGATGCTCTGATCCTGAGCCTGAGAGGGAAATGAAAATACCAAATGGTGGAAGAAGTTTTAATCAGCTGTATGTGTCCATTTTCTATAAAAATGTCTAATGAGGGCATAAAAATTAAATCAGAATATTTCTGCTGGAAGCAAGAAAATAACTAACAACAAGGATTAGCTGAAAAAGAGCAAAGGATAAACAGAGTGATGTTTGATGAGATTGTTAGAAAACAAATTATAAACATGAAGATTGATACAATATACATGGAGAATATGAAAATAATGAGGACTGAAATTTCAGAAATTATATTTTTAGAATTCATGGGAGCCAAGAGAGTTGCTTAACACTCTTCAAAAAGTAGGTTTGATAGCTATATAAAAGAAGACCTGGAAAAATATTGCATAACTACCTTAATGATGAATTATTCTGGAAGATATTTGTTGGGGATCTCCATGCGAGGACGGACGACACAACACCAATACGATGATAAGTGAATGCCGTTTTGTTACAGAAGGCTGGTTACATTTATACTGTGTGGGATCCGTACACGCACCACACGCGTCATACATGATGTATATATGATTGGTTGATAGCGATTATCACAAGCAGTGCACACGCCCTAGATTGTTATATAAGTGCTTGTTATATAAGTGGATGGACTATTTTAGGTGCATCCTGTTTTGTACTCTTCTTATCTCTTTATTTCCTCAGGAATAGTTTGTCTTACATATTTCTAACCGCAAACGTCCTTGGTTTGTCCTTGGTTCTACTCATGCCAAGGCCCATTTGTCCTGCTAATTAGTAGCGGTACCTGTGCTAAGGCTTGAGTGCAGTTGTCAAATAGTAGGCCTCTACAATACTCAATCAGAAAAAGGAGTTGAAAATTTTGTGTGTTATTCAACCAATATTTATATAAAAAGATGACATGAAAAGTTTGTGAGCTTTTGTTTCAAAAAGTGACACCAGGCAAATGTAACTTTATTCTTCAGTAGTTGTGCATAATTCAATGTTATCACTAGCTTAAACAGAAGAGCATGGTCACTGGGGGAAAATGGACATGGTTGGGCTTCAGTCTTTCCTCAGTTCCTACCTAAGTGTAGAACTCATTAAAGCCAAAGGGAGATTGCCTTATTAAAAAAATATTTTTTTACTATTCACTACATAGGTAAATGAACACTATGATTTTGGTCTCTATTGGAAAAAAAATGGGTTTTGGAATTATTTCCCTGATGTCTGCAGTTAGAAAAGTCTTTTTTTTCTATTTCAAATAAGTAGAAAAATAGGCCATCTCTGGTTTTTTTGATTGACCAGATATCATGATAGGCCAAAAGTACTTTGCCTTCAGGCTAGACCATGAAAGTTTGGTGAAACATTGAGGAAAGCAGGAAAAGTCTTGTAGATACAATTAAGATATTACAGTGTTTACGATATAATTTTCTGTCTGCTTTTTCTACTCAGACTGTTCTGCTAATTTTTTTTGTAAAAATTGTGCTCAGTCCCATTTTTAAGATAACACTTTGGAATACTTCAATTACCACGATTATATTGAAATGAATTTGTAGTTCCAGGAAATGCATTATCTCTTTTCTGGGGTTGGATTACCTTTCCTGGGAAAAAAACCAAATAACTGCAAATGTAATATCTGTTAATCATGATAATATATAAATTGAACAGCTTGCCAGGATTATATTTATTATTTTGCTCTACAGCCGTAGTAGATACCTCCTTTAGCTTTCTTTCAAAGATTTGTATTTCTTCAGCCAGCTTCAAAATAACATTTATAAGCTATTCCTGCAAAGTGACATGTCTGCAGTCCTGACAAAACTTTCATGATTTGTTATGTGAGAAATGAGGAAATAGAAACTTTTTAACCATGTTTTACACAGTAGTCCCACCATATTCCTGGAAGCATTTGGGTCCTCTGCTCAGCAAGACAGACACACCACATAAAATATAGACCAATTATTTTAATGTCACTGACCCTATGGCCACCTTCCTATTCAGCTTCACCAATAATTCTTGGAGAAGACTTGACCTAAACTGTACAGTGCTTTAGATCTTTCTCCTTGCAGTGCTTGTCTTTCAGAACATACCTGTAGGAGAAGGTAGTAATAGCAGCAGACAAGAGCTCTCTAACAGCTGCTCAGCCTGCAGCAACTGCAATTTTGGTTGCACCCTCTGCCCGGTGATGTCTTTTTTTTAAGAGGAGGAGGAGGAAATTCACCTTCCCTCTTACTGAAATAATTCTAATTAAATATTAATTGGGCCATGGAGTGTGACCTCAGGCAATCAAAATTAATGGTTAAAGCACTCATGAGCAAAAATTTCAGTTTGAGTAATGCTGAATGTTGGGAAGTACATAGTGGAGTCAAAACTGGAGGTGAATTCACTAAGGTAATTGACTCTTTCCTG
This sequence comes from Aegotheles bennettii, assembly GCA_013398125.1. Taxonomy (NCBI): domain Eukaryota; kingdom Metazoa; phylum Chordata; class Aves; order Caprimulgiformes; family Aegothelidae; genus Aegotheles; species Aegotheles bennettii. The sequence goes on from VZRW01010566.1 coordinate 25,124, forward strand.
TGCTTATTTTTCTGTCTATATCCTCTCTATCTCTGTATGGTTATTGACATAGGGCATAGAAATAAGAATGGCTTCAGCATGGGCTGCAGGGGAGCTTGTCCTCTTACAGCTTGCTAACTAGGCAATTCTCATCGTTGTTGATAGTTCAAAACAGATGGGTTTTTTCCTCTCATTACTTGAATTGCCTTTGGAGTCCATGTAGGATCTTCACCTCCACAACAAGCCAGTTACATCAGAAACATGCAAAAAGCATGACTGTGAGAATAATCTACGGACAGCTTGAAAAAACTAAGGGTAAGGACATAAACCAATACACAATGAATTAGTTCCTTGTCAAAAATTAATACAAAGCATTAGACCTGGCACTCAGTATTGTCATCCAAGAGAAGAAAATAGGCATAATTTTAAAAAACAAATAAAAATATTCTGCTTCTCGAAGTGACTTTTCCAACCATCTCCCTTGTCTGGAGGCAACACTGGGAATAACACAGGTGTTATGTCTTCAGTAGAGTGGCCATGTGACAGGTGTAACTTCTTCACCAAAACAAGATCCCTACCCTAGGCCAAAGAAAAAAACCAAATCTGTAGAAAGCTCTTAGAGCTGGGTGAGCCAAGGTAAAGCTGAATGTATGCAAAGCAATCTTGTTGGAGGGCTTTTTTGTTTGTTTATTAATAGTAGTTTGAGTTTGCTAGGTTTGAAAGCCTCAAGTCAAAAATCAGCTTTAAAGTGGATTTACTGGGTCTCACAAATTTCAAATAAGTTCAGATATGAGAGTTTATTCATCAAATAACAGAGTAAAAGCACTATAATCCTAGCAAGATGTGAGAAATCATGTCTTATCGTAAAAGTAAAGTCACTTTTAACAGAAATCACCAGTTCATGAGATTTAATTATTTATGAGATTTTTTTGGTGAATACTTTCTAAACTGTGCTTCTGTATCACTTGCTGTTCTTCACAATTTCTCAGCTACTTCTGCACCCTCTAAAATCCTTTTAATGTTTCACTTTTGTGGCTGCTTGATTTCTTCCTTTAGCTGTCACTATAACCTACTCTCCAGCTTCTGGATAACAGGGGCCTGAGACCGATTTAAGTATTTGCATTTGACTGGGGATGCAAATTGCCTGTGATTATAGTAGAGGTGAATGTCAAGGAAAGAAGGGGTGGTCCAATCTTGAATTAATGTGAGGTGTCCAAGAGTGTTATCAGCAATGGGCTGATATGAATACTCCTGTAGTAAGATGATCCTGTTTTTGTTGGGAAAATGAATGAAACGATTGATCAGACCTGTAGTCTCACCACTAATGTTTTTCATTTTGCATTCAGAAAAAAACAACGACCCTTTTATCACCACATCCATTTTTGTGGAGATTTACTGTACTGTTTTCCAAGAGGAAAAAAAAGAAGTGTCAACAAAAATAATTAATCTGCTATGCCATGTAAGTGACTTCCCCAACAGACTAGCTTTTTCCTTCCGTGCCATTACAAGTGTCATCTGTCTATGGCCATCTAAAGCATTCATGTAAAAATGAATTACAGTGGTTCTCCCCCTGCCTCAAAGTCCATTGAATTTAATGGAAGACTTTCTGAAGACTTCAGTGGTATTTTGAACACATTTTCCCACACACTTTTAAGTGTAATATGTGTATGTAGGTACCCATGAATATCCATCTTCTAAAAACATTTTGTCAGAAGTGTCCTTCAGGCTCTAATACAAGAGAATCTTGGATGTGATTTTAGGTTCTTTATTCAGCCAAATGCAGAAAATTAATGAGATCTCAGGTGTTTGTTCCTTCAATTTTCACAAACATTAGTAATTCTATCATGGGCTGCATACTGCAATTTACTGATTATATCAAAGGAACTGAAGTGCTAATCCCAGGTGAGCTGCTGACTCTGTAATGAGAGGCTTCTAAAGTCTTTCAAAGTTACTGAAACAGGTGTTGTGAGGGATAAAATAATCAGACTAAAGCAAGAAAAAATGATATCACAGAAACTTTACTTCCATAGTCACTTGTGCTGAGCAGATTTCCTTGTGCCATCCAAGTTAGCACGTGGCTTTACATCTTTTTGTTGTTTTTAAAATCAATCTCCTGCTCCCACAAAGTTCCAGACTAACAAAGCCAGAGAGTGAAACTACAGAGACCAAAAAATTGCAACAGCAGTGGCAGAGCAGTTATCAGCCTCTCTTTTGAAATTCCTAACCAGGACACTTTGTGTTTGCTTTTATGAGACAGACGGATATCTGCTAGGAACTAGATGAAGGTCATTCACACATTTCATATGGGTCACTGAATAATGATCACAGGGTAGCAACTTTCATTTTGAATCAGCAATGTAGAGGTGAAAAGCACCGTATTTCATTATTAATGCCATATGTACTCCAGGTCTCTGCTTTCATTTCTTCATCCTACTGGTTGTATGAACCCTTAAGAACCAGGCTACTTTTAGGACTAAGCAGGCTGCTTTTTCTGACCTTCAAAATGGATTTTGAACCTTAAAAATTGTCTGTTCACAGTTGCAAAAGGATGCACCTAGAAGAGGAATTTATTATGTATGAAAAATACTTTTCAGGGAGCAAAGGAAATGACGGTATAAGAAGAAAGAGAATAAGCTATATTCTTCATTATATGATAAGAAACTATAGAGTAATGAAAACAAGTAAGTAAAACAGCTGTGAAAATCGGAAAAGTAATAATAAAGATTCTTTCCAAACAGATGATTTGTTTTTATTCCAAGAGATACAGAAAATGTTTTATTATTATCTAAATTCACCTTCTCCATTTTATGACATGAGAGGAAGGAAGAGAAAAAGAAAAAAGGAAACAAACAGTTATTTGAAAATGCAGTGATGGAATACGCCATTTCAGAGTCAGCAAAATGCCCAGGATTAGATACTGTTGTGTGGTATGCACTCCAGAGTATTTGGTATCTGTCAGGCCTAATTCTCAAGTGATAGTCCAAGAAATCATCCTCTGGTAACTGAATTCTCATGTAATTGTCATATGGGCTTTTAAAGATTGACACTGAGAAAAAAATATAAGCATCAAATTATAAGTGTAAAACTGTGAAACAACTTTATTGCCATTTTGTTATTAGGCTGGATTGGTTTTCAGTTGAGGAAACTCCACCTATTCTTATGTCCTTCAAATAATGACAGCATATGCTTACAGAACTCACTGGTGTTGCTATAAAGTGAGGCAATGTGTGTATTGTAATTCCTGGGGTACTTTCCAAGGAAACGTCTATCCAAATTTTAACCTTCCCAGTAGGAAAACTGGAACAAAGAGAGCAACTCCTGGGACATTATTTCTTGAACATGAAACCATCTCCCTGTTGGCTGAAATCACCTACTGAACTTCACACATCTTTCACTCTTTCTTCTGAGGCAACCAGAAGATCTTTCATCTTTGTGTTTGTGAGCCATGTTTAGAATCATACTTTTCTGTCTGACATTTAAATGGACTGGGACACTAAATCTGTATTCATTAAATTTGATTTTTTAGTATCTTCCTGTCATAATAGTTAGCCAGGTGTGCTGCTTCCTCATATTTACTAAGTAATTTTATAAAAATAGCAGAATACAATTGATTTTTGGTGATCAGGTAGTGAGGTAGACCAAGAACTGGTTAAATGGAAGAAGTCAGATTTGTAGTCAATGGAATAGAATCTAGTTGGAGGTCTGTAACTAGTGGAGTCCGTCAGGGGTTGGTACTGGGACCGGTGTTGTTCAATATCTTCATCAACGACCTGGATGAGGGTACAGAATGTATCCTCAGCAAGTTTGCTGATGACACTAAACTGGGAGGAGTGGCTGACACACCAGAGGGTTGTGCTGCCATTCAGCGAGACCTTGATAGGCTGGAGAGTTGGGCGGGGAGAAACTTAATGAAATTCAACAAGGGCAAGTGCAGAGTTTTGCATCTGGGGAAGAACAACACCACGCACTAGTACAGGCTGGGGGCTGACCTGCTGGAGAGCAGTGTAGGAGAAAGGGACCTGGGGGTCCTGGTGGACAGGAGGATGACCATGAGCCAGCAATGTGCCCTTGTGGCCAAGAAGGCAAATGGCATCCTGGGGTGCATTAGAAAGGGGGTGGTTAGTAGGTCAAGAGAGGTTCTCCTCCCCCTCTATTCTGCCTTGGTGAGGCCACATCTGGAGTATTGTGTCCAGTTCTGGGCCCCACAGTTCAAGAAGGACATGGAACTGCTTGAGAGAGTCCAGCGCAGAGCCACTAAGATGATTAAGGGAGTGGAACATCTCCCTTATGAGGAAAGGCTGAGGGAGCTGGGTCTCTAGCTTGGAGAAAAGGAGACTGAGGGGTGACCTCGTCCATGTTTACAAATATGTAAAGGGTGAGTGTCAGGACGATGGAGCAAAGCTTTTTACAGTAATGACCAATGATAGGACAAGGGGCAATGGTTTTAAACTGGAGCATAGGAGGTTCCATGTGAATATCAGGAAAAACTTTTTCACTGTGAGAGTGACGGAGCACTGGAACAGGCTGCCCAGAGAGGTTGTGGAGTCTCCTTCACTGGAGACATTCAAAACCCACCTGGATGCATTCCTGTGTGATGTACTCTAGGTGACCCTGCTCTGGCAGGGTGGTTGGACTAGATGATCTTTCGAGGTCCCTTCCAACCCTAGAATTCTGTGATTCTGTGATTCTGTGATTTTTCTAACAAGCATATGTTCATGTTGTGAAAGGTACCTTTGGTCTTGCTTTATTAAACCCACGTTATTTCCTCTTGCATTGCAAGGTGCTCCAGGTGTTCAGAAGTTTTGAGAGCTGAGCCTCTAATGAGTTTCAGGAATTCTAATGAGTGTCTAGAATTCACCTACGTGGAATTTCCTATGTACATCACATCATCAAACTAAATGACTCTCGCCGCTTTCAAGAGAGAATAGAGCTCTGCAGCTCCAGAGCGAAGTCTTGCACAAGTAATTAAGCCCGTGGCCATTTGGGTAATGATGAGGCAAAGATCACTCTGAATCTAGTGGACAGGGCTTGCCTCAGAGTTTTGTGCTGACCTCAGTGTGATGCCAGAGTTCAGTGCAGGCTTTTCAATGCTAGTTAATGCACATTTCGAGCTGACTGCCTTCTGCACAGAGGTCAGTGTGTGCACAGCAGTCCCTGGAGCATCACAACATGTTAATCTACTGCAAAAACTACCACTCTAACTAGCTCTCGGGGCTATTAGAGCTGCACTGCCATTGTTATTGACTCTTAATACTCATCCAAAATGTTATTTTTTAAAAAAGTTTTCCTACAGACCTTGTGCCATAAGATATCCAGAAACCAAAAAACCTTTTCTAAGGTCTCTCCTCAGGACAGTGAATATTTTCCTTTACATTTTATTAAATAAACATATATCATATTTGGCTAGAGGAAATGAACAAATTTTATAGAATCTAATAACTGAGTCAATGACTTAAATATAATGTTCTTTTGACCCACAGAGAAAAGGTGTTCTAGTATAACAATAAAAATAAAAAAAATAATACCACCTCCACAAATAACAACAGAAAATAAACTGGTAATAACTTTCTCCTAAAACATATTAAAGATCATAAATATATTTTTAACGTTTTCTTCTCAATTTAATTTTTGGTCTTCTACAAAAACATAAATTTCAATTGCTGGAATACATACCTTAGCAATATACTTTTCCAAGGGCATACGTTTGTTTTTCCACACTTTGACATTTTTATTTGAAGGGTGGGTTTCTACTATTAGTTTGTAAACACAGGTGACAAATTTGTCTACCCCATATACCTCAGTAATTGGTGTGGGACCAGCACAGGATTTTCTGGTTTGCAGAATCACCTTGAGGTATTATCAATCAAGCATGATCAATCAATCATCAGGCAATACTTTCAAATTTTTAGGCAACCTCACTTTGTTCCTGTCTTCCACCGGTGCTCACAGCAAAGCACTGTCAACAAGGGCCTTTTTGCAGAATAAACTGAAAGCTGAAAACTTTGTTTCTTCAGAGCTTTCTAATCAGAGTAGTACCATATATTTATTAATAGATGTTGAATTTCAAAGATAAAAAGCTTAAACATTTTTTTTTCAATCTCTTATTATCATTAAAGTTCCAATAACTTGTAAAAAACAGCATAGCTGTGTTGTGTTTTAAAATTTAAAAGAGAAGACTCTTTAACTGGGGAAAACACTCAGCAAATCCAGACTGGCTTCCCCAGTGTCTTGGCTGTATTTCTCTTATAGATCTTACAGCAGAATAACCAAAATTCTGCTCTTCCCAGGACTCTCATTAATTTTGTACACAACCAGAGTCCATTCTCCAATTCCATACATTTTGCAAAATGGAGAATGGTTTTGAATGTCTTCAGAGAAGGAGATTCCACAGTCTCTCTGGGCAGCCTGTCCCAGTGCTCTGTCACTCTTACAGTCAAAAGTCCTTATGTTCACCCGGAACCTCCTATGTTCCAACTTGCACCCGTTCCCCCTTGTCCTATCACTGGACATCACTGAGAAGAGCCTGTCTCCATCCTCCTGACACTCCCCTGTTGGGGTAGGATGATGGCATGTAATGAACCAGCCACTTGATACCCTTGTGATTAAACACGCAGCCATATACTAAAGGTCATCTCGAGAGGCAGAAAGCAGAAACAACATTGGCTGTTTCCAATCGGACACTGGAAGGGACACAGAAACACCGAGAAGTAAGGCAACTTTTACTTCCTTATGACATGGCCAGTATACTACCAGGAAGAGCAGGGACCTATAGGGAGTGCTGTCAGTTTGAGCCAATGAGAGTGCGTCAGACATGCATGTCTGCCCCACGTACGGGGGATGTTAACCAATCAGTGTGTATGTTTTCGGCGTGTGGTCCAAATGTATATAAGGGATAAAAAGTAAGTAAACTTGGTCTTTGCTGGCTTCATATTGGAGTAGTGAAGTCCATAACCTACCCTGCACTCCCCCTTTACATATTTATAAACATTAATGAGGTCACCCCTCAGTCTCCTCTTCTCCAAGGTAAAGAGACCCAACTCCCTCATCCTTTCCTCATAAGGGAGATGTTCCTGGTGCTGGACTCTTTCAAGAAGTTCTCTGTCCTTCTTGAATTGAGGGGCCCAGAACTGGACACAGTACTCTAGATGTGCCTGATGGAAGGGAATGTGCCGGCCCCTATTCCTGTTTCCTTTGCTGTGGACTGATGTTGCTGCCATGGAGAAAAGAGAGGGTACCAAAGTCTGCCTCGAAGCCTGCCTTATGTCAGAGAGCCTCTCTGGGTCCCTCAGGAAAATGCAGGGCCAGACACAGAGATAGCGATGTGCTGGTTTTGTGCAGGTGCCTGGGGCAGCACCGTTAAATGCAGACATGAGGAGAGGATGAAGTGAGGCAAACTGACTATAGCTTAATAGTTAGGGTATTTTCCTGGGAGGAAGATGACTCATTTCTGTGTTTATTTTTAACCCAGTAGTGGTCTCATGTCAAACGCATGTGCATCTCAGGGAATGGGGTCTGAATCCCCACCTTCCTCCCCTATAATTTCTGTCCTTCTCACTCCATGTTATCTGCACTCCTTGGATGCACAATGGCTTGTCAACAAGAGGGGCTAAGAACAACCATCCTCTTCCCTTTCCCCCCTTCATTCTTCCCCTTATATCCGCTGAGGTGCTCATTAGAGTCTTTTCTAGAGACAGAGTAGATGAGAAGAGATGGTGCATGGTCAGCCCCTTCAAAGACGTGTCTCTCATCTCCTTGCCAGAAGTTATGATAGGTATGTATATTGTAATGCAGAAGTGCATCTATGAGTGCATGAGGAGAAGATGGACAGAAAAGATTTGCTGCTGCTGTCATCCTCCCATTTTTATGTTTTGACTGTAAGCTGGCCAATGTTGCCCCAATATTCAAGAAGGGCAGGAAAGAGGACCCTGGAAATTACAGGCCAGTCAGTTTCACTTCGGTCCCTAGTGAAATTATGGAAAAAATAATTATGTGAAACATTGAAAAACACCCGGAGGACAATGTTATCATCAGTTAGAGCCAGCATGACTTCATGAGGGGAAGGTCCTGCTTGTCAAACTTGGTTACTTTCTATGACACCTTGAGTACCGTGTGTAGTTTTGGGCTCTGCAGTTCAAAAAGGACATCAAACTACTGGAGTACATCCAGAGAAGGGTCACGAGGGTGGTATAGGGCCTCGAAGGGATGACCTATGAGGAACAACTGAGGTAACTTGGATTGTTCAGCTTGAAGAAGAGGAGGTTGAGGGGTGACCTCATTGCAGTCTATGGCTTCCTTACAAGGGGAAGAGAAGGGACAGGTACCGATCTCTTCACTCCTGTGACCAATGACAGGACTCAGGGTAACAGTAGGAAGTTGAATCAGGGGAGGTTTAGGTTAGATACCAGGAAAATGTTTTTAACCCAGAGGGTGATTGAGCACTGGAACAGGCTCCCCAGGGCAATGGTCACAGTACCAAGCCTGCCTGAGTTCAAGAAGTGTTTGAATGATACCCTCAGGCACATGGTGTGACTCCTGGGGATCCCTGCTAAAGTACAGGAGTTGGACTTGATGATCCTGGAGGTTTCCTTCCAACTCGACATGTTCTACGATTCTATGATTAATTTTTTTTTAAGGAAAGCCAGCACTCTTGATGTAATACCTGTATGTAGAAGGGCTTTGAGCAGGCTGAATACCAAGTACATTATTTTAGGGAACTGTCCCTCACAACTTTGATTTTCAAGCCATCATTTATTTCAAGGGTTTTCCTTTATTTCATTCACATGAATAAGTTGGAAAACTCCATCAGAATTTTGCAGAGCAACACAGCTGCTAACTAAACTTACTTCAAGCTGGAGAAGCTTAACTGCAAGGGCTAAACTCAAAGCTGAGGAAAGAAAAGTTGACCTAGTGAACTACGCATCACACATGAAATAGAAGTTGCAGCTGTGTCTGCAAACTTATGTCTACACTTATTAAAACATGTTGTTATACCACATTTCTATTTTTTTGCACTTCTAACACAGGTAAGGAAATAGCACTTGAGGAAGATTTTTTAAAGTCTCTGATTTAAACAGCAAATCACAGAATCACAAAATCACACAGAATCACAGAATCACAGAATTCTAGGGTTGGAAGGGACCTCGAAGGATTATCTAGTCCAACCACCCTGCCAGAGCAGGTTCACCTGTGTGATGTTCACGGTACATCACACAGGAATGCATCCAGGTGGGTTTTGAATGTCTCCAGTGAAGGAGACTCCACAACCTCTCTGGGCAGCCTGTTCCAGTGCTCCGTCACTCTCACAGTGAAAAAGTTTTTCCTGATATTCACATGGAACCTCCTATGCTCCAGTTTAAAACCATTGCCCCTTGTCCTATCATTGGTCGTCACTGTAAAAAGCTTGGCTCCATCGTCCTGACACTCACCCTTTACATATTTGTAAACATGGATGAGGTCACCCCTTAGTCTCCTTTTCTCCAAGCTAAAGAGACCCAGCTCCCTCAGCCTTTCCTCATAAGGGAGATGTTCCACTCCCTT
>VZRW01010566.1:34825-47335 GCA_013398125.1 Aegotheles bennettii
CTTGTTGAATTTCATTAAGTTTCTCCCCGCCCAACTCTCCAGCCTATCAAGGTCTTGCTGAATGGCAGCACAACCCTCTGGTGTGTCAGCCACTCCTCCCAGTTTAGTGTCATCAGCAAACTTGCTGAGGATACATTCTGTACCCTCATCCAGGTCGTTGATGAAGATATTGAACAACACCGGTCCCAGTACCGACCCCTGACGGACTCCACTAGTTACTGACCTCCAACTAGATTCTGTCCCATTGACTACAACTCTCTGACTTCTTCCCTTTAACCAGTTCTTGATCCACCTCACTACCTGATCATCAAACCCATACTTTATCAGCTTATCTACGAGGATGCTGTGGGAGACAGTGTCAAATGCTTTGCTGAAATCAAGATAAACCACATCTACCGCTCTACCATCATCTATCCACCTAGTTATTTCCTAGTTATTTCCAAATCATAGAATCACAAAATGATTTAGGTTGAAAGGGGCTTCTAAAAATTATCTAGTCCACTGCCCCTTCCACAGGCAGGGACATCTTGCACTAGACCAGGTTGTTCAAAGCCCCATCCAACCTGGCCTTGAACACTTCTAATGGTGGACCATCCACAACTTGCCTGGACAAAGTGTTCCAGTGTCTCACCACCCTCATTGTAAAAAATTTCTTCCTTGTGTCCAGTCTAAACCACCATCTGTCAGTTTAAAAGTTCTTCCAGTATATAGGCACTACTTCAATTTATTACAAAGGCTGAGTGAGTACTATGCTCACCATACGGCTTAATGCATGGTGGAAAGCCATCTCCTTCTGGTTGGACTGAGAAGTTTGTTTTGTTCTGAGATGCCTTACACACTTTGGAAATTTAATCCAGGCTCATCAATCTATAAATAGCGGAGCCTCTTGGTGGTGAGTAAACTTTGGTATTCTGTGAGCTCTGAACTGCTGAGCCAATTCTATGAGGGAAGCTTAGAGGTGTGTGATGGACCTAGAAGGAGTAAGATAGGTTTCCAGTCAGGTTATGACAAGGGCTAGGTGAGGGTTTCAGAGAAGTAATGAGGTGGAAACGTATCTAAAAACAAGGAGATAAGAGGTGAAGATTCTCTCTGTCTTCCTTGGGAAAATCCCTACACACCAGTGCATGCAGACTGAAGAACACAGCTTAGAGCTGGATACTGTGAAAAGTCTTGTGTGCACTCACCTTCTGAGGAGAGACTTCTGAGTAATGAAACTGGAAAGATTTTTACAGAAATCTGTTTCATTTTTCATCACTCTCCTGTCTAAGATTGAGTTCTGTATATGCAAATCAGCACATTACACTTTTGCAGTGCCTCCTAAAGCAAGGACCCTACATTTATTTGCAAACTGCATATAGAGTGACTTTCAACTATCACTTAAAAAACCCACAACCATATCTTATAGGTATTTTCAGTGAAGTTTTTCTGTATCTAAAAGAAATGCAGTCAGGATTGCTATATATAGTCAATGATCTGTGTATGTAATGATGATAATACCCCATAAATTTATAGTTGGGTACACATTGTTTGCATTACGTGTGACACCTAGAATTTATTGGCCAGTAGCAGGGGCTGTGAAACAGAGTTATCATGGTCTCAAGTTGAATCTAACTAGTAATGTGGTTTTAGTGTCTCAGATTACATCCCTGCAGGGACTATGAGCCTGACAGTGACTGTGATGGTTACATTCTGTCAACAAGTTAGGTACATGCCCTCCAGAGAAGAAAAAGCTTTGCACTTCCTGTCATTACTGGAGAAATGATTTTACATAGACCAGTGCAGATAGCAACAGTTGCCATAGGGTTTACAGTAATTTATGCAGAAGTTTCCCAATTCCTTATATTGGACAGTCAGGTGGAATACAATGTGTAAAAAATAATTCTAGCTCAGCTTCTAAAAACAAAACTCATGAAACTTTTTAGTCAATAACAAATGCAGAAATACAGAAAATGACAAGGTGACTGTTGCAGGAGCAGCAACAGTGCGGTACAGGTACTCACTGAAATGTATACCTTGATTTTATCAGCTGTAGTCAGTAAAATACATCACTTGATTGTATCAGCAAATTGAATAGTATTTTGTTCCAAGATTCACCATTAAGTAAAATAATATATCCTATTAGATCAGAAGCTTCATACATTGACAAATATATATTGGCTAATGTACTAGCATGGAAAAAATTTATAGCTTGGGTTTTTGCATGATTGGTGACATTTATATGTTGCATGATAACTGCCTGGTGGCAATTTTTAAGTTCTTCAAAGGTGATAAAGATAGGGATGATAGAGAGTCACTTTCAGTGTCTGAAGACTAGTTATATTTCTTCCACAATCTGCTTTGTGGTACTAGAATAGTCTGATTTTGTATGACCTGAAATTTATTGCATAATGCATTCATTGAAGGGTCAGTTACAATAGAAAATTGATGAGAAATCCATAAAAGTTAATTCTTATCCATCCAAAAAGATATGGGAATGAAGAAATGGTGGAAATAGGTTTCTCAGTGATATACATCAGCTTGAATGACTTGACCTCATTATTTTGCCTTAACAGAAGAAGATTACCTTTACTCGATTCAGCCAGTTTCTTTGAAAAATGTTGACTTTTCAGAAAATTGCAAGCATTTTCCATGATCAACAAGCTGGATATGGTGCTCTTTGATAAGAATTCTTGTTTGTTCGAAGACTCAATGCAGCACCTGCACGTGGTTCAGAGGTACTAGTAATCTAATGGTCTATCTTCAAATCTTAGTTCTTACAGTCCTTTTAAAAGTCACTGAATTTATTAAGTCCTTTCCCACCTTGTAATGAACACTGGGAAAAAGTTCTTCCTTGTCTAAACACAGTACAATTCTCCAAGCTTTCCAAGTATTGATTTTGCTGAAGATATGCTTCAAATTAAAGATTTTCAATTGTACAAGTTAAGAGTTTTGAAACAGATTTCAAAAGAAAGACTGCCTCCTTCATCCTGTTATGTTCCTGCAGTCTTTCAGAGGATTCTCATCTCCTTTTCAGTGAATAAGTGTTGACAGTGTCAAAATCTTTACAAAAGTGAGCCCAGAATGAACTTCAAGCTTTTTTTTTTTTCAGGACTTAGATGACATTTGCACAGCCTATGGCATAGTGAAGACGAATGACTCCAGGTGCTCCCTCTAAGGTGAAATAGCTTTGCAACTCAAAATAATACTTCGTAGGCTCTATTGAGGTGACAATCCTTCAGATACTGGTAAACTGTTTGCTCAGAAGAGTTGACTTGCCTCCAAAGTTTATTCTGTCCTCAGGTCCCTGGAAGATGTCACTAAGAGCTTTTCCATCTCTGCAGTGCACAGTGAAAAGCAGCTTTCCTCTACACAGATATTTATGTGTTCATGCCAGACTCACAATGCACAGGAACCAGTACACAGCTCCTCACAGCACTGTGTTGCACCACAAAAGTAAAAAAATCAAAAAAGTTTTAGATTTGCTGGTTTTCTACTGGTTAGTGTATAGGTGGCAATTGTTCATTATGCCTTTCCTACTGAAGATTCACGTTAAATTTACTGAAGCCAAAGTGTCAGATGCAGCTGACTTTTGTGAAAGGGATTTCCCTGTCTAAAAAAACATTCCTCTTCAGACTATAAAGTCTGGGGACACACACACACACACAACTTTCCCCTTGCAACGTTTTTCAAAATCATCATGTTTCGATTCTGTGATTTTATTTTGGATTGTGTTTTGGAAAAGGATTGCAAAACAGATTAAAAAATCCCAGGCAGGAAAAGCTTGGACCCCTTTGGACTCACTCCACCAAACTGAACAAATCCTGCTGTTTCCTGAACAACTGTGCTTTGTATTTCTCTGAAGTACACACTTTGCTTTCCCAGGCAGATGTATTGCATGTTTATTTAAATAACATATTTTTCTCTTTGAAACTAGGCAAGAAATGCTATCTAAGATATTACCGTACACCTCCTTTCTTCCTTGCTTCTGTCTCATCCTTCTATAGCAGCTAAAGCAGATTTTTTGTGAGATTTTTGGAGAGTCTCAGAAATATTTCTCTTTCTGTTTCTATCCCTGATTACCATTAATTGGAATAAAATCCTGGCCCCAATGGCTACATATGTGCTGCTAAGTAACATTAGGCCAGGGACCATTTTTTGGCTGTCAGGCCAAATGACACAAACCACTTCCAAACTTCAAGACACTTGACCTTGTGCCTCTGCTGGGCCCCATGTTGCTGTAAGGCAAAATTGTTATTTTGTTTGCTTTTCCTTTCAGTTTAAAGTATTTGAAACAATGTGGGGATTATGTAGCCGCTTCTTAAGGAAGAACAGTGATTTTATAACAGGAACCTGAAATTATGCGGCATGCCTTTGGGTGTTGCATGAAGGCAGCTGGGGAGTTTGAAGATACAAAGCCAAAAAGAACAACGTTGGAATAGTGCTGAGCTGGGATTTCACCCTGGTTAACACAAGGAGTATTCTAAGGGAGGTTGCAGCTGGCCAGGAGTCTTGGAACATATTTTCAAAAAAACTCTACCAGTTTTTCAGTAGTTAAAAAGACTAGCCATCATGCATTGAGCACAGACCACCAAACACACTGAAATGCAGTGGCTTCAATTCCTAATCAATGCAAGGGTCAAGAGGATGGCAAACAGCAATGAGGAAGTAATTGCAGGAATTGGAAGATATGTCCTGGATGTATTTGTAGATTTTTCTGCAGTCTAATTAGAACACACTGCCCTCAGAAGTTTCCAAGGGCTTAGAGACAGGTTTATCTATTCAACAAGCACCATTAATAGGTACAGTTGAATCTTATTCATTCATTCCTTCTGCCTTAGGCAAGGTGTAGTCTTTCTTAATAAGCTGATGTCTTTAATCTTTACCTGTAGACTATTTCCAGGCTGAGCTCTGAGGCCATAATTCTGATGATTCTTCATGGGTATAGGTAACATCTGATTTTAGTAGGAGATATAAACCTTAATCAGGGAAAGGAATCTAAAGCATTTGGATTGCCTCTCCACAACTTGGAATTCTGCTTTTTTATATTAATGAAGTTGAAAACTTAATGTCCATTGTATTTTCACTATATATCCAAATTATATTCTGATCTTCCTCACACCTATGCAGCTCAGATAATTTCAGTGGAGCTGCAGAGATTTTTACAGTTAATTTTACTTGCTTTCCTCTCTTTGGTTATTTAGTACTATGGAAAAATCTGATTCATAGCCATCAGCTATAGACTGATGTGAAACAAAAAAAAAAAGAAGAACAGAACAGAACAAAAGAGAATGTCAGCCTGGAATGACACTAATTACATTCTTTTCACTGGACTTTATTTGCAGTCCTTTTAAACAGTAACAAAATTTTTTGTATTCAAGATACTGAACCTGATCCCTGTCTCTTACAGTACACTAATGAAAATCAAGAGGAATTCTATTGATTCCAGTGCAGTTAAATCAATGTAAGAGAAATTTAAATTCAGCCCATTGTAAGCAAGATGTGAGGCTACAGCCTGCCAAGTATTTATGTAGTCCAACAGCATTCTATGTAGCACAGAATAAAAAAATGCTAAAAGATCCCTATCCCAACATACATTGAGGCAATTGCTCAGAAATTAGCATTCAAAAAATTCCTCATAACATGAAATCATTGAGAAACTACAGTAGCATGAGGAAAATAATTATTTGTATTGTTAACTCAGAGTACATTATATCACATGTGGAAATTCAAGAACATTTGTTATATTAGTCTAGATAATGTGGTTTAAGATGAGCAATTAATTGTATAAGATATGTATTTGAGATGAAACAGAGACTATGATTTTTATCTTTTCCCCATGTGTTGGGGATCCAGGCAAGGCGATGTGTCAGTGGTTCAGGCAAAGCTAGGCAATGTAATCTCAAGCTGGCAGCAAGCTGCCCCGGAGCGCTGGGTGCACAGAGAGCACAGAGCCAGCCTCCCTTCCCAGCACTCAATGTTCTCGCTGGTATTGTAGGTTGAGTAGTTTCTCAACATCCAACTCACAGAGCACAGCCTGCTCCTTCCCCAAGTGCTCAGGCACTGAAGGTCCCCTAGTGCCTCGAGCCCTGCCTTTTAAGGGCCACCTTCCTTGTTAGGCAATTAGCTTTATTATTATTAAACAATTAGCAGCTGAATGTGATGACCAGGAGGGCTGCCCTGTCAATCAACAATCAGGTAGCCCTCTGGTCAACCTCTACACCCATGCAACCACTCACTTTTCCAGGTCAGTGGATTCTCATAATCTGTTGTTAACAGGTGGAAACATCTGGGGGGAGACAATCTTGAAGGAAGTTTCCTTCTATCTCATACTGCTAATGAGACTCCTGGACTCAGCCAGAGAGCTAAGGACTCCATGGGTGTGGTTTTCTGTAGGTTTTTGTATTCTGAACTTCAGCCTGTAGTATGCTCTCTGTAGGAATAGGTATTATATAGGCCACAAAATGGCCTCCTGAGACATCTGGGATGAGTTTGTACATAAAAGATCAGTTTGTACACGAACTACCTTTTTTGATGAGTATTTCAGGGACCACAAATAAAAAATGTGCCATTGAATACAGAATTGTGAGAAATTTCCTCCAGTTTGACAAAAGCTTTTGTGACATTGGAATATGTTTGAAATCCTTTTTGTTTTTAACAATTATTTCACATCAAGTAAAAATCTGAAACCTGATGGAGGTTTCAGTGCCAACAAGTGCTCAGCTTTTCCAAATATATCAGCAAATGCAATACATTCCCACTAAAATGATCTCTTTTGCCCCAAACCCCAAACAAACAAGCAAGTGACAGCACCTACCACCACCATTTTCCTCTATTTGCAGCAAATGTTTTAATTTCTTAAATTAAAAATGAATTTTCATTTGGAAAGTTAACTCAGGTTTTAAAACATTCAAAAACATTTTAATTGACTGAACTTGAAAAGAAAAGATCCTCTTGAAATGAAAGATTTAATTTTTATCACATATATGGGAAGTATTTAATTGCTAGCTCACCTGCAGTTTCAAAAATTTTTGCCTTACAGTTATTTTCTTAATTCCCCAACAAATGTAAAAATCCATAATTTCCTCAAGAACTATTTTTAACATATTTTCCTATGTCTCTCTGTAACCCTTCTTCTGTGTTCAGAGGCTAGGAATGAAAGCTGTTTTCAAAGCCCTGTTTAATGTAGTCTATCACTGAGCTCTGCAGCATTCAGCCACTGACACATGCAGAAGAGCTTTTTGTGAGACACTTCTTTTTCTCTTTTCTATGCCTCCACTATGTTCACCTTTTCCATTAACCTACCCTGATTGTCCCATTAAACTCAATACTAAAGCTACCTTTGATTTCAAAAGGAGCAGGGTCTGGCTAATGATTAACACGATCTGATCAGCCTGATGCTGTGGAGCAATATGGTGCTAAATATACAGGCTGGAAATAAACTGCTGTTCAGTAGGATGACATTGTACAGTGTCACTTCCATATCATCAATCACAACTTATTAAGAAGGGAGTGAATTTGTCAGCTTTTCTTCTTTTGTTACCACTGTACTATTTGCTGTCAGCAATGGCCTGTCTACCAGCTGAATAAATACTGAAAAATGAGATACATTGATCTCATAAAATTGTGAAGTCAAATGCAGATTTTCAGCCACACTGGCTGTATTAATATCAATGGGGGCTGCACAGTTGAATACACATTATACCAGGCTATAATGTAAGCCTCAGGGACTATTTCTGTGTTCCTTTTGCCTCAGCCATTATAATTTCATGCAGGAACTGAAGCAACAGAGACCTGCCACAGTAACAGGAGGCTGAGAATGAAGGGACAAAGACTTTACACCTAACTCAGCCATGGTACCTTGTGAGGTCTTAGATTAACACTTGCAAATCTCTATGGAGCCCAGATTTTATATCTGAACACATGCTTATATTTCCAATATGTTTAGAGATATGTGAGGCTAGACAACGTAAGGTATCTGGATAGTACAAGATGTCCCACTGTTGCTAATTATCAAAATATAATGTGAAAATTGGTGGCAGACAGTATTCAGAAAGAGAGTCACAAAGAAAGGAATGTGACACCAAGAAGAAATTAAGAAAATAGTTGAGGATAAAAAAATTCAATGTGTTTAGGGGACAGTGTAAGTCTTGCAGACTTCAATTTAACTCATTTCAACTATCTTCAAAGAGAAACTTTCATGCAGCCTTGGAAGTATCTTTTCCGATTAAAGATCTTCATATTCACTAATTTTTTAGTAAAACAAGTCTTAGATTGTCTAGTAAGTGCATTTTGTCTCTCCTCTGAGTGGGTTAATGTTTGAAGAGATCCTCAACTCTTGAGGGAATGAATGAAGTTACCTCCGTTTATAAGTACTAAAGATCCAAAGAGCCTGGTCTAGTTCCTTTTATTTTTATAAATGTTCTTCCAACATCATCACCACAATTACAACAACGCTTAATGCCAGCATCACAGTAACAAAATAAATACCTGTTCATTCCTAATTTTAAAAATTTGCCTTAGTATGACAAATACTTCCCTCTGTGAAAAAATATTTTTTCTTCGTAACATGGTCTTGCAGTGGATATAACTTGTGAAAATATTACTAAAATATTAGAAAGTAATTGTTTTCAGCTTTATAAAAATCTTGACTTCTTAACTCAATCCTGTGCCTATTTCAGTAAAATAAGAACATTACTTTTTTTTATATTAAACCTTAAGGGTTTGAAATGATCTAATCCATGCCATCTAGAGAAAGCCAGTCAATAGTTTTGCTTTCGGAAGTCAGGATCGTGAATCCATACTTTTGCCCTGAATGCAAGATTAATGAAGTTAAATGGACAAAAGCCAGAAAACGAAAAAAACCACCAGGCCTGTAGGCTATAAAGAAGCTTGGTAGAGTCACAGAAATCAGAAAGAAAACTCTGTTTATAGTTCACAAAGTGTATTAAGAAATTGGTTAAAATTACTTTACTGGGGTAGTGGTATCGTTATCTCTTCAAGAGATTTCTGCTTCTGTGGATTTTTTTCACTGAAGTCTAAACCCAGGGAAACGTGTAATTATTAAAATAATTTTCTTGCTGCTGGCAACATTATTATTGTATTATCCTCCAAATAGTAGGAGATTATTGCACAGCAGGATAGCTTCTAGCCAGTTGCATAACTTAGCAGAAGAATGCACTCACCTAGGGCCAGTCTCCCAGTTTGTATTTAGTGAGGCACGGCTGTGAGGGGATACTCTTGGTGGCGTAGTTGAAGTTACTCTGAATCTGGTGTTCAAGTTTGGAGACAGTGTAGAGGTAGGTGGTCTGGTGTCTCTCCAGGATTAAGTCCAGAGAAATGGGCTCAGAGAGGTTAAGAAGGGAAAAGAACAAAAAATACATCAGATGCAGGTGCTTTTACAGAGCAAACACCAAAATCTTGTACTTGGGAACAGTCTGAAACTATGTATCTTAGAAAGGAAATGGTCTTCTATCTCTACATGCAACTGAATTGCAATAGTCTGTTTTGGAAGTGGTAAAGGTATTTCTTTCCTTCCATAACATGAAATAACACCCCTGATATATCTGCACCTTCTGCAAAGGATTTTAGTATTAGTTGAAGTGATCCACGATGAGAAACTCTTATTCAAGTCTTTGTTTCAAGGCAGGCTGTGGGACAAAAGGATTAGGCAAGGAGAAGAGACTTTCATATGAAATCTTAGTGGGATCTTCTCATTTCAGGCATGTTGAGGAACAGTCCAGTGTTAATCTCGAGACCAAAGAAACAGCAACAGAGAAATTACTAACCTACTCAAATGTTGGTATGTCTGTCCATGTCCTATAAGATGGTAATGTCTAGTGCCTATTAGCTCTGAGTTTTGTTTTGGGGAAATTCTTGAAAAAAATTTCTGAATTCTGATTACAATAGTCTTGGTTTTGTACTCTAAATCTGACTGGGGAAAAAAAAGTAATCTGAAGGACTTTTAAGTATCTCTCAGTAGTCCCTTCAAAGAAATAAAAAGACTGGGTTGAAATGAGTAAGAACAATGGTTTTTGTTGTCTCTATTGTTAGTACTGGTATTATTTTCATCACTAAGAATTTTATATTAGTTAGTTTATATATCAGGTTAACCAGAATTTAGCCAAAAATAACTCTTCTTTGTTTTTAAAACTAAAACCTATATCAATATTGTATGACCTTTGCAGCACCTTAAGCAATCAACTCTTTGAACTTCTTTGAAATTTTTTTCTGAAAGAGGTTTGCCTGCATTTCTGTCTAATTTATTTGATTTCTCTTTAGAGTGCCTTCTGTTCCTCTCCTACGCTCTGAAGTTGCATCCAGCGGATTCATCTGTGCTGATGACATGGTCTCCTGAAATTTTCCATTTTGAACCAGGTAAGATACATTGATTTATCTTCTCCTAAAATAAATAATATAGTAATTTAGGGTGATACATATTTTGACCTTGTCAATATGGGTAGCAATTCATGATTAGAGCTTTTA
The DNA here is from genome assembly GCA_013398125.1 of Aegotheles bennettii. Classification (NCBI taxonomy): domain Eukaryota; kingdom Metazoa; phylum Chordata; class Aves; order Caprimulgiformes; family Aegothelidae; genus Aegotheles; species Aegotheles bennettii. The sequence goes on from VZRW01010566.1 coordinate 45,287, forward strand.
TTTATACTGGGATAATATATTTCTGCAGGAGTGGGAACTGTTTTGAAAACCTTGCAAATATTTAGGATTGACAGAAAGTCATATAATGAAAAATCAGAACAATACTGTATCAACATGAACTACTGCATAGCAAGCATTTGCTCTTCAATAAATTAAACATTCCCTTTGTTTAACTACCTGTCAAACAGCTTAGACCTTTTCAAGTATATGTAGCATGGGCTTTTATAAATACATTGAAATTTAGTAGATCATGAAGGTTCTGACCTTGTCATTTTCCAAACAATGTGGGTTCATCAAATTCCTGAATAAGGTATACATTCACAGGAGTAGCACAGGAGTCTGTAACTATGGTATGCATGAGGAAGGGTTCACTCATCTGTATTTCATGCCCAAAGGTAGTAGTGGCCTTTCATATCCATACCATTGCTTAAACTACTCCACACTCTGCTCATTGCAATATTAGGTATAGTAACAGACATTTCAGTCAAACCATCTTGCTTTGCAAAAATTTAAGGGCAATTTATTAAAAATAACCAACAATATCAAGTAAGTCCACCTTTATCTCAGTTCACTGAAGAAACCCTGTTATTTTCTTATTTCCTTGTCGAAAGTATTTCTTTATGTATTTGGTTTAGATGCCATTCTTTTTTTTTGGTCCTCTCAGTTTTTAAAGTGGTTCATCTAATAGGCATGACTGTAGGAGACTTGATGCTTCCAGCTGAATTACCTTCATCAGGGAAGAAATTCTGGATGGATTTGATTCCATGTCAACTCTGTCTGCAGAAATAGATCTTCCTGCAAAATCATCTTGTCTCATGTGATGTTTTTCACTGCAAAATTTACTCCCTTCAAATGTGAATAACACAGTTTTATGAACTGTAACTCTTCTCTTTCCCTGGCCTCCCTATCCTTGAATACATACTTATCCATATTAGGTTTAAGAGTAACTCTGGTTATAGTTTTGAAAGTCTTCAAGTGGCAATAAATAATTTTCTAATTAGATGTCTGGAAGAACCCCGTAAAAATGGAGTAAAATACTTTAATTTTGAAGTTTATATTCTAATTGGGGAAAAATCCTTAAACTTATTACTATGTGTTAGAATTCAACAAAAAAATTTCACCCAACCCAATCTAACTTATTATTTCATTTATTTGCATTTCATGAAAATCTGTCACAACATACAAGATAGGTGAACCCTTAGGGAGATTGGGTATGCCATCCTCAAAATATATATTGTGGTACAGGAACAACTGGGAAGGAAAGCAAACTTTGTTATGATCACTGCCTTTTTTATTCATTACTTGCCTCCCTCAGGGTATATAACTAATCAAAGTAAGTCAAACGAGTTACAGAAACCTTCTCTGTACAGACTACCAAGGCAGGCCTGAAAATGAACTGCAGAAATGAGAGACCTTTTTTAAGATACCTGTTTTGCATTATTGCAAATGATGGCTTTGTAAGTAGTCTGTCTGCAATTCAAATATGCACTGATAGAAGAAATTTCCTTTCTTGGTTAGCCTCAAATTACCCAACTGGAATCATCAAGCGATAATGAAATCAGCTTTCTACCTATGTGTCCATACAAAGACTTTGGTATTTGCATGATTAAAAACAAAAAAAGAAAGATTATATTCCTTTTGTTTCATTTCAGCTATAGATAAATATGTTGAAGGCATAACATTTAAAATGCCCTTTTGCAGTTATACATTATCTGTAGAGGTCAATGGAAATTATCACATCATTACTGTCCTCTTTGCCATTAGCAGCATTACAATTTTTGTTATCATCCAGTAGTTTCTAGACAAACTATCTGAGTTAAAATCCCATCATAACAAGCAGTGTGCAGACTTACGATAACATGGGATCTTTCCTTCCACAACTTAAATATCACATTATTATATCACAGCTTAAAGAATGCTGTAAAAACAAGACAAAAAATATTTGAAAGTAATTTCTCCCCCAAAAATCAACTTCCTTCATCATTCAGGCCTTTGCCAAGATCCTCAGATCAGCACAGACGTGTAATTAAAGGTTATGATCTGGTGGCA
>VZRW01010567.1:938-151536 GCA_013398125.1 Aegotheles bennettii
TTGGAACGAGTCCAGAGAAGGGACACAAAAATGATCAGAGGCCTGGAACACCTGTCCTATGTGGAAAGGCTGAGAGGCTTGGGGTTGTTCAGCCTGGAGAAGAGAAGGCTCCAAGGTAGGTGACTTCATTCCTGCCTTTCAGTACCTCAAGGGGGTCTACAAGAAGGATGGGAACAGGCTTCTTAGCAGAGCCTGATGTGATAGGATGAAGCGTAACTGTTTTAAACTGAAGGAGGATGGGTTTAGGTTGGGTATGAAGAAGATTTTTTACCACTTCTTCAGTGGTAAAATACTGGAACAGGTTGCCCAGAGAGGTGGTGGATTCTCTGTCCCTGGAGATGTTCAAGGCCACGCTGGATGGGGCCCTGAGCAACCTGATCTAGTGGGGAATGTCCCTGCCTATGGCAGGGGGGTTGGACTAGATGGCCTCTGAGGTCCCTTCCAACTCAAGTGATTCTGTGATTCTGTGGATGAGCACAGCTTGTATGAAGAAGCCAAAGGGTAATCACTTCTGAAGCAGAGAGCTGAAGGATCAGGTCATAAATTCAGGCTGACTAAGCATTTGCTGCATTTCCTCTACCAGAAGGTCTTAATATTCTTCCTGATAAACTGTAGTGGCTTCTGTAAGTGCACTTTATCATGTTGCAATGTGACCCATAAAGCTGCTACCTGAAGCTCATGTTGAATGTTTGCAGAGCAGTATTTTCTTGTCAAAGCTGCAGCTGGACTGGATGCGCCATTCAGAGGGGCTCTGAGCAGCATTGCCTTGTTTTTTTAATCCGTATTATTCCCTGCCTTTTGTTTAGGGGTTGTTATTGCTGGCTGGTCTTGCAGAGTGCAGGGTGTGCAAGAACATGCTATAAAGATGAAAATTATATTATTTACATTGTTTCTGGCTTCCCCATGTGTTGGTGTGTTTGATGTGGGCTGAGTTGGTCCTCTCCTCTGCTATTTAGGAGTTTTATAGACTCTGTATTGAGTTAGAGAGAGGAGCTGGACCCCCCAGGGCTACTAATTCTACCTCAGGGCCCTCGGCCTGGTCACCTGTAGTAACACAGCTGCTGGCCTGGGGGTGGCATTGGTTCTTGTGTGCCACCCTCCCAAATGTGACCAGGCTCAGGGTGCTGAGCCAACATCAGTGTCTCTGTTCTTGCCCAAGTCCACTTCAAATGCCAGCCATGGGTGTATTTCAGGAGGAAAAAAACCATGCTGTTGAAAGTCAAGGGGGTACATGAGTCATTAGACAGCCTTTTGGACATTGTACTCCACCTTTTGTGGGAGTTAGAAGGAGACAATCTGAGAAGTGGCAGTGAGAGATTCGACATGGACATTGCCTGTACAGAAGGTTGTAAAGATTTTCCTTGCCATCAACAGCACTCTAGTTGTGTGGGTGACTAGCTGTGCCTACCTCTCGCTTGAATGGGAGGAGTAAAAGGCAGATAGGAGATCTTCTCCCTATTTCACCAGTAATTTCTTTCCCGGGTTGAGTGCAGCAGGAAGATGCTGCTGTGTTGGAGACTGGCTGTGTTGGTGAACAGAATATTTGGAGAGCAAGCAGCTCCTGCTGCGCTGGGCCAAGCTGGGTCACTGCTGGCATGAGCTGGACAATTAAATCTTGGAGGAGCAGCTAAGTTGTTTCCACCCCTTGTGTACATGTAGTAATTAAAAGACCTTGTAATTAATGGAGACCAGGGAGGGAAATGAACTGGAACCTGTCAATTTCAGCTCTGTTTTGATGGTGAAGATTTACGCAGGGAAGCAGCTAGTTTCCTTTTACAGCTTCCATAGGCCAGAGCTTTACATGACCCTATGGACAGCCAGTGAGGCTTTGCAGCTGCATTAAACATACTCTCCCTGTCTAACCAGGGTGGGGAAAAACTGAACTCATTAAAAATGTTGAATGATCCTAGATCTTCTGTTTTACCTGGAAGTATATGAGATTGCTACTCTTAGTGATAAAAGAACCTATGCATTTGTGGAGGGGTGGGAATCCTTGATTTAAATACATGTATGTGTGTCCTTGGCAATTGGAAAAGACCACTAAAATAATAATTAAAATAAGCTCAGTAACTTGTCCCCTCGTTGTTAAGATGGCAATGCAGAGCACTTAGAATTAGAAAACTGCTGCAGTTGGTTGTCTGTGTAGTCTGGTAAGCCATCTCACGCATTTTTTTTTCCTCCGGTGTGGAGATACTGTCAAAACTAATCTCACTGAGCAAAATTCAGTACTTCTTTAATACTTAGAGTACTTATATAATACTTTATTACTTAGTACTTATTTAATACTTTAATACTTACTTTAATACTTGTTTACTTCACACGTGCAGAATGTGAAATTACTGGTTGACTCCTGGGTTTTATATGGAGCTCGTTGCCAGGGTTTCACCTTGGAACATATTTAGGGAGCTTCCGGATCGAGTATGAGGAGGGTTGCAGTTATTTTTCTGTACACTCTGGCAAATGCAAATAGTGGTATTATGTTATCTTTCATCTTCCACTGATTCTTCTGCTATATCTGAAGCAGAGACAAAGTCCATTTTTTTTCCCACTGTTAGTTTGTAGCAGGTGAGTAAATTGGAGGGAGTTCAGGGAATGGAGGCAAAGTTGAGCAGACCTTGAAGGACAGAGCCAGAGCAGACACTGGGGGTCAGGATCCTGTGAGCATTTCTGGGAAGTGTATCTGTGTGAGAACATACAGATTAAATAGATTTAGGCGGACAGGAGTCTAAAGTGTGTGTAAATGCACACATATGCACATTCTCAGGGGGATTTATACAAATGTGACACTGAGGGGAGCCAAAGGCAAACTTGTACAAATATGTGGAAGGTGTTATCAGACAAAGAAAAAACAGTTTTTGAAGTTGCATGAGAATGTTGAAATCAAGAAAAACTAACAGGAGCATCAAGCAAGATATTGATTTGGCTGCGAATTGGAATAATATGCAAAGTGAAATTCTCTTAGGAACACCTGTTTCTACTTGTATTTTTAGCAACAGTTTATCTGCCAGGTGACCAGGTAGTTTTTGGTTGTCATTAGAAGTTTCAAGCTGAAAATTGATAATATACTAACAAGCACATACACCTACTGTCTTTTAGTTCCCTGGTCAGCACGTGGGCATAGAGCAAAACCTGAAGATTGTACAGAACATTGCATTGTCCTGTGTCCTGCAATACCTGCAGGAGCTATGCACTGGGAGGAGCAGCTACTATGGTTAGTCATCACTGGGGACAGGAATTACAGATCCTGCTCCTTGTTGACTTTTACAGAAAAGGCTGTGAAATAGTAAATTTGGAGAGAGAGCAAATGTAGCTTACAAGCGCACTATGCTTTCCATTTATTTGTGAGTAACCCAGTGCCCTGCAAAGGAGAATTACTGTCATTTGATACCTGGGGGAGTGGGGAGAGGAATCATCCTTTACTTACAGACATAGTCCTAGCAACTGCTTGTTGGGCAGTCTTTGGTCTCCACTTTTGAAAACAACTAAGGATTTGCTTTCAGCTCGGTGTTCTAACTGAAAAGCATCTTAGCCAAGTATGAAGCTACTAGATGAATGACACAGAGATTGTTTCTTGGTATAAACTGAAAGACAAGTTTTCTAGGGGGAGAATGTTTACAGTCTAAAACCGTACCTTGTTAGAGTGGAGTAACTTCATTGCAGTAGCACTTGAATAGATCCACTAGGATTTTATGTGAAAGGGTCAAGTAAGACAGATGACTTCACTGAAGAATTTTTATCTCTAAATATTTTAATTTGCTAAGTGTTCTTTAAAAAGGCTTAACTTAAACACCCAGGTTGAAATGCTTCCTATGGGATTTCTCTCTAAGTTGTTAAAAAAAAAGTATTGTCATCTCAGCTTCAGCAAGATACTGCTTTTAGCTGACTGAGACTTATATTGCCTTGTGATGTGTGCCTTGTTTTGCAATCCTGATTAGACCATTGAAAGAGTTAAGATGTCCATTTCAGAGCTTGCTTTTGATGTCTTAATTGCAAAATAACTAAGTTAAACCTGTGTGAGGTGTATTATCAATGTAAAGTAATCAAAGCAGTCTGCAAAGTGCTAGTGAATGTTTATAGGATTTTCCCTGTGCTTGATATTATGAATCTTTTCATGTTTGTGTGTGATTCATCAGTGGTCAGTTCCATTTTGACAGTTTAAATCTTGAAGTTGATACTGCACAACTTTCTAATCTCTGGAAGCTACTCACAGATTTCCTTTTGGATTTTGAATACTTGGGTACTTCCAGTGATGTCTGTGTCTGATTTCACTCCAGAACTGAGAATTAGAATGAAAATGACTGCTAGAAGCTTATTCCATCTTACCTGATGGTGTATTTTTATGTGTATACTGTTCGTTCTGTCCATTGTCATCACAGAACTTAATAGAAGTCAGATGTTATATCCTCTCAGAGATGGGAACAATTAGAGGAGGAGGATGCTGAAACACTTTAGTTACTACCAGGTATAAAGTTAGCAGTATTTCTGGACCAGAGCTCAGACTTTTCAGGTATATTACCAGTGGAGTATGTTGTATTTGTTGCCATCCTGAAATCAAGAGAAGGACTTTTATAAAGAATGGTAAGACAGAAAATTGTATTTTAGTCTATCAATTATGCACATTTCTTAAAAAATATGTTGTTACTGTTCCTAGGGTCCACATAGCTTGGCTGTGGGTACAAACAAGATAGGGATTTAATAATGCATCAAAGTATTATGCCTGAACAAGGTTGAAATGCCGAAACAGGAATTGTTCATTTTGATATTCAACTAATCACCCCTTAACAGCAAACTATCGATGATGTGCCCTTCCATTCACAGAAGAAATTGTTATTCAGTCTTTGTGGGAAGCAGTTGAGGGACTTAGAGCTGAGTATCCAACCAAACAAGAGGGCAGGGCTTTATAACTCTGCCATTAACACTACATCACACTGTGGAACAACTAGGTATAACTTACTTTCTATGTGAGCTGCATGCATATGCTTCTCATCTGCCTCAGCTATTTAGGCCTGGTTGTGGTGCAAGATACTGACTACGGCATACACAGGCTGTTCTCCTGCCTAGGATGTACCTGTTACCATGTTTATAGCTGCTGCCACCGTTTTCACGGCTGAACCATTCGTCAGGGCATTGTCAGAAACATTTCTGAAATGGCTTCAGATGCATGGGTCTTCTTTACTTTCTCCCGAGGTCACTTTACCAGTCCTCAGCCAGTGCTCTCTGTTTTCCCTGAGTTTTGTTGCTCTAAAACTAACCAGCAAGTCTGGATCCCTGAGTATAATTTGGTCAGTTTAGTTTAGATTGTGAAAACTGCCAAGTGAATAAAAGCCGTAACAGCATTTTGGACCATTCCCTTGAATTTAAATCTTAACTGTGGAGTGGCTGCCTTAGAGGATTAGGACTACGATACACCAAATTTACCACCTTCAGATCACTGGCTTAAGTGATTAAGAAGTGAGCCTGAATCAGTAATGAATCTGCTTTGCTGTACGCGATCTGGGTCCATCTGCTACTTTAACATATGACCTGTGCCACTCCTTTCATGGACAGTTGTTTGCCACTTAGACCTGCCTTTCTGATCAGTGCAAATGCTTCCTAGTGCATGATTTCTCTCACTTCTGAGTGTTTATGCTGCTGTGATGAACGATGTCCTTAATTCCAAGTTAATGAATCACTGTTAATTAATACTCATTGTCCACAGATGCCCACACTCCTATGGCAGGTGGAAAGAACAGTCACTTAACATCCCAGTGGCTACAGGAGGCATGAGGGAGTTTTGTTTGTCTACAGTTTTTTTGTTGGAAGCTTCCCAAAACATTCTCTCTCCTTGCCTTGAGTTGACTCTTCAGCATTTCTTTGTCATGCCTTTCTTGATACAAGTTTCAGCTCACACATGCTGTTAAAGCATGTGGACATCTAGCAGGTCTTCAGTAATGGCCCCTGCTTGCTTCGTGAGTTCTTTTGGCTGTGAAACTGCTTTATACCCGAGGTTAGCTTTTGGACTCTTACTGTAGCCTGATATTCATGGTGGGGAACAGCTGCAACAGAATTCTGGGGGTTTTGGAATATTTGTGAGAGTTTAACACTATTTTCATGGCTTTGGAAATGCCAAGAAAGATGAGAAAACTGCACCTAGAGCTGCTTCTAAAGGCTTGGAGGGAGCGCCCCAGAAAGACATGGGCTTATGGGACTGAAGTTTAGATGCAGCATGAGACAGAGTGGCAGGGAGAGATCCTTAGCATGTTTAAAACAACTACTTAAAGTCAAATAGTTTATACGGGAAGTCACTTCGAAGAAGTTAAAAGTACGACATCTAAAACCAGAGAGTACTGTATTTCTGAGTAGTATGAAACATCATTCACAAGCTTTGTCTCATGCTTTGCATGAAAGGTTAATACACCTATGCCTTAGGCAGTGGTGCTGGGATTAATAGTGTTAACAGTGTTTTAACCACTCGCCTCTCCTTGTTTTAGCAGTGACTACTTCCTGGAGTAAGGGGTCATTTGCCTGTACAGAAACAACACTTTTTCCAGCAACACTAAATGATACTTTAGAGTTCTGGATGACTGTTTAGAAAAGGTTTTATTTTGTGAGATTTCTGTTTGTGTGCTTTTTTGTCCTAACATCCTGGGCTGGGCTTGAAGAATGAATGTTCATGATCTAGTCCCAGTGACTTGCAAAGAAAGAACTCTTCCCTGGACAAATTTAGCAGGTTTTTTAAAAAACAGAGCTGTGAAGCTTTTGCTCTTCTTACTGAGCTGTATTAGCAATTATCTGAGTAATTCTGCAGTTTTTTGCCTCATCTTCTGTGCCTCTGGATCTTCTCAAGTTATCTTACAGGAGACTTCAGAGAGACAATGTTAAGAACTGCCTTGTAAGTAAGAGAAGGTGTGCAGTCAAAGGCTGCCTCAGTCTGTTCACTCTTCCCTCCCTTTTGGGAAAGGGAATGGAGCTGAGCAGTGATGGAAGTGAACACTTCTAAATGGAGTTATGAAGATCAGTGTTTAAAGGAAGATGAACAGTGGGACTCGACTGACTACCTCTTATATATCACAACTTTGTAGGTTATTCAGAGTGTATTGATTGCCAAGGAGCTGAGTGGATTTCTTTTCCTTTCTCATTTTCAGGTTTGTATTTATTGCAGTAACAAAGATTGTGAGAAGAGCTTTATACACATGTCACTCCAAGTGAAGCCAGAAGAAATCCTTATTAATCTCTTCTATGTGTTAAGGTGGCAGAAAGGCTGTTTCAAGCAGGGCATAACCATGTCTGTGTACTCTCTCAATGTTTAGTGCAGTTATTAATTGTGAAGTCGCAGTGATTTTCCAGTGTAAGATAGATTATGTATTAGCTCTTCAGTGATTAGAGCTAAGGTTGTCTGTTGAGCTGTCATGAGGACAGCACAGTTCAAGGGCTTGACTACATGTGCAATGGAAAAGAGATACGTTAGAGGCAAGACTGTGGTGGAATGGCAGTTACACCCTTAAGATGGAAGTGGCAATGTGGGTTGTTTCCCTTATGGTCTGTCTTGCTATGAACTCAGCCCAGAAGCACAGTGTAAGCTTCCATAAGAAGCTAAGGTTCTGTTATTTGAAAGCTGGAGAGTCTTAAGAAAAGTTTTCAGATGAAAGGGCTATGAGATATACTCAGAAAAGAGTGAGCAAAGCCTCACTGACATTGTGCTCTGTTCAGGGATTCACTATTCTTCAGGAGTAATTGTAGCATCTGCTCACAGTCTCCATCAAGCTGATTGGTTTCTGGAGTACGAGAGGCTGACTGAGCCTGGCTTTTCCAGCCTGAAGAAGAGAAGGCTGTGGAAAGATCATATTGCAATTTAATGGCAGGGGGAGTCTACAAAGGACAGAGTTAATGTCTTCCTGAAGGAATTTAATGACAGGATGAGATGTGTCAGAGACAAATTGCAAAAAAAGGAAATTCTCATTAGGTATTAGGGAAGAAAAATTGATCATAAGTGTGGTGAAATAACAGAATAGGTTACTCAGAGAACAAACTCGGGGAACTAACTTAAAGGACCTTACATTGAGTGGGAGGTTGCACAAGAAGAGCTCTAGATTCCTCTCAGACTCTTTCTATATTTGTTGCCTTTAGCTTTCCCACAATTGTTCTGTACAACCTAACTGCATATTAATAGTTTCTGTGCCTTTTGGAGAGCCAGTATGAAAAGACCAGTTGGTGAATAACACTGACATCTTTAATGAAGCCTGCTTATGCTTTCTGAGCAATCCTGAGGCAACAGCTATTGCAGAGAGGGGGGCATGCTGCTGAGTTTAGTGTGAGCAGCCTCCACCTGTTCATTGTGAAAGTACAATGTGGCAGTGCAAAATTTGCTGATATAAATCAAAGTACTCCTTGAAACCCAGCAAATAAGAAGACTCTCCGTACTTTTAGCCCCTATTGGCAAGAGGCAACTGCCCCCAGTAGAGTTAAAAATATTCCCGTGGCAGCCCCCACAGCATTAAACACAACCCTGTGCTGCCTGTGCCTCAATCTCATTTAAGACTGTAAAACCAGAAGGAGGGTGGGTTTTCTGACATTTGCAGATATGCAGTAAAACACGTCAGGACCATCATGGAAACCTTGCAAAAAGGAATGCCTGGCATGGAAACAGTCTCCCTCACATCCTTTCTGGCTATGCTGAAAGTAACTTTGAAAGAGTTGGGCTGGGTATGACAAGTAATACAGAATGGCGTGGGTTACTTCACCATGCTTTTCTACAGCACTGTCTTGAGGCAGTGCAGAGGTGTGCTGTCTTTGGGTTCCTGTTTGCAAGTTAGTTTCATATGGGTATTTCCTTTACTCTTGCAGATAAGTTAACATGAAACTTGTCCATCTGAACAGAGTTCCTCTGTAGCAAATGATAGTTAAGCTCATGAGGCTGGGAGGAGCTGTGCTGGATCTGCTTCAGAAAGCACTAGGAGGAATTAAGGTGATATTACCAAATCTAACAGAAAAATGTGGAAACAAAACAAGCAGGGGGAAAAAAGTGAGACAGGTAATTCCAAACCAGAACCTAAATCATGCAAGACAAAGGAAATATTAGTTGTGGACGAGTTCTGGTCTGTCGAGATTTCTTTTTGCATATGTTGGTATGGGTGTGGCAATGGATCATAAGGGAGAAACTATCACTTTAATACTGTTTCTATATTGCTGATTCAGAATTTAAATCGCACAGCACTTAACCTTGGTAGCTCTAAAGGGCTGTTGATTTCCAGTCCATTAACAAAATGATACAATGTCCCAAACCAGAAGTAAAACATCCTTTGAAACTTGCCAGGTTAGTTAAACAGCTGAGGCTGGCGGCTCCTGAAGGCTCCCTGCAGTTGTGCAGCAGCTGGGACTCGACTCAGTGTCCTCAGCTTCTAAATCAGCCATGCAGCAAGGGAGCTGGAGCAATGGCCCTGTCAGCTGTGTGCCTGGCAGGGGCTGTGTGGCACTGCCTACCTCTGATTGCACAGAGGACTGACAGCAGGGTCAAAGCAGCCAAAAGCAGCATTCCCTGGGCTGTCATTCTTGTTTGCAAGCAAGCACGGACTAGCTATACAGCTTTGTCCTTTTTTCAAAATGCTGATGTTCCAATGTTTTCCAGGATGTTTATTTACTTATTTTGGCCTACAGTGCATAAGAAGCAGTATTGTCTTCCAGAGAGAAATACATCACAGAAGGCCCTATTGCTGGTAGATCAGAAGCCTTTCTCTACCAGTTGCTTTAAATTTGAGGGTTTTTTTTACTGTCTGTGTTGGGAAGTGTTAATTGGAAATAATTTGGTGCTTTGAAAGTGGGATGAGATATATTCTGTGTGGTTAAGACTTGTTTTAAAGACTTTCTGGGTTCTGCTGCTATAATGTAACTTCCCCAGTTTAGCAGTGCTTTTTTTTTTCTCATGTCCTATCTTTGGAATGCATAGGCAATACTAGTGCTATTGTGTATCAGTGTTGAGTTGAGATGCTGCAAACACACTCTGGCTGTTAGATATCCTGAAAATATACTTGTGATTTGAACTGAAGTTGATACTGAGAGGAACAGATGAAAATCTACTTTTGGATATTTATTTAGATTTTCATGGTGGGGAAAAAACACTGTAATAACATTTACTTCATGTTCTCCCTAAGCTTTTCTTGTCCAAATATGTGATTGATTATTTGTCGTTTAGACTTTATTAAACTATAATTTTTTATTTGCTGTGGTAGGTGGAATAAGAACCAAACATAATTTTGAACTTGATACATTTTAACTGTACTTGACGTTTATCATCAAGCAATAGCAAATAAATAAAAAGCTATCTTTGTACAGGGCAGCAGGGGTGGGTGTGTAGCACACTATTTTTCATCTGTTTTCCGGGCTTCTCAGTACTCAGTTGCACTCAGTCTTTTGGAATGCTGCTCACTATTGTTATTTCCCTCCCCCCCCCGATCTTGTTTTCATAATGACACCTAACATTGTTTGACAACAGCATTTATCTTCAAGCATCCTGCTTTAGTCCCATCATTGTACTGATAGGTTCAACCCACATTTAAGTCCTCTCTTGTTAATATTAGTGACAAGTTTCAGATCTGTGGAACTTCTCCAGATGCTGGAAGAAATGAGGGTAGAAAATGAAAAAAATGATGTTCCCAGCTATGTTTTGCTGAGATGTCCTCAAATTGCTTCTGTAGCACTCAGAACCAGGACTCAGTAGAAAAGAATAAGAGAAAAAGAAAAAGAGGAAAAGGTGTGAGTACACATGTAGATATGAGGGTGGACTTGAATCTGAGGACACCTGGAGTTAACAAACATTATATTTGTCAGGTGAGTTTGGTCAGGCTTTGCCTTTAGATGATACCCTTTTTGGCCTTTGCCTCAGGGAGTGATGGAAGTCAGAATTCTTGTTACTTGAGAGGATTTATTTTTGTCTTAACTTTATCACTTAACGTAAGAATAACATGCAGCTAGAGACAGTGTATGTGAATGAATAAATAATTAGCAAAAGTATGTAGGCTGTGCCCTTACAATGCTCATTTAAATTTCAGACTAGGGTAGGAGCAAGTTTACAATTGTTCTTACACTGTAACTGCCTGTCTCCCTATCAACAAAAAGTCTGTGTTTTATTTTGACCTTTCCTCTGTTGTGTCTCTGCAAATGTTCCTCTGCTGGAGAAAAGAGAAACCTTGAATTTGTGTTTACATCAAACGTTTTTGTTTTACATTCGTAATGGTCTTTCTGTACAGAATTTTTCTCTCTCTCTCTTCTAGAATGTCAGCATTTTCCTTTTCTTGAAATTGTCTCTTCTGAAGAATATTTTGTGATGTTACATGTAAGAATGCTACATAAAATTAAATGGTATTGCATTGTCTCAGTCTATTGTTTGTCTTGCAGCTCAGGCCAGGTTATATTCTGAGTAGGAACAAGGCAATTACATGAGAATCTAGTGCTGACTGCTCAGTGTTGTTTTTTATTATAGGCAGAATAATAGGCTCAACCTTATGCCAAATGCCCTTTCTTTACCACACCCTTCTTACTGTCTCCTGTTTATATAAGATTAGTGAAGTATAGAGAATGTTTAATTAAGTTTAATTGCATGACAGCTTAGAAGTGGGAAGGTAATTAGTCATTTAATTATTATGCTGCTTCGTGGTTAAAGTGTGTGTATAATTGCTCTTTTTATAAGGACACTCAACTTTGCAAGCCTGCATGAAATTCTAACAGCCTCATACCTTTCACTCCTGTTTTACTTGCTTAGTTTCACTTTAACATCTGTAAAACAAGAGAAGTGCATTCTGTTATCCCAGCCATTCCCCCTTCTCTGTTCAATTTTAATGGTGTCATACCCCCTTCATGACATTTCTGTACTGCAAAGGACTTTAACACTTATCATGTTTAATAGGTAATCCAGTGGTTTTTGTGTATTTTTCATTAACAGTTGTAGAACACATTGAGAACTTGGGTTTGCAGATGTGCAAATGTAAATTATTTCCTACACTGTCTTCGTTAATTATTTGTACAGTGTCAAGCCAATAAGTCACAGAATGCGGTTCCTTGGAACACTCAAAGGTTAAGTGACTCCTAGTTACAAGTGCTGATAGGAGGCAACTTTTCCAGTGTGCATAAGGGCTCTGAAAGCTATCTAAACAAGTAACCTTTGCAACAGTCCATTTATCTTCTCCCCTTACTAGTACTAGCAGTAAGGCTGAGGTACTGATTTTTTGGCAATCGAGGAGAAAACTCCTGGAACAACTAACTGTGATGTCTGAAAGACTGTTTCCCTGTAGAAGTCACCAGAGTGGAGAGAAGCAAAGCAGTGAAGGAGCAAGCCAATTATTCAAACAGTCACTTTTGTAGTTGCAAAGGGACTCAAAGTCTGAGGTAGCTGAAGGCTCTATATATGATTATTTTGTTTAAATAGCAAATAGTTAGATTACATGAAATCCCAGTACAAAAAGTCCCTCTGTAGTCATTAGGCAAGCAAAAGAATTCCCCCAAGTCTCTCAAGGTTACTGTCAAATTAATTTCTGTATTGATGAGTTCTCTTGCCTTTCCCAAGTGAGAGGGAATAAGAGTTTGTGTGGCAGGGGGTCATTATGGTAAGTTAGTGCTTTTCTTTGGCAACCCTGATGTGACACATCTGAATTGAGCTAATGCTCGTACTTGAGCCAATGCTAGACCACTGGATTAAGACAATTTTAGTTAAAATACAGAACATTTGTTCTTGTCTAGTCTTTTTACTACTGTCAGTAAGGAAAACATACATGCTGTTTTCACACAGGAAAACAGAAGAGAGCCAGACTTTGTGCTTGGATGTTTCAGGGTTTTTAGACACTTGAAAGACCCATGGTTACATATTGCCCAATGATAAGTAATTCTTACTGGTGGATCTGCCAGGGAGGGTGAAGAGGTAGGATTTGGAGGGTGGAGACCTGAGAACACAAGCTTCTTTGCATGTTCTGGAAAAGACAATGGGAAGTTGCTGCTAAAAATGGAATGGAGGAAGAGGAGGATTCCAAACTCAGCAGGACTCCTAGTGTGTTTCTGCAGATGAGGACACTGATGATTTGCACAGGGCCATGATGAACTTCAGAGCTCCTGGAAGAAGCATCCTTGATAAGGCAGCTCCATTTAAGCACTGACTCCTGATGACAAATGATACAGTCAGTTCTCTGCTCCCTACAAGTCAGCATGTTCCAGCTCATGATGGGGTTGGAGAGAGCTGTTCTGTGAAATGAGGCAACTACCCTATCTTCTGTAAGGCAGTAATCTTCTGAGCCAGCAGAACCTGAGCATAAATGTAGGGCCTAGCAGAGCATGATGTTTACATCCTAGTCCTGCTGTTTAATACATGTCACACTTTTACTGTGAGAAACTACAAGGAAGGACAGACTGGAAAAGGACTGAGACTCGGATGTGGAAAAATGAATTTTTTACTTGCTTTTTACCAGGTGATTAAAAATAGTCACAGGGTGTGCAGATGTGTGGGAGTAAGAGAAGCTGTGTTCAGGTAATGTTGAGATAATGATATATATCAGGCGGAAATGACCAAAATGAGTGAAATATGAATGTGTTGAGAGTAATGCTTAATTAACCTTATATAAAGCCTCTTTTGGGTATATCAGAGTCTTCATTTGATAAATGCCAGATAAGCTTGATTTTATTCTACTAGCTTCCACCTGAACTTCCTTTGCTGATTTGGTTGTTGATTTGGAAAAGCAGATCATGAAGTGCTGATTTCATTAGATGTGAGACCTGGCGATTCATAGTCACTGGAAAGTTCTGTTGATCACCCAGAGGCTGTAGTTCTTGGAATTTGGATATTTTATTGTCACTCTGCTGTATTTAAGAGGAGCTTCTCTCTCGGGGTACAGCTATTTATCTAAAAATAGCTATGGGAAATGGACATTGCCTGGTATGGGCTGATACAACACTAATGCAAAAACAATTATAGGTGAAGAGCAGTTGCTGGAAATGTGCTTAAATACTTCACTAAATAAAAACCTGAATCCTAAATTTGACTTTTTTAAACATTTTTTTTTTTAACAGAGGAAATATAATAAAAATATTTCTTAATTCATGTTTTGCAGGTAGTAATGATGTCACAGTGTCAATAAAGCTAGTAAGAGTGTTGTACTCCTGAGATGCTTTTTGAACAAAAGTTCAGTTGGCAATTGTGTTTTTTGATAAAATGTGCTAATCTTATGGGCTTTTTCTCCTCATTTATTTTTTTTTATGTTTAGTGAAAAGAACAAATGCTTCTCTCAGTCTTAACAGCAACAGGGCAACAATGATTTTTATTGTTTGTTTGGGTTTTTTTTCCCAGGAAATTAAAATCTTCTCTTATACTTCATGTTGAAAGTATAAAAAGTTGTTGATAAATCAAATGTCAGTGATTTTCTTCCTTGGAAATGTCACACCGCCTTACTGAAAATCCTGCATTGAAATACCTATAGAAATAGGTGTTACTAGATGTTTTTATCTTCATTATAAATTTTTCTTCAAAAACATAGAAATAAAGTGTTGGAAAAGGAGAGGTCGAGGGAAATCAGTTCCATGTAATTTTTGTCTTGGAGAACATGAAGCATAACTGAAGCTTCTAGCGTTCTTCTGGAGATAGGTTCAGTTATCTATGGATCTGAAAGAGCATAAGAGATAGGATGTATGTGATTACAGGCTTACTTTCCTAGAGAAAAGGGATTAATCTTGTGCAATTAACCAAGACTCTTATTTCTAAGAAGTTAATTAGCTTTATAATTTCTGTTCTTATTTTACTTTTTATGCTGAAAGATTTCAGGGGCACCTGATGCTCTGAAATTTTCTGTTGAACAGCTCCCTTATATTTGTGAGATTCTCCCATACATAGGAAGCTGAAGACAAATCAATGTATTCTAAGACTTATTGGATACAGTAGCTTGGCAAAATTGAACGTGAAGAGGTAGCTGCCTCAGATATTACTAGCCTAAAGGATAAACATTGTTCTAGTTTGTTCATTGATGCTTGCCATCTGATTCAGGATAGGTTTATTAAGCTGAGGTGGTGTTAACCTTGCCTTTATCTAGGAACAAGGTAGCTCTAGATCTCCTGAAGTGGCTTGTGTGCTTCTAGGCTGGTCCGTGTGTGGTTTGATCTCAACTGCTTTTGGGCAGTTTACTTCATCCTTAGTGACAGTTGTACAATTCTGCTGAGAATGTAATTTTTCCAGACACAGTGCCCACAAAGTTTGTCCATGGCTGTTGTTGACACGGTCTCCCACAGTTCTCGCATGTCTGGATAAAGCTAATATCCCCATCACTGGTCCAGGACCCCAAAAAGGAAGAATTGCAAAGGGGGAGGTGAGAGGGGTTAGGAAGAAATGCCCCCCAGCTCTCGTTGTGGGGGACTAGGCAGGGGGAGACTGGCAGGAACTGCTGTGCAGTATGAGCAGAGGAGGTGATTTGTTGAGAGAGAGATGAGGGAAAGCAAAGTTTTCAAAGGGCAAGTACTTACAAAGATTAAATATTGCAGAGCTTGATCTGCAGCTGGTAAACAGGAAAATGCCAGAGTGATATTTCTGATGTGAACGTCTCTGCATATTGTCAGTAATTAAAGCTGGGCTTAGTCTGCTTGGGGCTTTCTTTTCCCTCAGTGTCCACATGCTTACCCATTAGTGTTAAGAATCAAGTAGATTAATACCATTTTTAAATGTCCATTTTTAAATTTTTATCTTTTCATATAGAAGCTCTAGCAGATTATGAACAAAGTCTGTACTGTGTAATCCCAGTTGCTTCAAAGTGACCCTGTGTGTTTCTCCGTATGTTATGGTACTTTCTTTTAACTGCATCTCTCGCTTATAATCATGTATATTTATGATATAATGTGTTTAAACTTCCCCACACAAACCACTCCAAAGTCACTAACATCAGTTAGAGTGGTAACATGAGTTACAGACAGGTTGGGTATCGGTTGACAAAATTGTCTTTTGCTCTAGACATGCTTTAGAGCAGATTTTTTTCTGTTTTGTTATTTGTTTGGGTTTTTTTCCTTCTGCTTCTTCCTCTTTTCTATTTTTCTTCTTCCAATAATATTTACATGGAGAAAGAACACACCGATGTCTGGAAGATGGTTTTTGTATGCAGGATGGCTTGCTTGCACTTGAGAATATAGAACTCATGCAGTTGCATGCTTGCTTTATGTGTTTGTAGAATTGTCACCTGCGTGTTCTCACTGAGTAGCATACGGGTCAATTCATCTCCTTGATCTGAGCCCTGATGTGCGTACAGGTGAGTCTGTGTGTGCACTTTCCCTGTACCCCCTCCCAGAGTATGAGAAAATAAGACTTTGTTATCCTTGACACAAGTTTTTGGTTTATATGCAACAAGAAATCACAAGGTGATTGCATCAAAAAACTAAATCTAGGGGTAAGGATCCCAGCCTAAACCACTGTATTAACATAGTATTGCATATGTACATGTTCTAGCACCATCTAGCAGTTTTCCAGGGTAACTTCTATAATAATAAAATATAAAATGTGGTTTTTACATGACAAGGTAAAGCAATGAGTGAGAAGGAAGAAGAGAATAGAGAAATAAAAAAGAAAGAAAATTGTTCTCGTGGTAGCCTGGCTTTACTTGGAAGAGTAAACCATTTTGGAATGGTTTTCTGCAGCCATTCAGTGATTCATGAGAGCAGAGAGAAAACCAAATTCTATAAATCAGTATCTGGTGCTGTCATTGCAAATGGCTTTAAGAAATGTTTTATGACGACTTCCTCAGTCACAGGTACTTTGTCTGCTAATGCATTAGCAACAGTGACTCTATTGGTGGCTCCTCATATCAGTCATTTCCCAGTTCGCTCTTAGAGAAGCTTAGATTGAAGATTTCATTTGTTTAATCAAAGTTCATATGTAGTTTAGAAAGAAAACCCCATGAGTTCTCTCTCATGCCAAGCCTTATGTGCAAGTATGATCTTATGAGATTGGTAGATCCCATTTACTTCCCATTCCTGCTAGTACAAGTGGTGTTTGGAATACAGTCTGTCTATCAAGTCCTACAGATAATCAAGGTCATACCACCAAAATATTCATACTTTTCCAAGTGACTGCTTTGCTGTCTTCCGTGTGGTGACTGTGATGCATAAAACAGAAAGAAAGTGGTATTCTGAGCTGCAACAGTGCAAAGCTGAAGTTTCAGTGACCAGGTCTGTTCAGTGTCATCTTCCTGAAGTCTTGTGTCTCTTGTAAAGCTGTTGTGAGAGGTGCAGATTGACAACACACCTGGTCTAATGAATAGCTACCCTCTTCTTTTCCTTTTCCCCAGGTGATATCCTGTCCTACATGTGCAGTAGTGCTCAGTCACAAGAGCTAAACTGGCAGAAAACAAATCTAATTGAAACCATTCTTCCCAGTGAAGAACATAAGTGTGCTCAGCAGATGCACTCTGTGTATTGGACCCATTGGACTATAGTTATCTGGTGCTGGGGAAGAATATCTGTGGATTGACTTAAGGCAGTTTTGAATAAAAAAATAAGAAATGCACGAATCATTGCGTGTGACATGTGAAATGAGGCCTGTGACAAATAAATAGGCTGTGATTTTAATTTTTTTTTTGCTGAGCATATAATATGTCTGGCATGTTCTCACTGCATGTAATACGATCAAGAGTAGAGCTAGAGCTCAACAGTTGATGGTATAAAATGTTAGGATATAAATGCTATAAATATTAGGTTGCAAGACAAGGCTGTGTAAAGTATAAGGTATGACTGTTGTTTTGGAGGCAAGAAATAAACATAACCAAAGAAATCAACAAACAAAAAAAGGTCACATAGTATCAGTTTCAAAAAAAAAAAAAGCCCAAAATATTATTTTATTGTAACTAATGAAACTAAATTTCTATAGCTTAAAAAAAACCAAAACGAACACAAACAGACCCCAATAACTACAGCAAAAAAAACCAACCCAAAAAACCAAACCACCAAAACAACAACAACAAACCCTGAACAGACGAGTTTTGGGATCTCTGTAAATCACAGCTTCCTCAACTGATTTCCAAACAGGCAATTCAAGACCTTGGTGGTTGTCCTTCTGACGAACGTTTAAATCACTAAGCCCTTATCAACACAGAGTATGATAACTTTTCTTTCAGCAGATTTATCCTGCCATTTCATTTGAAATCAGCAAAACCCATTAGCACAGTGTCACTTTACCCTGAGTTAATGTAGCCATTGTATATTCTGTCTCTCTTCTCGAGGTGAGAAAGACTTCACTCTGAGACATTCCTCCATAAAACTTAACCTAATTGTTTCACAGTAGACCGTAGCCTATCACTCAGTTGCACTGTGGGCCAGGGGCCTCTGTAACTGCCTAGCACTCTGCTTTTTATGATCTTGCCTGTAATATTGCCCTCATTCATACAGGGTTATCCAAGAAAGCACGTGATATAGCTACTGTGCTCTGATTTTGGTTGTCTATTGGCCATTTTACATGATTTCATTGAATACCTGGTTTTGAAGGAAGCTATTAGTTAAGGTGTTTTTCTGTATTCTCCCAGTCAGTGTCTCGGATGAAGCTGCAAGCTCAGAAAAAAATATGGCAATGTATTTTCTGACAAAAGGCAGGTGCTAGGCAGAGGGCATTAGCTTTTACTTACCTGTGTATCTACGTTCCTTGGCAGTTTGAAACATCTTGCTAATGTCATCTATAGTAATTTTTTTTATTGTTTCTGTAAGTGAACACGGATGAGACATGTTCTTCCCTTGCAAAGTGCTAGAAATGGTAGCAGCAGACAAAGGAACTACATTGGTCTGCTTTGTCTTTTTGGCCAGGCACCTGGCTGATGTCTCGACTTTTCCTTGGGCTGAGTTGTGCTAACTTTTGGGACATGGACTTCAGAACCTTGAGCCTATCCCAAATCAAGGGCTGTGATGCCATTCATCACTCCAGAAAGGGAAAGAACTTCTCACATTTGACCTGATTATGCTACTCCCTGTACCCCTGTAGTGCCTACAGGTATCTGAGTTGCCTTTTCTAACATATTGTCTGTTGTAAAGCAATATCTTATCAGTGGGGTATAAAAGTCAACAACTTCAGCTTCCAAAACATTATCATTGTTTATGCTTCCAGACTCATATCTGACCAAAGTCCAAAGATCTCCTTACCCAGTGCATCTTCCAAAATAGCTCAGGTATGCTAGATATTATCTTGCTCTTACTTCTCTTAGTGCAAATGAAAAGGTGGCAATCCTTGAATTTCTAAATTCAAATAGGGTGTGAGAGAAGTGTGTTTTTTTTAACCCTGGGGAAACTTACTTCACATGGGGAAGTGAAAAATGTATATGTTAAATCTGAACAGGAATTAGAAACAAGCTGTCATATTAACGTGTTCTTGCCTTTGAGACTAGCTGGTTTTGTCATACCTGTGATTGAATTCTGACATCACGTACAATCGGTTGTTTGGATCTTACAAGATTACAAGAGAAATCACAAAATTCCAATTTTGAAATGACAACATGATGCCTTTCTAGATATTCTTGATAAGAAAGAGAGTAGACTCAAAAGCCCTCCAGTATCCAGAAGAACCAATGTGACTTGGCCAATAAACCTGCACCCAGGCAATGTATTAACCCAAGGTCTACAATCAGCTCTAAGTATTCCTCTGCTATCTAAGTTTGAGGAAAACAAATGCAGTTTACTTGGCACATTCTGAGACACTGTACACATTTGTGCTCTCTCTTGTGGAAAAGAGTTATTAGGTTAAGGGAAATTATCTGAGTCTGCATAGTTTATATAGTCTTGAGTTTTGTTCCCAGTGGCTTCTGAAAACTTCATGACTCTTCCTGATACATCAGTGACACATACTCTGCCCCCTGTGTGGAATTGCAATGTCTTGCTATAATTCACAGGCCAAAGCTTATTGTGAGGGAAAAGGGGTTCTGTGCTGTGGGGCACTGGATTGGGGCCCCCAGAAATCTAGAATCAGTTTCCATGTCTCTGGTGGACTCTGTGTGATGTGATGGTGATACATTGCATCACTTCACCTGACCCTCATTGCTATAGTTAGGATAATTTATTTTTTTTTGTCTTGACTATTTAATATCTCAAGAAGTTTGGAGCATGAAAGAAGCATTGAAGTAAGTTGCCCCAACATTTAGTAGGTTCATGCCTGTGAGTGGCTACTAGTTATATGGACTGAGCTGTTAAATGTGACCAGATATGAATGACAACCACTTTGCTTCCTTGCATACCACCTGGCTTGTGTAGCCGGCATACTTTAACCTCTCAGATCAAGTGAACCATTCCTGGTGAGGGGTATTGTGCTTGACCTGCACATCTTTCTAGGGGTGAGTGGGTGAAGGAGACATGGATGGCAGAAGCAGCAGATAAAGCAGCGGCTGGCTCCTGGAGCGGGGCGGTTTTGGTGCTAGAGTGGCAGCTTTTCCCGGTGCAGTTTTTCTGTGCAAGGGTTGGAGCAGCGGGACTCGGGCAATGACTTATTTAGATCTTTTCTCCTTCTGGCATTACATTTCCCAAATTCTGGAGAAGCCACGGGGAGGGGAGGATTCTGTGTGGTGTTAGAAACAGAGACAGTGCTCTCTGCCTGATCTTGCTGCACTTTAAAGGCTTTCAGAGTCTCATATAGCAGACGCCACGTAGTTAAAAGTGCTGCAGTGTCTTTGCCGCTGTTACTCACAGATGGGGGGAAGCCGTTTTCTCGGCACCAGATTAATAGTTTTCTGAGCACAAGCTCATTGAGTTTAACTCCTCTCTTAGAGAGTATATACAGGGGCAGACTTATTATCGCACATTCTTTCTTACGCCCTGTCCCATTTCCTATACCGGCTGCTCACCTCTCTGGGTGGTCCTGTTGCAACATACATTCTTCTTTTTTATGAGATGATCTCCCTTCCACCCAGCCTCTCCAGTCCATCTAGGACAGAATTCTTAGCCGGTCTTCCCTTCTGGTCTATACCCGGTACATTTGTTTAATGATCACGTTGGGGTCACCAGCTGTGGGGAATCAAAGATGGACTCCACACGATCCAATGTGAATCAAGTAGAAATCATTTTATTTTGCTTGACTATCCCTTTATATACATTCAGATCATGCGCCTATTACGTGCTCTCTGATTGATTAAAGTCCATTTTGCACGGGGCAGTCATGCCCCTCAACAACACTCCCATTGGTCCAATTAACAACACTCGCATTGGTCCATTTACTTCCTGGTAATGCACCTTCCACATCATCTGGAAGCTGTGCCACCTCACTTCTTGTCTTGTCTTCCGGTGTCCCTTCCAGTGTTCCGGCCTGGAAACAATCAATGTTCCTCCTGTTTCCTGCTCCTCAAGATGACCTTTGGTATGTGGCTGCGTGTTTAATCAAAAGGCTATCGAATGGCTGGTTCATTACATGCCATTGTCCTCTTAAATACAACCCAACAACAAAACTTGCTCTTCAGCTTTGCAGAAGCAGAAGAAGCTGAAGACATTTTGATACTTCTAATTTAATGTTGCACAAAGTGTACATTCTTGTTTCCTTTGGTTTCTAGAAGACTTTATTAATGGAAGAGTTTAAGAAAGGCTATATTCTTACTGCAAAGCAGCTGCCATTATGTTGACTGGTTATTTAAATTGAAATTTGTGATTAAAACTAACTGCTTTCCAGCAATTTTCTGGAGATTTGAGACTGAAAGGGAAGGCCACAAGGGTCTGATCAGACTGCCTCACAACACAGAACAAAGGATGTATCCTAGTAATCGCTGCGTAAAGTCATAATTTCTGTTTTGACTAGAGCATTTCTCTTGAAAGGACAGGTTTTGAGTGTGCTGGTAATAATACAAGATGTGAATAGTGTTCCCTAGAGTGGAACACTTAAATGCACAGTGTCACTACATCACCCTAGATTCTTTGAATACTTATGTAGATGTTTCTGTTGCCAAGGGGAGGAGAAAAGTGTGCAAAATAAGCATGAGTAGCCAAAAAACAAGTGAATAAGAGCAATCCCAATTATGCAGACTACCTTAATATTGAAAAGGTGCTTGACAGTTATCCCTCACTAAAGGGGCTTCAAGGAATGAAGATGCCCACTGAGTTGCCGTAAGTTGCATATTCTTGTCTTTGCATGGATGAATAATAGGTTAAAAAGTGGAAAGAACATAGAAATGGATGATCAGTTTTTAAAGTATGGACGAGTATTGGTGTCGTGAGAGAGAAGTTTGTATTTGAGTCAGTGCTGATCAACATACGATCTTGAGAATGATCATGGTCAAAATAATCTTGAAAAGGTGACACTTTGACAGTCCTAAGAATGTCAAGATATTAATGGCAAAGGCCAACTGTGAAGAATTGCAGAGAAATCTTATGAGCTGAAGTCACTGAGTGAAAGATATGGCAGATGAAACTCTGTGTAAATACGTGTAAAGTGATGCACATAAAAGAAAAAAATTATCCTATCTGTACTTACAAAATGAGTTGTATCTGAGCTGTCTGTTTCTAATTAGGAATCAGATTTTAGCATCCTGGTTGATGGTGTGGTGAAAATACTAGCTCAATTCTTAATACTATCCTAAAAAGTAAATAATATGCTAGGTATATTATGGGAGAAGTAGTGCAAATCAAAACCATCCAGAGTACTGTACCTTTTCCTGGTTCTCTCTTCTTGATATTGAAATAGGCTTCTAGGTATAACTGTAAAAGATGCATAGGAAGGTGTTAAGGAGGTCCTGAAACTTCTGCACAACCAATGATAAAGATTCTTCCGTTTCGAAAAGAGGTGGCTGAGAGAGAATATAATGGAGAGGCAGAAACAGGGAATGGTTTGTTCACTTTTTCTCTTTTAATACAAGAATTAAAGGATATCAAATGAAATCAGCAGATGGTCAGTTCAGCACTGATAAAAAGCAGAAGTTGATCACACAAGACGCAGAATGTTCTGAATGCTGTAAGTTTGCATGAGTTCAGAAAAGCAATGGGACAAATATACTGAGGACTTGTAAATATCAAGACAATGCTTCTGGCTTCAGAAATCTCTGAACTACAGTTTGCTGGAGACTGAAAGGGTGTTTTGGGGAAATAACACTATGCTTGTCCTGCCCATGTAGTTCTTCTGTGATGTACTGCACTATCAGACAGACTGGGTTAGGCTACTGGACATAGTAGGTCTTTGATCTGATCTATATTAAAAAAAAAAAAAAAAGGAAAAAAAAGCTCTGAATTCCACTTTGACCCTTCCTCTTGCAAAAATTTCCTATATACCAAAGAATAAGAAAAAAACTAAATGTCTGGCTGATTTAAGAAGAATAGATTGTACAGCTTCTTATGCCAATTCCTTTTTGGAGTGTTGCCAAATGGAGAACTACGTGAACAATGGAAAAAGCTGACTCCAATGACTTTTCTCCTTTAAAAAACACACTTCTGAAAGATCATGAGTTCCTGCTTTGCTGGCTACATTGGTAAATGCTATTTTTAATGGACCATGGATTACTGTTTCATAAATTTAAGTCTTAAATTAAAATTTGAAAAGGTAATTTCTCCTATCTAACTCACAAGGGAACGGTGTTTTGTTCAGCATGTTGGAGCACTCTTTTTGTGAAAGCATAGCTAATCTGAAATATAATAAGCTGTATTATTTCTCATTCCCTCTGAGAACCATTTGTTACGTTGTCCATCCTTTTACATTACTAAGAAAAAAAACGTGTTTAGTTGTGCAAGGGAGATCATTTGCACACAATTGCTTCCCCCAAGAAAAGGATCACATAATCACAGAACAGTAGGGCTTGGGAGGGTCCTCGGGAGATCCTCTAGTCCAAGCCCCCTGCTAAAGAAGGTTCACCCAGAGCAGGTGGCATAGGATTACATCCAGGCAGGTTTGAATGTCTCCAGAGGAGACTCCACAACCTCTCTGGGCAGCTTGTCCCAGTGCTCGGTCACCCTCACGGTAAAAAAGTTTTTCCTCATGTTCAGATGGAACTTCTGTGTTCCAGTTTGTGCCTCTTGCCCCTTATCCTGTCACTGGGCACCACTGAGAAGAATCCAGCCCCATTCACCTGGCCCCCTGCCCTGTAGATATTTACAAGCATTGGTAAGATCCCCCCTCAGTCTTCTCTTCTCCAGGCTGAACAGCCCCAGGTCTCTCAGCCTTTCCTCATAAGAGAGATGCTCCAGTCCCCTCATCATCTTTGTAGCCCTTTACCAGACTCTCTCCAGTAGTTTCTTGTCTTTCTTAAGCTCTCTGCTGAGCTCATAGCTCTGTGCTGTAGACATTTCTATGGGAGACAACTGTAGACTTTATTTCCTCAGTTCATATTTTATGATTTGGTGGAGGAATCATTGTGAATGAATTAATGAAGAGCTAAACATTTGTTTTCTCCAGAATTTCTAGGTTTGCAGAGCAAGAGAATATAACCAAGACAACCTGGAATGGTTATTATTTATTACTATTATTATTAAAATTGCTTTCCAGACTATTGAAACATTTCTCCTACCACAGGAACAGGCTGTCCCTGTCTTCTCTGAACTGTTCAGTGGGATTTGTGAATTTTCTTAGCATAAATCTCACATTTAAGGGTGTTTCTTGTTTCTGTAAACAAGCTGGAATGCTTTCCAAGCTACTTAGCAATGAACAGTTTTACAGAAAGTGCTGTGGAGAGGCTTATTTCAGAAAATTTAACTCTAAGTTTTCCTCTATTTTCTCTGTTTTCTTAGCCTCCTTTTGTGTTTTCCTTTACCTGTCTCTGACTCATAGAATATATGGAGAAGTAGCTTTTAAAATGCCTGTATGTACTTATAAGGCCTTGCTTTTTCACAGAAATTTTAGATATATTTTACAAAGAATAAATAAAATGAAAGAAAGAGGGGGTGGGAGAAAGGATTGTTGAGTTTTGTTGATAAAGTGGAGAGTACTTTAAGTTTAGGGAATTTCTTGCAGTCTAAGGTGGCTGAAATGGATACTTTTCTAGTTTGGTTTTTTTTCATTATGTGCACATCATTGATTCCAATGACTGCAAAGGTAACTATTTCTTTGTTTGCCAGGAACATTAAAATTGCTATGGTTTCTAAAGAAAATGTGCTCAGACTTCTTGAAAATAAGTATACAATAGGCTATTACAACTGCCTTTTCTACTGGAATTATTTTAAGTAATGATGGTACACAGTAATTAACCCTTTGTGCTTGAGGATGCACATTATAGTCTCAATCAATGGGTGTTTA
Organism: Aegotheles bennettii; assembly: GCA_013398125.1. NCBI lineage: Eukaryota > Metazoa > Chordata > Aves > Caprimulgiformes > Aegothelidae > Aegotheles > Aegotheles bennettii. The sequence continues at coordinate 26,095 of VZRW01010567.1, forward strand.
AAGAATAAAGGGACATGGATGAGCAGTTTCATGATTCATTTCTGTAAAGTGTCTAGTTGAACTGCTGGGATCTTTGATAATACTCAACTTTCAATAGTGTATTTGATTTCCGAGACCATTATCTCATGTATTACGTCAATAAGACAGTTGTTTTTACTCACTTTGAAAAATGTGTGGGTGAAGTTTATAACTTGAAAAAGTGATATACCACATTTACTGCTGGAGACAACTCTGTTATATAGGGCAGGTGCTGTGTAGACTTTCCTGACTTACGGCCTTGTCTGAAACCTGGTCAAATCACAAGCCTCTACGTAACTGTACTAATATCAACCCCTCTTAATCTGTCACACAGATAATCTCCCATTTCTGTTCCCCTGAGCAAAGGTTGACACTTGTGCAAATACATTTCAATTATTATTTTTCAGCTGAAAAAAATGGGACCAAGATATTTCAATGCAAAGCTAAAAATGGTTTTGAAACTTTCCAAGTGAGTGTATTAGCTTGCTTCAGCAGTCCTGAATTGGGAAACATGCAAAACTGATGCTGAAATGCTTATATTCATGACTTAAAGACGGGCAGAGAATCCAGTGCTCTACACAGAAATGCATCCAACATTGTTTCAGTTTAAGCCCAAGCTAACTGAAGTCAATGGAGAGACTTCTGAGATTGGTTTCAAGGAGATGTATTCAGTATTTTCTCTCCTTCTAGCACTTGTAAATAAGCAATCATCTGAAAGACAACACAGACTTCTGGAAAATTCACCCATCTTTAGTGCAGAAGTATGGGATCCTAGTTTAAAAATAAAAAGGTGTTTTAAAAGATGCTTTCCATTAAATTTTATTCAAAATCCCAAACCCAGATACTTTTCTGTGGTTTTTTTTCTCATCATTTTATGATTCAAGAACCTGTAATCAGACCTCCCTGTGATTGTACCTGATCTGTTAGGAGCACAGTGGATTTATTCTTATGTAGTTTGGTCTGCTGGATGCAAATGTGGAGAGGACCTCTCATTTTTGCTACTTATTGTAAATCACTACTGGTCTTGGTAGTTGTATGTCCTTATTTACACTTCAATTTTCTATAGAACATTTTTTACAGAGAAAGAATGAATAAAGAAATATAAAGCCTGGTGACTTGGCTGAAGTTTTTTAATGGGTTGTGTATGCATGTGTTTAATAAGTTGACGAGCTGCATTTTCAAGTCTGGCAACTGTAGACTGTAGGACTCTGTTTGCAGTGACGGAATTTCTATTTTGATGAAATGAGAGCAATAAGTTTAATAAATAGGGGCAAACAATGGACAGGAAATGCAGTTGCTTTTGACAAACATTTGTCTTTTAAAGCTGAATATATTTTCCTCTTTGCATCTCAGCACTTCATAAAACTCTTCAGTGAAATCTGGTACTGCTTTGAATGGCAAAGGACAAGTGAACTGTACATTCATGAGGGTTACATTTATGGGTCCTGTCAAAATCAAACTGTTAAATGACTTGATTGAATTTAGTGCAATGAAAAAACTCTTTGAAAAGTCTCCTGTGGTATTAAGAGGCAGAAAAATGATTAGAGTTCGATGTATCAAGTATTCCTGCCTCTATGAATTTAAGTAATTGTTGGCAAAATGTTTACTTGAGATCTCAGATTCTTCTGCATTGGGATTTAAATTGGGAGAGTCTTCCTGTTGATGCTGTTTTCTTAAAGACTTGAAATCGTGCTGGATAAACAAATTCCTCTTACAGATCAGGTGCATCTTGCACTTGACTGCCTCAGTAGTTCTGACTTTGATAGGAGAGTTTATTGTGTTTTAATGCAATTTGTAATTGGGTGTTCTTTTTTCTTCTTTGGGTCATTTATACTGTGTAGTTATGGTAAGTAATAAAATGTTGGTTATCTATCAGACAGGATTTTAGTTGATGCCGATTAGAGTGGGTTAGGAGAGTTTCTGTAAGAATGTATTGGGTTTAAGGACCTTTAAATGGTTCCTTGTCTTCAGTGTCATTTTTGAGAAAGTGTGTGCTTGTGTTGGGGGAAAAGATCAGGTGGAACAACCAGGGCTCCTATGCTCAGGGCTTTCACTTTGACAGCAAGAAATCCAAAAGATCAAAAGTCCGTGGTAAGGACTGGAGAGGCTTGAACTTGGATCTTATGTAATACCACCTATTCTTATTAATTCTTCTAAAGTGCATTACTTCGCTGTTTATGAAACTCTACAACTCTTGGTTTCAAGTGGAAAATTCAGTTTGCACCAAAAATCTTCAAAAATATTAAGCCTTTCCTGTCAGATCTAATACTCAGCACTCTGAAAACTGACTTGAATTTTAAGCAGCAATTATAGTCTCCAGGCAAATCCTGAGAAGTATTGCTTTCAGTTTCATTACATGCTGGAGGCTGAGTGTCTGGAGAGTAGCTTGGCAGAAAAGGTCCTGGTGGGCCAAGTTGAACATCAATGTGTCCTCATGGCAAAGATGGCCAACAGTATCCTGGACTTTGTTAGAAGGAATGTTGCCAGCAGGTGGAGGCAGATGATCCTTCCCCTCTGCTCATCATTTGTGAGGCCACACCTGGAGTACTGCATCCAGTTCTGGGCTTCCCAGTGCAAGACAGACATGGAACTACTGGAGAGAGCGCAGCAAAGGGTGATGAAGATGATGAAAGGACTGGACCACCTCCGCTATGAGGAAAGGCTGAGAGAGCTGGGCCTGTTCAGCCTAGACAAGAGAAGGCTCAGGGGATCTCATAAATGTGTGCAAATGCCTGAAGGCAGGTTGTAAAGAAGACAGAGCCAGGCCGTTTTTGCCTGGAAAGAAGATGACTAGAGTCATGTAAAAAGACAAAATTCCACTCCCCTCAAAACAGTGGTTAGCTTTGAATAGCTTTGTGTTAGCTTGAAAGAGAGAAAAATCAGAAGATTATGCAAAAGGTAAGAATAAAAGACACGTAGCCAAGTCACAGTCTGTAGTTGACAGCAGCACTCTTTTTAAGGAGCTACCTCAAATAGATATCCCTGTGCTGGAAGCAAGTCTTCTGGATCATGACTTTTTTCCTGTATCTGATTTTCACAGGTTTGTGATAGTTTACCCTTACTGTGCTACAATTTTGCCTTCTTTCCTTCTGTAAGATTTGATTCAGCATGAGACACTGGTTTTTTAATTACTTCTGTCCTGCTTGTCTTTTTGTGCTAACTAATCTATCTAATAATGAAGAAAAGGCACTAAACTTCACAGTCTAATGAATTTGGTTAATACAAGACCAAACATATGCATCCCTGTAGACCTTTCTAAACTGGTGTCTCTGTCTTGCAAGGATGTATTGCGGGATAAGAAGCTGTATGGAACAATAGCACTAGACAAGCTTTGAATTAAAAAAAAATATAAAAATAGATGCAGTGCTTTGATCCCCTAAATTAGCCCTATCATGCAAGAGCAGCCTTGCAGACAATGAAGAGTGAATAGCATAACCAACAAAACCAGACAAGCCACTAATGATTGCATTTCATCTTTCATTCTGCAAATATGGCTCCAGATAATGTCAATGGAAACTGTTTATGTATGCAAAAAACAGTTTGCATGCCTGATAAGAAACTGAAGGCTGCAGTAAGAAAGTGAGAACATTCATTAGAAAGACACCCAGAAAAGACAGACAGCTTCATGGTTTTTTTAGGCCTGGATAAACCAACTTAAACAAGATTTTAAAACAAACAAACAAAAAACCCAACAACCACTGAAAGAAAACAGCAACAAAAAAAACAAAAAAAACCCAACTCGAAACCAAACAATAATCAAAAGCCCAACAACAAACACCACACAAAAAACCCCAATAAACAAGGAAAAAAACACACACACACCCATGCCTAAAATGGATAGAAACTGGCCCTGAATTACTTCTGAACTTTGTAAAAGTTCAGTTTCTCCTTCATCATATATTTAGCTGTCTGCCCAGAATGGAATGGAAGTGATGAAACAGACTAATCCACTTGAGAGAAGGAAATAGTTGTACTTGTGTTTGAGAGCTGGAAAGCAAAAGGCTTTTATGACAAATGAAATTCAGTCAAGTATCTGAAGGTATTCAAAGACCAGTTGGATGCCCCAAATAATGTCATCTTAATGCTGCTGCTCATCACAGACCTACCTTGTTACTGTGATCAACGTCTCTTGCTAGGAGGGCCCTTTCATTTAGATACCTTGCTTTCTATATGTGGCTTTTTACTTCATGAAGCAACCACTTAACCATCTTAGGAAGAAAGGGTACGTAGCTAGAAATAAGTCTTTAAATGAACTGCTCCGTGTCTGAGGTATGCAAGTAACTCACGGCATAGCACATGTAGATGCATTTAGTTTGTAGACAGCGTGAAACTACTTCCAGGCTAGCAGGAAGGCTAACTTTCATTTGCCCTCTCTATGAATTAATCTCTTTGTGAAGATTCTCCAGATTCTACACATAGCTTTTTAGGGATATGGGACTCTCTATGCAAAGTGCTCTATTTGTATTTTATTAAATAAGAAGTTATCACCTTGAAACTGAAAAAATGCAGAAAAAAGCAGCCCAAATTTATGTATTGAGTTGACAAGGTAGCAGATTGTTTAATCTCCCAAAAGTCCATATGCTATTACAGAGCTTGTGTTTTGCTGTTCTTTCAATTATGAAATAATTCTCTTTCAGGCACAGAGTTGGAATGTTTTCTAAAGTTTTTAAATTATTTTTGAACACTGACAGAAATTATTGAACATTTTAAAGGCTCTTTCTAGAGCCAAGTGGATCTTTTAGGAGTCAGTGATAATTTTTATGATCATACTATATAGCCTCTTAATTAAAGAAGACTCTGGAAATGGAAGATGTAACAAAGGAAGATGTAGGTAACAAAGGAGACATAATTTGTCCTATTATCCTTGATTCTAGAAGGGTTTTTATACTTCGGTGCTTGGCTAATTGAAAGATTGTGGACCTGTAAGGTGGAGTGTCTGTTCTGTTTTAGAGAAAGTCAGGTTGTATCAAGTAAATTAGGCCTTTTCTCTTGAGATTTAATTTTGTGTGCTTTCTTTGGTATCTCAAAGTCCAGTGGTCTTGTCGGCACAGTCTCATTCTTAGCTAGTTAATCTATCTTGATGCCACCAAACAGTGGGGTCTTCAGATGTTGTCACACTTTTTGCCACTGCTTTTCTTCCAGAGGTCCCAGTTCCTCTAACTAGGTTGGCTAGGATGGGACTTCCCCTGTTGGCTTCTCTGATCCACTTCACAGTATAGGCATTGAATGGAAAGCTGCTGTTCTTGGTGATTTCAGGTAACAGTTTAGATTTCAGGTGGAGTAGCCAGGGCTGGTGCTGGTGTTTCCCACACAGGAGCACCTCTGCAGTCAGACTACAATTCCAGAACAGGTAGGGAGGACAGGTAGACTTAGCGATAAGAGGGACTAATTTAAACCACTGCAACAACATTTGGCACAGCTCATCTTTCAGAGAATTTAACACAGTACGTGAGCAATTCCTGGAAAAATAATTACTTTCAAGTAATGGAGAAATCTAACCCTTTCTAACAGAGTGATGCTACAGAAAAGCTCTCAATCTGTCTGTGACTACAGGCCCTTCAACCCCATAGGGCTGGTGTTTAAAAAGTGTCATCACTGCCGAGGTGGTGTTTTTGCACCTCCAGAGCTATTTGCAGAAGAGAATGATGGTGGGGTGTTTTTGGGGTTTGAACATTTCTGTGCTTTGTAAAATTTTACAATCTCACTGAAATGTGATGAGACATAACTTTGGGTGGTAATCTCTGCTGAATGATACTTAAATACATAGATACATTATTGATATGAACATTTATTCCATAAAACATTTTTGTGTGGATTTTCTGCTGGTTATACGAGTTACAGGACACTGAATGCTTAATTTGTTTTTGTTACTAGAATTTAAGTTTTATTCTGAGATACCAGGGAATTTTACCTACAAAGTGTAAAATTCTAGATATAATATTTGCAATATTTCAGGACTGATTCTTTTTGTGCTTGAGAAAACATGGGAAACAAAAAATCTTGCTGTGAGACAAAGGTATCAGTGGCTGTTTGTAAACTTATAAAGGTATTTGGTTTTTTGTTTGTTTTACCTAATTAACTTAAAGGGATGAAGTGGGTTTTTTTCAGTTTTTATATTGGGGAATTATACCAACCCCTTAGATGACTATGTAAAGGCTAATAAAAAACCCAAAAAAACTATGAACTGTAACAGTTCAAAAGTGTTGCTGAGGAATGGCTTTATTTTGTTACCTCAGTGAATGTTTTGCTTTGCCTTTATAATCTCTGTGATGCTTAGAATAATAAAGAATAATGATACTTTGCTTTTGACCATAGATCTCCAAGAGGGTTATAAGAAAGAGGTCAGTATTAATACCCTGTTTCAAGATGGAGAAACAAAGAGGTGAATTGAGTTGCTGAAGGTTATCTGATGTGAGAGCTGGCAGAGAAATTTCTGTCAGTTTCAATTTTTTCATAAGAAAAAGATGATGCACTGAAATGGAAACCTTTCATGGAAAGTCATTAGTGTCCAGGAAATTATGCAGATCCAGGAGCAAATGAAAATGACAGATGGTGTAGCAAATCAGTACCTAGTAGCCTGGTAGCAAGGGTTACCCGGTGTGGACAGAGAAGACCTAGGTTTCACTTTTAGGACTGAAGTAAAAAGGAATTTGAAGCTGTGTCTCTCAAGAGAATATCCCTGTCCCTAGATACAGTATGGCATTAGACGTACCCTCCTGTCAGACATAGTATGGCCTTTCTCAGACAGATACCTCAGTGAACAGTGGGTCTAGCGAAGTGTTTTAGTCTTCTAAAATTGGGTCCCATGGCTGATCATTGGTATGAACTGGATTTTCTGTGTGTTAAGGAGTGAGTAGATTTTATAGCTTGCATACCTTTGGTATGTAGGCTAGAAAAAAATTCATAGGAGTCTAAGACTTAACAACTAAAAAGACTGTCTTCTATGTGACTGCCTTTTTCATATGACTGTTTGGAAATGCTTATATTTAAAACTTGTTAATGGATTAAAAATACACTTTGAGGGAAGGAAAGAATGAGAGTAGAAGGGTAGATGGGCACAAACATACTGTAAAGTCATGTATGATATATTTCCTCAAGAATCCCAGGCAGAATCATCAGAGGGTTTTGGTTTTACCATGACCTACATAGGAAACTTTGGAAATTTCAATCAACCAAGAGTTTCACTTTTCAGTCCAACATCTCCAGTTGATGATTTTGGGCCAGGGATCATGTTTACATGGAGAGAGAGTGGTGGCTTTTTGCCAAAGAAAAGTTGAAAATAAAAATCCAGAACAAACCCATCTGTTTGAGTGTATCACATGGCAAATTCATTCAGACTTCAAAATACGAAGTTCAGAATAACTGTGAAGTTTGTTACACTTCATCTATATAAGCATAAAGACAAGAAAATCTGTTTTGCTCAAAGGAGGCTGGAGCATACGTTGAGCTTTGGGATAGCCAGCTGGAGGCAGCTTGACTCAGCAGAGAACAACAAGATAAATAAAAAATAACTTATTTTCAATAATTCAGATTGAAAGTCTGAGGAATGGCTTTATTGTGAAAGTCCTTTGAAGAATTGTTGACAGACTCATGTAAGAGAGATCTGGGAGATAGTTCAAGGGATTGTTCAAGGAGGCAGCCTTTGTACACCTTTTTATGCTGAGCCTGAGTCAGACAAGGAAAAGAAAAAGAAAGAAAAGAACTTCTTCAGGGAGAAAAAGGAGCAAGAACCCTGATCGTGTTGTGAGTTGTAGCATGACTGTAGTAGGTAGACCACTTGTTTTCCTTCCACTTTGCCAGTGGAAGGGCAGCAGTAGAACAAAATGGGATGTGAATATATGGTTTGTAAGGTCGTGGTTTATATGGCAGTGTCTGAAGGGTTAGTGTGAAGTTTGGCTTAGAGAGAGCTGTTGTTATTTTTTAATCGGGTTTAACTATCAGAAAAAGAGGGACCTCTGACCTTACAGGACCCCAGCATTTGATAGGGGTGGGAGAGAAAAAGATGAGAGAAAAGAACCATGGCAGTAGACAGGAAGGGAGAACGATTAAGGATGTATTAGGTAAACAACTGGTTGTGAGTCTGGTGTATTTAGTGTCCTTGTAGCACTGCCTGTTGCTTTCTGACTGTCTTAATTCCCACAAAGGATCTCACATACCAGTTACCTTTTTCTCACAGTTCAGCTGATAAGAAGAATTGCTGCATGTGGTCTGCCACAAGTGAAATGCTTCTCCTGTCCTCTGAGCATTTTTAACAACCAGCCCCCATGACAGGAAAGTGCTGCTGACACCTCTGTCTTTTAAGAGATCCTTGCTATTACCTTAGTCAGTAATAAACTTTCCAAGATCCACAGCCAGTGTAACAGCCTCCCTGACTGTGACTGTGAACCTCATTATACCTTTTTCCCTGAACTGAAATTCCACCTCTTCTTAATCTTTGTCTTGTATTTATAAATCAGTTCCTGTCATAGGAAAGTATTATACAAATTTTGAAAAAAATAATTGTGCAGCTTCATTAATCAAAGGAATACTGTGCTGACAGAAATGTCAGTCCTAATAGCTTGTCAGTGATCAGTGGCAGAAAAGCTGCTTTCAGCTAGTTTGAACCATTTCTCCTGTACTAATTAACAGACTATCTTTTAAAATATGTTAAAAGAAGGAAGGGGAGAAAACCCCAAGATGTATATTGCTTTAACAGGAGTGGAGCAACAGGTCTGGAACATGTGAGAAGCTTTAACACTAAGCACCTCTGTCTTTAAGATGGTTGCTCTATGTCTTTTTTGTTATCAGTATGTGTGTTTCTTAGTAAATCAAAATCATAAACTAGTTATGAGACAGTTGTCAGTTTTCTCTCAAAGAGAATTTTCAGTTGACTGGACAGATAGGAAAGGCAGTAAGGGTCATGAACCTGCCCACCTGCAAGACCAAGCCACCATGGTAACATCTGTGACACTCTGAACATGATTTATGAATTATTAGAATCTACACAAGTCTGATTCTCTGTTTGCTATTGTAAAAATTATTTCTGAATAATGACAGTTGTCCTTTGTTTCAGACTGCTGGTGGTGCTGACCCTGTTCACTGCTGTCACTGGGTTACAGACAGCAATGTTGGCTACCCAGATCCACTGGGGAGGAGGCCTGTATTGCAGAGTAGGAGGTGTGTGTTTTGTAAGGACATAGATGTTGTTACTATGCTGTCAAAGTGGACATTGTGCTGTAGGCCTGACCTCAGCTGTGTCCAGCAGTAGCCAAAAGAACGATAATTGATTCTCTCAGTTCTCACCAAACCTTACTGCCTGGGTGAGTGATCTGTTCAGTGCATAAAAAAAGATGACTGTAATAACCTCATATAACCCAGACTAGAACATTTTCTGTAATCCTGGGTGTTTTCTACGCTTGATATTATCAGAAAACTCCTATGAGAGAAATGTCAACTTACTACCCTCCATCAACTCACCAGTAGTTCATTATCAAAGCAACTGAAAGACAGTATTATGCATGGCTTTCTGAGCTTTGTGAGAAAAAAAATCATGACCTGTTTGGGTTTAGTGAGTTATTAGAGAAGCTAGTCCACTGAGCACCTCATCCATCATGGGGATCTTCCCTCATCCATTATTTAAATAAGATGTACACACACTGTCCCCAGTCCTTCACCCAGTAATCCTATCACAGAAAAGCAAAAGAGATGCTTGGTGTTTATTTTGGCTGTGCTATGAGAAAGGGCAGTGGTTGTACCAAACCACAGCTGAACGGGATAATGTGCAACAAAACAACTGTTTCTCAGAAGAGTTGATTCATGGGGAAAAGCCAAGGGTGTCAGTGGATGGGCTTTAAGATGTCTTAGAATCAGAAATAGGAATGTACTCGAGAAAGATAATTGCAAAATACTTTTCTTACCACTAATTTTATTGTCATTCAGAGGTCTCTTGTAATCCATGCTTCACTTTCCAGAAACTCTGGGGTTTTCAACTTGTAAGCAAATGGGCTCTACAATGAAAGCAAGGCATTTTTCATCCTCTTTCACATAGATACATACACATATACTTAACTTCAACTAATAGTTCAAAGATTAGACAAATACTTTAAACAGTGAGAAATTCACAATTAATTTCTTCCTCATTTAGGACATTCAGTTATAGAAATATTCTTTCAGAATGAGAAGTAACATTTTGCTTCATGATTACTGTTTACTTTTTAAATTCCAGTGGGATTCCTGGAATTTAAGTGTGCATTTAATTGCTTTAGCTGGATGAGGATGTTCTTAAGTCTGAAACTGCACTTGAACAATAGTTCACATTATAGCTGTTATATTTTCCCACTAAATTACTGCGTTTATTCTTCACTCTGAAAATCCAAAAGCCAACCATGATTTACAAAAAGTTTATACCGTATGTTGCCTGTTTTTTCTGATACACTTCAGGGTTGTAATAGTTAGAAGTTAAATTACATACTTTGTGGTGTCTGTGAAGCTTACTGCCAGTTAAAATTCTATGGGAAATGAATATTTTTTTCCTTAGTTCCTAACAAAGGGCAGTCCATGCTGATACATATTTACACCTATCTTGCCATTTTTAGCAGAGGTCATAGAATTTCTAAGAGTATTAAAATTTATCCTTCACTCCCGTCACTTTAGGTGGTCTTTACAAGCTGGGCATCTATGAAGCGTACTGCAAGTGTGGCTGTGCTGACAGTTTTTCACCGCCTCTGTTCATGAGAACTTTGTACAGCTTATAAAAAATGCTTCACCTCCAGGGCCAACAATTTGGCACTTCTAGCTAGTTACTTTCAAATGGGCTTTTTATGCAAATAGATTGGTTTTGATTGAATTCAAGGATAAAAAATCAGGAAAAGCTTCAAAAACCAAAATGTTCTATTTCAGCTGTAAGAAGATACTGAAACTGCCTAATTTAAGGGACATAATTTACATTAGCCTTTCTACTCTCCCTCATTACTCAGTGGGGGGAAAGAGCTTTATCAGAAGCAGTACTCTGAGGGCTTAGTTACAAGTCCTGCTCTGAATTATCCTCCAGGAGAACTTCTTTCTTTCCTTTATCTGCATGGAAATTAATCTCTTCACAGAGGCTACCTTTTGGCATCCTAAAACTGAGGCACCGAGAATACCTCCCAGGAGTAGTGAATGAAGTTAGACAGATCGGCTTGCTTGATTGAAAATAAAGAGAAAATGAATGTTCAGGTCTGCTTCTGGCTTGTACCTGGGCTTAGGAGGTTTCCATATGAAAGTAATCAGCGGTACTACTATTAGTTCATTTTGGTAGCCTTCTCTGAAATTGAGTGGATCGTTAGTTAAAATAAAAAAAAAAAACAACCACAAAACAAACAAACACAAAAAAACCCCAACAAAACTCAGCAAACTGTCTGTGTGATTTTTTTTTCTAATTACAAAAAAGAAAAAATAAAGCTGACATACCTTATTTTGCTCCACATGGTGCATTCCGTGTGACCTTTTGTTTCAGACATTGGCAACAAAAGCAAATGAATAGATTTCTTTTGTTGGAAATGTTTTTTTCCACCTATGCAGCACATGGAAATATAGTGTGTATTCCCTCATGAGTAGGCAGGGTTAAAGACCAGTCTCAATATACACCACAGCCTGCTGATGCAAGCACCAGTTTGGAATCAGGCTGGGGGTATATTTGGATGTGGAAGAGTATGTGCACGAGTGCACGAGTGCTGGGATTGCTAGCAGCATTTGGAAGTGCAATCCAATCAATGCTGCAATTTCAACTTTGCAGCCTCGCCCAAGTTCCCTTAGGGTGTTTTGTGATGGCCAAAATGTTGAGCCTCAGTGATAGAAAAGCAGGTCTGACAATACTTCTGCTCCTGTCTCATAGGAGATGAACTACTGACTCAGTGCTCTGTTACTCTAGCTCTGTTTTCTCAGGTGGAAGAATGCTGATTCTTGGTAATCTTTTGTGAGCCTGCTGGAAATGCAAGTTAGTCTTTCACTCTGGAGGGACTTTAAGATTTTGCCAACTATCGGGAGCCAATTGCATTGGCCATGACTGACGCTAACTGTTGGATATCATATTGAACTCCATTAAAATAAAACTAACTGTCCTCACATCCCAGGGAGGACTTCTTGAGTTGCTGCCCATGCTAACATATATCTCCTATAAAAGGTGTAAATTCAGGAAAAAAGCAGAAAACCCTATTGCTGTATGAAATTAAGCTGAAGATAAGTCACTTGCTAACAAAGCAGCTCTAAGGTATCTGTGTGGTGAATTATGTCTGTTTTTTTTGGTGACAAAAATAGACTTTTTACTGCTTTTTGTCAGCCTTGCAGATTCAGCACAACTGTGGATGAGTGAGTTGGAGTCTATTCTGCTTGCAGGTAGCTCCCAGAATCATTAATTATTTGCTATCTTCATTGAGAATCGTTAACTACTTCCCTATCTTTATTGTTGTTGCTGATGCATAAGCCTGAAAGACTCAGTTGGAGTCTCAGAAAACTGTTCTAGTTTTCAGGCATGGCAATTAGGAAAACCATTTTTTCTTTACTTTTAAATTGAGCAAAGTTGATTTGGAAGTCAGAGAAAGTAAACACTAATGCTATTTCACAAGGTCACCTTAGGTAGTCTGATAATTTTTTAATTTGAAGCAGTGCCTTTGGAGGGTGGCAGCATTTTATAGTACAGTAAAGGCTGGTACCCTTTCATCAGTGGTTTTGACTTTAAAAATTCAATGAATTAATGCTTGTGTGAAGTCAAGAAATAAAATAAAAGTAAATAATAAAAATTGTCCATACCAATAATCTGTATTCCTTTCCCTTTCAGGGTAAGGAAGAATGCCCGTAAAAGTAACATTTACACTCACTCAGAGGTGTTGTGCTGCTGAATAGAATGATAGTAGCATTTTGAAAGTCTGTGTTTTGTTCTAGAGGGCTTAACTGGTTGGAAAAGGGTAAATCAATGACAAGAAATTCTCATGTACAACTTGCATAAATGTATCCAGCACATAAGCAGTTTATCTGCAATTCTAATGGGTTGCATTACTGATGAATTACTCCACCTTAAAGCTTGGCCTCTGCCAAGATTTCAGTGGTGACTTTGACACTCTGAGTACCAAGGACACCAGTGGACATAGGAAATAACATTCAGATATGGTCTGTTATTGAAAACACTGCAAAGCAGAAGAGGAACAAGGAACAGATGCACACTAGCATTTCCAACTATTACAAATAGTATTTACTAGAAATCTCCTACTAGTTAGACATATATAGGAATATGCACAGGTCTTATGAAATGGCCTGTCTCCTTCAGATAAAGCATGAGATAAGTAGTTAATTTTTAAAATCTTAAAATGCTTAAGGGTTAAGAGTTGTAAAGAACATAAGAGATTTGCTGATACTCTTCAGCTTTGCTATGCAAACCTTGTGGTATTGTAATTTTTAAGGCTAAGGCACATCAGTTTTGTTTTCAGAGTGGACTAATATTTTGAGTTTCCTTTAAATCAGAGTGCCAGTTCTGAGTGCTTTGTGGAGCCTGTACTCAAGGCATTCTAAACATGGTTCCCTTTTAAGGCATATGGCCTTTCCAACTTGTCTTGTTTCCCATTTGTGCTAATAATAAAAATAAACTCAGTTTACTTGCCAGTCCTCATCCCCAAGTTCTCAGTAGATCTGTGAGGCAGAGAGTGATTTGGTTATCATCTCTTTGCACACGCTGGAAAACTGTTTTCTTGAAATTTTCTTGAAGCGTTAATCCAGGAGAAGCAGCAGCAGTTCAGTTGCTATAGTTCTTTTCAATGACAGTAGATGTATTATTTTGGATAGTTGTTTAGTTATCTCCAGGTAGGGCTGGCCACCCAAACTGCTTATCTTGGTGAGCCTGAGCCATCCATTGTAACAAGCAACACACAATTCACAATGAGTGCTGACTGATGTACTAGGAAAGACTCTTCTCAACTACTAGTGTGTGCACAGACTGGAGAACTTTCTATTCTCAGCTTCATAGCAATAAATCTGTATGTTGCTATTAAACTAATAAAATTTCTGTTGGATTGCTGTCACACATGCACATGATTCTCTGTGTCCTCAAACAAGACTTTCCTCCTCTGGTATATTGCCAAGCTCATGTTCTCATCTGCCAGTCTCTTCTGGCAGTGAAAAGATTTCAAAAGACTCTTCTTCTTCTCCAAGTTCTTACAAAGTAGGGAAGTGCAAATCAGAGTACTGTAGGTGTGACAATCTATATGAACAACTGGAGCCAGTGAAGGAATTGTGAAATTAGGAGTCTTTGGGAAAGATAACAATTGACTTACAGTGTAGTATTGCAAAACAATGTGTTTTCAATAAAAATGAGGACTACTATCGTGTTGCAGAGCATTTCCAACCATTCCTTCTTGTACCAATGGTGCCCTGTTCTCCCCATTTGCCCATACCACTGAACCCATTCTGACATTTTGCTTATCATCAAGCAATGCTGGGAGTTTTGTTTCCAAAGTAGATGGGAGTTGTAGGTCTTCACAGCAAAGCATTTTGATTCAGAGGAAGTAAAAGTAATTCCTTTCTACTGGAGATTTCCTTTTTTGTTTTCATTTGTGATTTTCTTGGTTTTGTCTCAATTTTATTACCCTACAACTTCATCTTGGTAAGTAGAGACAGCTACCAAATAACATCTAAAACTGTTAAAACATATATTGAGTTTTAATATATTTGCCTTCCTTGCCAAATTTGCTTCATAGTCAAACAGAAGGGCCATTTGTATAAAGAAAAGAAATGACTAGAGTAAAACCTTGGGATCACAGTTTTGCACAAACTTTGCCTGATTTTGAAAATGAATAAAGTCCTTTGAGGTCTTCGTAGACATTTTCTCTAGTGGACATCTTCAGTGAGTGTATTACTTCTGAAGTTATCAAGCATCCTAGTTGTCAGATGTCTGTCTTGAAATATCTTGTAAATATTTCTGAATTTTTTTTGATCCATGGGGCTTTTAACAGTGTCCTAGACCTAGAGTGCCTTTCCTTATGTAAAGTAACCTGAAGCACTGATCCTGAAGGAACGATCTATATAGATTAATGGATTTTATGAGTACCTACATGGTGTTCAATTATAGATTCACAAGATGAACATATTGAAGTGTTACGTTGTGATTTTTGAAAGTTTTGTGTGATTCTGTATTTTCCCTCATCAGTAGAAATGACAATAACAGTAATTTTAAAAAAGTGCTTTTTTTTTTTTCTTGTGAGCACATAAACATGGCTGTAGGTAATGAGCTCCCCCAGCATAAAATAAGTATTAATTTAGCAATCTGTCACATATATGAGTGTAGTCTATGATGATGTTTTAATTTATTCATTTCTTGGCTCATGGTTTGAGTCACTTAAAGTGTCATTGATTGAATTTCTGCTAGAACTTCCACCTTCTGACCTTCATCTTGTTTGCTCTGGGCTGCTATCTGGGATGATACTGGCAGAGATGTTACCTTGACACAAGTGCAAAGATTTTTCAAGAATACTCTCCATCTCCAAGTTTTTATCTTGTTCCTTTACACTGCAGTAATTTTATTTACATTATAGGATAATAGTACAGGCTTCCAAACACACTAGTAGGTGCAGCTAGTACTGCATGATCCTTTGTTTACCCCAAAAGTTCGAGCATGTGCCACTATCAAATTATAGCCCAGGTCCTGCTAAATTGTGCAGAGTAGAACATTCTGGTCCCTTAGATACACTGGAAAATCCCAGAGACATAAAAGCGCTTTTCCTCTGATCTCTAATTTGAGAAATACCTGGAAGTCTTTGAATTTTGTTTGATTGATCTTTTCATTAGCCCTAATGTTCTTTCCATTACATTGGTCAAGAGAATTGATCTTCATTCAAGAAATGTCTCCATAATACTGTGGCTTTATATAAATGTGCAAAGTACATGTTCATGGAGTGCTGTACAATTTCTGCATTCTATATATGGATTATAAATAATTATACTGTTGTTCTGTGCACTTGTAAAAGTTCAAGTGGCTAGAATTATCAATTGCCTAATTTTAAAACTTATATTTAAAAAAATACTCAGTGAAAGAAACTTTCTCTGATGTCCATTATTTTTGAAAGGACAGTAAGGGTCATATTATAAAGCACATGTAACACCCAATGACTTTGTCTGGAACTGCAGATATTTTGTAGTAATCAGCCCTGTGTATCCTGATAATTATGCCCTTGAGGTTTTCTTGTTTCAATTTTTCCCTAGCTAATATAATCCAAACTATATTATCCTATTAGGAGATTCATTTTTTTCCTCCAACAAGCAGCACGCACCTGTCTGCTTACAATGAGAAAGCAGTGACAGTGTTCTCCCTCTATTGTTTCAGTGTTAAAGGAGATAATTCAGTCTGTAAATAGGGAAGATGGAGCTTGTTCAGTTAAAATAAGCACATTAATTCTTGACTGGGGCTCTGCTTTATGCTTTTGTTCATTATTCATTTTACGTCACTTGGCTCTCTCTGCAGTGGATGGGGAGAGAGGCTGCTACAGAGTATGGTTTAGAGCACCCGTTCCAGGTCCCTGTCGGGAATAACAGTGCTGTTTCTTTTCATCAGCTAGGGGATGCAGCTCTGGAGCTTAGTAGTGTGCACATCCCCACTTAGGCACGTAAGCTAGTTGGCATGTTCAGGGTAGAGGGGAAAGACAGCGTTAAAGAGGAACTTCTATAATTTAAAAAGTGCTTTTACATTATAACAAGTAATGAATTACCAGTCAGACATAGTTCCAGGTTTGAGCTGGTGGGAACTCTCATAACAAATAGATATAAATGCACCTGTGTTGTCAAAACTTTGAGCTGCCACACAATCTTTTGAACAAGGAGTGTGCTACAAAAAAGTCTTTCTTTTTCCTTCCTTTCCCACCTTCAAGATTAAGTTCTTCCTGTTCCTTCAGAGCCAGGCAGCTTGAAGCATTCTGCACTATTATTTCCATCTGAATTATATCAAGTTAAACTTGTAAAGAGAAGTGATGCTTGGGAAGTCAGAATTCAGCCAATTGAAAAATTGGAAAGACAAAAACACTATTTTTAGCTGTAGAAGTTCTCTAACATGATGTGCAGCACAGAACAAATAGTGTCCATGTTTTCACAGAAGGGTGGCAAAAACAGGTCTTTTGCAGGTGTCTGAATACCTAGAGAAGCCATTGGAAGTATTTGCCTTCCTGGAGGGAAGTACTCCTCAGATGAACTATTTTTCCCTAAATATCACACTCTGTTTATGGAGCTGAAGTTTTTGGCATATTTTTCTGTGCCGCCCACAAAATGGCATGCACATGCTGCTTGTGTGTCATGTTCACAAAGACATTCAATATTCTGAATGGAGACTGTCATCTGGGGGGAAAATAGCTGAACCTTCAATTTCAAAATTTCCCCTTCCCTACTTTCATTATCCCTTTTCCACCTTCCTTATTGTATAAGTTTAGTAGAAACGCAGGTTGATGGACAGTAAGAAAAGGCAAGTATAACTATCATGAATGTCTTTGAAAAACATTGTTTTTATGAACCCATGGTAGATGGCAGATATCCCTGAGCAAAGGATGGTTTGTATTTATTTACTCTGCCTGGTGTTCTTCAGTGCAAGGGAAAACAGATTACAGCTGAGCAATGGCAGCCAACTCATGATAAACTTCCTCTTGTATAATGAAACATCTATGGTGAGTGTCCCTTCATTATAGCCTTGCCTAGACTGGCAGCTTTCTGAATTTATTCCCCTGTTCAACTACCCCTGGCTCAATAGCACAGGTGTGAATGCTGAAAGTTACTACGAAAGTGCTTCCACTTCATCTCTTACTCTCACCATCAGTGCTAATACAGCTTTAGCTAGAGCATTTGCATAACTCTAGATGAAAAGGGAAACCACTGTGTGGTTTAAAGAGGGGAGAACCCTTGGTGGTAGTAACTTTTCGGTGATGAAACACATCACAAACTATGTGATTGCTGCCACACAGTGTCTGCTGTGAGAGGAAGTGGCCAGGAAGCAGTCTGAAAGTACATGCTGAAAGTTTAAATACTTTGGGTTTGTTCCATGGAGAACTAAACCCAAAACTCCTCCTGCTGTCATTTACATCCAGCAACTGACATGCAGTTTCATGTTACTCTTTAGCAGGCATCCCAGTGGCCCGTCAACAGATGACTTGCCAAGTACCAGTGTCATTCAATGAACTCCTATATTGTCTGTGTGTCTTCCTCATCTTCTATGTGAAATAATTAAGCAATCCTGATCTTCGGGTTTTGGATATTTCTGTAAAACAGGGAATGACACGTTCTGCTCAGATAACCCTATGACTGAGAGACTGAGACACCCCTACTGAAAACTGTCTGCCTGCAGTGGCCATCTGCTCTCTATCTCTGTGTATGGAGGTATGAAAACTTACTGTAGAGACAGAGCTGGTGCCTGAGTCAAAGAACTTTTGAGACAAGTCTGGAATTCTTCACTTGGCAGAGTGCTCACAAAAATCTTTAAACATCCTCTTGAAAACCCTTTGAATCATGGATGGCATTTGAGTTTGTTCTGTGTATAGTTTAAACAGGCATTTCAGCTGCAGTTTATAGCCAACATTACAGTTTATTTGTTTAGTCAGCAAGGACCAGATTTTTTAAAGATTTCAGCCCCTGCAAGCAGGACTAAGACATAAAAGAGTGCAAACCCTGTGCTTCCTGATTGCTGAGGTGCTAAAAAGTCACAATCAGGCCATTACTTGGTGAATTGAGCACCTGGTGTTGAGGATAACACCTGAGAATCTGTTTCTCTGCACGCTCTTAAGAATTGGTCTTGAATTCTCCTGATTGTTTTATGTTTTCTCAGAGGTCAGTGTCCCAATGTAGAGGGTTACCCTGGATTTTGCCTCTTGGCCAAGTCTGTTGCCTAGACTTGATTTTACAAACCGGAGTTGTGTGTGCCTGCAATATGCTTCATATGACTTTCCAGGTGAGTGTACCCTTGAGTTTGAGAACAGTTGTGAGTCATCAAATCAGAATTTGAATAAAAATCTCCTGAGTGGATGAGTTGCTTTTGTAGTTTGTTGGTTTTTAATAGACTTCATCTGTCTCAAGTTTACTTATACATAGTGTCCAGCAAAAGTGTGTGTACCACTTAAAGTTTCAAGCTAAGACTAATGAGAGCCTCATAAGAACTTGTACATCAGCTCCTGAACAGAAAATTTCACCTTCAGAGTCCAGGATCGAAAATGCCATAGAAGTCATTGCTCTGATGTCTCTATTGAAAAGACAGTGTCATTAGTACATTTTTCTAAGTGCTATTTCTCTCTAGTGTGCATTACCATTAAAACTTCCAGTACTAAAATCTATATTACTTCCCTTCTGAAATGAGATTTCATTCAGCACCTTCCCTGATTGCTTGAACTATGAATGATTGGCTCTGCATGAAGTGCTTGGTAACACTATTCATGGAGGAAGGCATATAAAAATAAATGTTACCACCAAGTATATTTTGCATGCTGTAGCTGTGTGTAATTACTGAGCCTGGGATTCACCATTCTGCTGACCCTGACCTCCCCAATGTGCTCTGGGCAGGTTTTGTAACAGTTTAAACTAAAGTGGTTTTAAAGGATTACAGAGATTGCAGTTGTTATTTTTGTTATGCAAGATAGAAGAATAGGCAACTAGTATATAATATATCCAGTGTTATTAAAACATGTCCTTCTTTGAAGGACAATCACGTAAGGGTCTGTCCTTACAAGGTTATTAACTCATCATTTTCATATTATGTTCTATGGATCCCTGGAGCTCTATTAGCTGCTTCTAAGAGATCTGAGAAGGGTAATTAAGAAAGGCAAGGATATTACTTACCTAGTAGGTTGGCACTGGGGGGGAATGCTTAAGAGTAACACTTAAGGGTCTGCAAATCAGCAGAGAGAAAAAAAAAAGCTAAAACCCACTGAACAATAATGTCTGGGGAATACGTGGGCATACCCTGGATTTTTCATTCTGATAAGAAGTGTCTAATTTGCCTCAGCAGATTTAAAATTTTTGTAATCCCATTGTAGTTTGGAGTCATCTTAAGGGTAGATGCTGTAAAAGATCATATTAACTTGTACATTCTTTGCAGAAAGTAACATAGGATAACTGAAAGACTAGCCTAGTAGCTTATATAGGCTTCTGTGACTAGTGAAGACTGCTTTTCTAGGAAGATCTTTCATAACTGTTAAGCAAAAGACAAGTTTCTCAAAAAGGTGCTTGGTGTGTCTGTGGTAAGGATGCATAAGTGGAAGAAAGAAACAGTGTGATATGCTCATCTGACATAAATCTACCTAGCTTAAATGGAGTTTTTTAGTGAAGTATGCAGATGTACCCTAGTGGGATTTAACCTCAAAGGTCTAAACAGCAATTGGAAATCTTTTATTTATGGTTGTGTCTTGAGAATGTCTGGAAAGGACAGGTTTTATACAAACTTGGGTTACTTTTGTGTACTGGAGTAGGAAATGGGAAAGTATCATAACATTGCTGACCTTGGTCATGATTGGGCCCAAAGCAATTTTTACTGTAAAGATGTATAACACTGGCAGTGTGGTTCCTAGTGACTTCTGAGAACAACCTTGTTATTTCTGTAGATGATATAAAAGCATCTGCATTCACTGTGTTATGTGTGCATTCCCTGTGTACAGAGATGAAAACAGCATGTCTGTTGTTGCTGCCCTGTTCATGTTAATAAATGGCAGAACTGGTCTGGAGTTCTTCAAATCAGCATCTATGCGGGCTCTTTTGTGTGCCTTGGGAAAATCATAGATGAAACTACAGCACACATGGGAATCGTCTGTTCCCAGAGTTAGAAAAGTTACTGCCCCCCACCCCCCCACCAATTTGAATTCCTCATTCAAGTGCTGTTCTGCATAGGACAAATTTATCAAGAAGCCCAGTTGAGCCTGAGAGTATGTCCTCTGACTCGGAAAATGCCTCTGAATAAATTATCCACTGTGAAAAGATGATATATATTCTACCTAAGTGCCAGAAAAGTGAAACAATAAAGGATGTTCTTAGAATAGTTCTAAGAACCTGGGCTGCCTGAAGGAAGATGAAGCTTCTGGAGAGTGATTCAGAGAATCCATTTTAGGAACCTGCCTCTCCTCATAACTGTCCCTGGAGATCAGGTGTCAAACTGGAATAGCCAAAGTTAAATGTTGTGAATGCAGCTTGCAGGGTGTTGAGCAGCACAGGTAGAGCATGGCAGCTGTGGCTGAGTGGGTGGCTGCACTGAGGCTGCAAGCAGAAGTTGCACTGGGGCAGAGAGGAACTGGATGCATGTTGGTGCATGCAAATCTTGACAGGAGCTAGTGTTTCCCATTGTAGCCTTTCTAG
The DNA here is from genome assembly GCA_013398125.1 of Aegotheles bennettii. Lineage (NCBI taxonomy): Eukaryota > Metazoa > Chordata > Aves > Caprimulgiformes > Aegothelidae > Aegotheles > Aegotheles bennettii. The sequence goes on from VZRW01010567.1 coordinate 47,422, forward strand.
ACAGCAGTCAAATGGATAGTTATTTACATTTTTTAATTTTTAATGATTTTTGGATGATTATAGTCCTGTCCCATTCCCTGTCGTTCGGTGTACGATTCCTGAGAACAAGAGTGCGCTCATAAACTCAAAGTTTTCCATCGCATGAGCAATGTGAAAGCACTATGACATCTCATGCATTTCCCTCTGTTATTGTTAAAACATATAAGTAGCTGGAATCACACTTGTTTCCATGCTGAACATGGGTTTGTATTTCTATTCAGAAATCAATAAATGTTCTGAGGAACACAAGCACTTGTGGACACTTGGTGAAAATCGTAATATATTTATACAGGAAATAAGACTAGACCTTTAGGCCTTGAAGCCCACTGATTCATAGGATTTTCAACATGTCCCTGCAAATGAACAGTTAATTTCTGGAGACAAAGCAAAACCCATTGATACTGGAAACCATGTATTAAGATGCTGAAAGCAAGATCTTTATTTTGGGTTGCTTAGCAGGCTGTCTCACAGAAAGCTGACTATTGCCAAATGTCATGGGAATGAGGGACATAAACTTGTCACTGAAATATGTACTGCAAGTTCCTTCATGATGAAATCTTGGATAAATAGGAAACACCTCAAACTTACATCTTGGGAAAGCCAAACATATTTCAGATGGAAATGAATGGAAATTAATTCAGGGTGTAGACTTAAACCCAGACTCTAGGGACAGAGTAATTGTACCTTTTAGAAAATGGTCTCCTGCTTTTTGCATTTTAACTGTGTGTAATTACTTCTGTGGTTTGTTGGTTGTTGAGGAGCTTGACAAGCTGGGAATTGGCAGATTCAGTGTCGCCTTTATTTACAGTGCTTTTGCCAAGTGATTAAGTCAGCAATAGGAGGCTTTGTTCTGACAAAACTAATCCCTCAGTGTGGCCAGACACCACATTTCCCTTTTAACTTTGTCTTACCATTTAATACAACTTCAGCCAAGTTTTGGTTTGGCATGAGTTGTCAGAGCACCACCAATATCAGTATAGATAAGCCAAGTTTTTTTTTCTCCTCCATCCTTGTCATGTTTTGGTTTTTCTCACAATGAGCTGTGCAAAGCTGATTATGGCTAGGGCATTCTATAGGCCTAGCTGGCTTCTGTTGCTCCAATGAGGGTATTCTTGTACTGCTAAAGGGACAGTGGGTAGGAAGTCACTCCTGTGGGAGGCGTGGAGAATGCCAGATAGCCCCAGGAGCTTTCAAAGGCTGTTGGACTTGCTTGCTTCATAAATGCAACAATATTGCTTGCTGCTCACTTAGTCGTATTTGCTTGGCTCTGCCAATGCTGTTCAGCTCTGTTGGTAGCTGCCTTTGAATGGGGATGAAGGGCTGCTGCATATAATACAGTTGTGCTGCTAACCTCAAGAATTGTTGAATAACCATCACGGGGCAGAGCCCAGAGATGTAAAGCGCTCAGGGATACTTTGACACTAAGTGTGATACAGATGTTAACCATTGTTATTATTCTTTCTTAAGAAATCAGGACATGGTTTTATCATTATCCTGCAGGTCTCAGGGTCCTTGTACAATCAGTCCCAGACCTCATCAAAATAATGTTTGAATTGGAAACGAGCGAATATCTAACATCTTTATGCTGAAATTTCCTTAATTCTATTAACGGTGGATGTATTAAAAACTGGTGTTAACAATGAGTCTCTGACACCAGCAGAGTCTTAAAATGCTTTATACTTTCTGCAAAGTTATGTGTGAACTCTGGGATAAAACCTGCTCTTGTTGCTGCAGTTCTGCCTCTCGTCCTTTCTGCCACAGATCATAGAATGATTTAGATTGAAAAAGACCCTTAAGATTGAGTCCAAGATGAGAGAAGCAGCAGCTGAAGAACATTCCTGTCTTCAGGACTAAGAAATCTTCTCTGATATTTATTTTAGGACCCTTGTAAACAAGCTCAACACCTGTATTCGGCAACAGTGACTGAGGTCTTTTGAGTATATAGCACTGTCAGCCCCATCTGTTCATGTTCACTGTTAGTAGGAGAACTCTGTTTTGTGGTTGCTGCTGTGGTCAGCAGGTGGGGATGCTTACTCTTCTGTTAGTGTAATAACAAAGTACTTGTCAGTGTTTTAGTATTCAGCTGAAACTAATGAGAAATGCTGTAGACAAAATCAAAGGAAGGTGTTTAAGAAGCTACAAGATCATTAGAGCATGCAAATGACTAAGACCTGGGCACAATGGATCATTTGAAAGTAAATGCCTCCATCCTTCTGTAGTAGCTAAAGGGAGGAGGCTTGTATCCTCAGATACATCTTGGTTATTGGCCTTAATATTTGGATTTTCTCTTGAGCATGTGGCTCTGAGGAATTTGAAGCCTTTTCTTTCTCTATTTTTCCTTTTTTGGTCTAGGAGAACCCTCTCAGAGATTTAGATATCTTTCTGCTTTGGACATCTCAGATGCTGCTGTTCTGTAGGAACCCTTTGCCTCCACAATGACTGGAGCATTGCTTAGAATTTGCTGGTATTGCTGAAAGGAGACGATTCTGTTGAAGAAAGCAGAACACAAATGCATAGGAAAAAGTTGTACTTTCCTGAGATAAGAAATGGGAATAAATGGATAGTATAAGCTGCCAGTTTGCAAGGGACCCAAGCTGGAAGGTTCAGGGTATTGGTTAGGATTGGGGCTGGAAACAAGATATAGTCTCAAAATCAGTATGTGAAAAGAGAAATCAGGGAACAAACCAAAGGCCTAGAACTGGGCATGGAGCATAATTAAACCATCATTCTACTGTAAAATAACTACAGAAACAGCCATCATATGGTGCAACCATACCCAGTGTCGCCAGGGCCCAGCTGAAGGGACCATTCATCCAGCACATGCTAGCAGGACTCAGCTGGACAGAACTGGGAGCCAAACTGATTAGTACTGGTACACTGTATTTTGAGGGGAGAGAATTGGTGAAATGTGAATGAGGAGATGTAGTAAATATGATAGGATCCAGAAATTTCTGGAAGGTGTATGCTGTGTTTAATAGTGTGGGGCTAGAGAAAAATGACCAACTTAATACTGGTGACTTTAATGTAGCTGTTTTACACCTGCTCCAGGGGTAGAATGGGAGCAGCTGATGCAGACTATAAAGCAATTAGAGGCATGGCTTCTAAGGAACCCTCAAATGAAGCAGCATACAGAAGAAATGGAAGTCTAAGAGGGTAGGGGAAGGATGAGGATGAACAAGCTCCTCCTTAGTAAATGAGATCAGACTCTTGGCATGTCAGATAATGAGAAAGAAAGTTGCTGTATATGTATTTAGAGATATGGGTACACACTTCTGCCCGCACATCACGGTTTTACACACACCAGACGTCAGGTTGGATTTTAAATCTAAAGGGCTAAACAATGGTCATTTTGACAGCACTCTGAGCTAATCAGTTAAGAAGCAGATTCATTCCCTTGAGCTATGAAAAATTAGTATACCTTGATTTCTTTTACTTTAAAACCAACTGAATGGTAAAACCATTGACAGGATTTGAAATTCACCTTCAGTGAGTAGATGTTCTTTTATTACTGCTACAGTATTGTATAAATCAAGCGTTCCCTGTACTAATTTTAAACCTACAGAAAGATTTCTGCATTGCAGCTACTATTAGCCTGGCTAAAATTTCTGTGGAGAACAACTGTTTAAGAAGAAATTTAATTTGACTGGTATTTCAAGAACCCACAATTTCATCTGTGACTAAGGGATCTTACATTGTAGGGAGATTACTTCTGTGAATATTTTATCTACAGTGAAATAAAGCTTTGTTCATGCAGCTATAAGCATTATTAGGTTGTAATCGCACACAGAGTGGTCTTCATTATAGAGCACTGTTAATTACAAATGCTGTGTGATTTGCAGGCCATCTATTCTGACTGTAATTATGATGTCATTTGCACACCTGTGTCTGAGAGTATTTTCCTCTCTAACTAGGGCTCATTCTTTGGACTCGGCAAGGAGCTTCTCTTGATGGTGGAAATAGCTCATTTGTTGTCTCCATGGATATAGAATAAGACAGAAGGGAGTGAAAACTTGGGAAACAGCCAGCATTTGAAGCAGGCAGTAAGCCCTAAGTGACCGTGTAGGCCTACACCATAGAGGGAGCATGTCTTGAATGTAATGCGATTTTAAAATAGGCTTGAAACAGGCCTGTTTGCTGGTGTGCTTTTGCTCAGTGCAATGCATGTTAATTAGAGCCTTAGCACAGCTTCTCAGCAAACGCCACTTTCCCTCACAGGGAGAAACAAGGAGAGGGAGGATTCTGGTGCTGGGAATGAGGTACTATGAATAAGAATCAGCAACAATGGATTTAGTTTAAGCTTGACTGGAAATTGTTGCAGCTTTATGTTTTTATAAAGGAAACCTCTGTGTCAGCTTCTAGTAGTGACAGAGATGCTGAGAATTGGCATGTAAGGATAATGTGATAATATAGAGAAACCACAGAGTATGTGTACGCAAAAATGCATCTCAGTCAGCCAGGCGGCCATGCTGTGATTTCAGTAAAAAACTATGACAGAAAATCAATAGCTTTGAGAAGGGCCCACACTAAGGCAACAGCATTATCTGCACTTTCTTCATTCTGCTGCTCCCTTTCCCCCCCCGCCCTTCCCTCCCTTCCTAAAGGCACAGAGCTGCATGATCTCATATTTGAGTTTTGTTAGCTCTGTGGCTCTATGTAGCTCAAGCAGTGAGGCAATTCAGGGAATACAAAGTATCTCCAAACCAGACAGTAGGGATGGAGAATAAGGCTGAGTCAGGTGGGGTGTTGGGTTTATTGACAGGCTCTGATTACCTCGTAGGCAGTCTGTGTAGACTTCAGTCTCCTACACAGTGCTTCCATCACAACAGCTTTCTGATTTTTGAGAAACTTCTCAATGTATCTCAGTGCAGCTTTTACTCAGCTGTGTATTTTCTGATGTGAGGATCAACAGTAAATCCCTCTTCCAGTCTTCCACATGGGGCAGGATTTCCGGACATGTAGTCCCAGATTATGAAGTTTACATTAGGCACCAACTTTGCAGAGCTTCAAAGACTTAAAGTGAGGTTTTCCAGGATGCCTTTTTTGATTCTCCAATTTCTTTTTATCTAAAAAGGTAGAACTGGAATTGTTAATGAAAAGGATGTACTGCTTAGCATTAGCTGACACATAGTTTGTAGTCAATCTATTGTATGTCAATTTGTGATACTACCTCTGTATTTCATACATAGACATGCAGTGGATTTGGAGGTGGCGTTGCATAGTGTGGTTATAAGTTTTACTGTTTCCTGACATCTGAATGATCAATCATTCTGTGCTAATATGCGTGTCAGCTTACAGACCGTGAAACATGGGGGAAGAAAGACTGTAAGACTGTTCCTGAATGACTTATCCTCTTAAAGATGATATGAAGACAATGAGGCCCCTGTGAAGCTGCATTACATTACACAAAACACTTTCATTTCACACTGGACAATGAAATGGGGAAAAGAGAGGATTGCAGACAGGTAAAACCCCTCCTTCCCCATTAATCCATACATTGTATCCATATGCAGTTTTGGGTACATATATGTATATGGCTTTGGTTCTATGAAAAAAAAGAAGTTAGAATGCTGCAAAGTAATGCAGTTTTAGGTCAGACATACTCTTTAGGCAAAAAAGTCCACAAATAGCGTTCAAATGGGAGAGACTTCTATTTAAATATATGGAAGACAGAAGATGATGTGAGGAAAGTCTTCAGGAGGGGAGAGGGTGAGTGAAAGGGGTGAGTCTATTATCTCATTGATAAATAGGGTATTATTTGGATTATTATTTTTTTTTAATTGAAGATTATATCTTACTTGTAGATGATGTTATAAAGCCAGGAACTTCATTGTTCTTCAATAAACCCATGTGCTTGGGTATAGAAGCATTTTGGAATTGGGAGAATTTTTCCATGTTGGTATAGAGAAGTAATGTCAGCCATCCAGTGACATTGAATAATAATTCATTTGGTTTCTTTTGCTAACTGATAGCACTAAGAAATATATGATTTTCTAGCATTGAATTAGATTGACAGAGTAGCTAGGAGAAAGTATGTTCTTTTTGTTGATTCTTCTGATGGGTTCTCACCTTATCCAAGAACACACTTCTTTCTCTATGGATAACTACAAGAAACAGCCATAGACTTGGCTCATTAAAGAGAGACAATTCCAATTTGTTTTTTTTCCTATGAAGTCTTATTTTTGTCAGACCTCAATGTTTCAATACACCAGTGCAGAAAAGATTCTTCAAAAGTTATTCAATGAAAATCTCGGGGGAAGGAGAGGGCATCCTCCAGCATTTAGGAAAATTTTCCATAAACAAACACAATTTAATGACTGCTTTTTCTAGGCTGTGAATATTTAAGTTCAGGCAGGCATTGGTTAGCTGGAAAACATAAGGGAAAGTCTGTTAGGGTTTTGTCAATGGCAGCTGAGCTGCATAAAATACATGAAGTACATAAAAGTAAGAATGTACTATCTAATTGTTAAACTTTCAGGGGTGCTGGGACTAGCTGGTATCTTAATAAGTCTCCAGTCATAGTTGCACCATACCATGGGTCAGAAATAATTGGAGAATTGTTTGAAATACAGAAGTGCCTTTGACCACAACAAAGGTGCTTGATCATATTTATAGTACCTATAGGGTAGGGCTGGGACTGAACGACTATAAACTAGCGATGAACACCACATTCAGGTTTGCTTGTGCTCCAATTGAACAAGTATTCTAGCCTTCCAAATGCACTGAAGGGCTACTGCATCCTAAGTGGAAGCCTGGAGCCTGCTAGATCAACTGATAATTTCCTTCCTTAGCCTCTAAACATCGTAATCCACTGCTCTTGAGCTCTAGTGATATGAGGAAAAATAAAACTAGGAAATTATTGTAGCAGGGGTGAACAACTGTGTGAAAAGTTTTCCTCAGAAATCCCATCATCACAGGGTGAATCACAGCTTGGGTCAATTCTAGCTATAGCAGCCACGAGAACTTCCTTTGGGAAATGGAGAACTGAGGATTAAATGCATAGAAAAGCAGCATACAAATCTTTCACTTCACTGGCATGAAAGCCTGAGGGCATTGTACCATGGTGTGCCAGGCAGGATTTTGAGGTCAGGAGGCACTGTGATGGGACATTACTTCCTGAGGATGCCCACAGTTCCCTTGAAGATCTCTTGGGTTTGTTCCCTTTGCACATATGCACTGTTGGAAATATTTGAAAAGTGTTTTTTTTTATCTTAAAGGGAAAAATTGATCATGTTCAGAAGTGGGAATGTTTCATCCTTTCATCCAAGTATCTGTAGTCTGGCCTGTGCTGGTTTATTCATGTTAATAGCTGAAAGCAGGGACTACTTATGCTGCTTGCAGTCAATTATATCTTCTGTAAGCTTACCTAAAACTTCATCTTTTAGTTCTATTCTTATTTCTCCTCTTTCTGGATTCCTAACAATCCTTATCATTGTCCCTGGTACCTTGTTTCTTCAGGCTTAAAGTATTCTGCTGTTGATGTATGATGTATGTGTTTACTTGGGTTGTGTTACACTGTTGTTCACTTACATTATATATTTTTCTACATTTCAAAATGAGGAATGTCAAGCTGAAATCTGAGACTGGTGCTTTAAAAAAACCCAAAATATTAGGAGTCAGTGGCAGTTGTGAGACATTTTTTTTTTTCAAAATAGAAAATGTATCAAATTGGATTATGCCCTAGAGGGAAAATTATTTTTGGCAATGTAGTTTTTGCCAGCTCACCAGAAAGCTTTCAAACAAATGTTATCTATTTTAAAAGAAGGAAGCTTGAGAGGCAGAAATCAGGGGCATCAGTGAACACTTCCCAGAACAGCGCTCAACAGTATTGGTAGGAGCTGCAAAATCTTGAACTAATTGGCTTGCTGAGGCCCCAGCTAACTCAACAGAGAAAACTTACTTTCATTAGATGGCCATAGCACTTCATTAATACTTAAAAGGAAAGCGAGTCTGTTCATAAACTGTAGGTTGGAACATAAAGGCTGTTATTTCTGTAGCTGCAGAAACCACAAAACCATCTGTGCATTATGAGGTAATGTACACACTGGCTGAATACCAATATTGTCTAAGCTGCCAATTACTTTCATTTGTAATGCTTACATTGACAGAAGGACCCTTTGAAATTCACCATAGTTTGTATTTATTTTTAACTGTGTTAGGAATGTGGAGGCAGAGTCATGACACTGCTTTCCTTTCTGACTGCTGACATTTAAAAATAAGAGGTGCATGGGCATTTCTAGCACTTTCTCTTGAAGTGCCACCCCGTTAAACTAGATATCAAGAGCATGCCAAACACAGCTATATGGATCTGCCCCACCATTGCCCCACATCAGTTATGTAGCAGTCAGAAAGTCGTACATGATGATCACTCTTGCTTTATTACAAATGTGGAGATTTCTTAGGAGGTGAAATCTTTGGGCCACTTATACCAAGTTCATGACTTGCTTAAGTTAACTGCTGAGCTGCAGTTTTCTAGAACTGTACTGATGTTGCTATTTTAATACTCTGCCTCTTAAAGGAGACATAGATTTCCTGTCAAAATTTACGGGCTGTCCCTGCTTTATCAGCTTGAGGAAGCAGAAGATCCCAACCAGAAACTTACAGCCAACAGAAGATGAGTCTGTGTTGTTTGCTAGTGTGCTTATGAAGTTCTGATTGTACTTACTGTCACTATCTGATCTCAGACGTACAGATGTGCTGTTCAAGTGAAGGACTTTTAGCCATAGCAAAATGATAGAGTATGCATCCTGACGTGTTCAACTTGACAATGAATTTGCATTATGATGGTGAAAACTGTTGCTTAGAAATCTACAATGCAAAGGCCAATCTTTTAACTGTATGCCATTTACCAAAGGTCATTTCAGTGTCTGACTTCAGGAATGGATGCAAGTTGGAACATAGGAGGTTCTGGGTGAATATAAGGAAGAACTTTTTCACTGTAAGAGTGACAGAGCACTGGGATGGGCTGTCCAGAGAGGTTGTGGAGTCTCCTCTGGAGACATTCAAAACCTGACTGGATGCATTCCTGCGTGACCTGCTCTAGGTTTTCCTGCTCCGTCAGGGGGGTTGGACTAGAAGATCTTTCGAGGTCCCTTCCAACCCCTAATATTCTGTGATTATTTTATGCCATAAAATGAAAATTGGGGTGGTAGATTTTCAGATATCATGTGATTTAAATTATTAAGATCAGGAATAAGCAGAAATAAGTCCTTCAAGAAGTTTATGCTGGTATTCCTGACTCAAGGAATTTTTGTTCTCAGTCATTTTTGAGACCTGGAAGTTGAAGACAAATTTTAAAATCCTAGAATTTCTCTCAAATAAAACTTCTATTTTTCACACTGTTTTTATCACAAGATTTTGCTACAGCATGGAAATATTGGCAAGACTTTATGCGTTAGTGGTATAGGAAGTCTCTGTTTTAGTCAATAGTTTCCTGTACATACTATTTTCAGTTCTGCATGCAGTAATTGATGGCAGATTTACCAGCCTCAGCCAAGACCACTGGAGGTTGTAGTCCCATCAGCCTGTATTTTCTGGGAGGCTACCTGGAATGTAATGGAGGAAATTATACCAAACCACAGGCTGTCTCCCCTGATCTCATCATCACTGCAGCTTTATCCAGTCTGAACATAATAATCCCACCTGGATGAAGCACATATTTTTTTACAGCAGTTGCTTCATTTGTCTTTAATATACCCTGAACCAATATGAAGAAGAGCGGTAATATGGATGGCAAATCCACTCATGATTTAGTGAAGCAAAAATTTTAAACATTTCCTTTCCATTTCAGTGGACTTTTCCCCTCTCATGTGGTGAGAGAGGGAGTCTATGTTAACTAGAGTTGGGAGTCTTGGAGTCTAACTTGGAGTCTCCTTCACTGGAGATATTCAAAACCCGCCTGGATGCGTTCCTGTGTGATGTACTCTAGGTGACCCTGCTCTGGCAGGGGGGGTGGACTAGATGATCTTTCGAGGTCCCTTCCATCCCCTTAGATTCTGTGATTCTGTGATTCTGTGAACTAGGAGGCAGGGTGAGGATTCAATATCTGAAAAGGGCCAAGGGAGGAAAAAGGGGTCTATAGGAAAAGCTGGGCTTTGGGAAACCAAAAAGATTCCTTTGTCTTGCTTTTACCCATAGATCTTTTGAAAACTTCATCCTTCTGTGAGAGTTTACAGAGTTCAGTCTGTTCAGATTATCAAAGAGACAATAAGGTGTCTTTCATCAAGTATGTATGCAGTGTGGAGAGAAAACTGCTGAAAATTAAAGAGCTTTTATATTCATTAGGGAAAGACCTCTCTGCACCACAGAATAAAGGTATGATGGCAACATGTGTTGGAACTTCTGCACTAGAGGTAACCTAGCCAGGGCAGGTAATGCTTATGATTAAAGAAGCATTAGCATAAATTGGGACACATACCAGCAAGTAGAACACAAACCTTCCATGTGGTTGCTAGTATGAACTGGAGCACAAGTAATGCTTGTGCCTTCTTTTTTTATGGTATAGATGTATCAAGCAGTGTACCAGAAAGGTTGCCTCCAGTTTCTATCAATTTGTCTAAAAAAAAATTACTGCCAGACCTTACAAACTTAGCAGTTTTGTTTTACAATATATCGAGGCAATCTAGAAGTTGGATGCCAAAGAAAATTGAACACGAGGGACACATTTTCATTAACTGCTACAGTAATTTATTGAGGAAAGTGATTTGTTGATCACTACTTTCAGTCTTTAAATGAGAATTTGTTTTCTAAGAGAGGTGCTTTTATTTCAGCTGTTCTTATTGCTTTTGATATAGAATTTGTGCGGGACCATGCCATGAACTCTCAAGCAGATTTGCTTAGGTGATTGCCAGAGTTCTTCCTGCCCTTAAAAATCTTTGGATATCTCTGTATATACTGTATGCCTTTGAAATTCCTGCTTCTCCTTGGGTTAAGAATTTTTAACACCTCCTGCTCATGTATTTCTGGCTAAAATGAAAAGATACAGGATAACATGTGTAATGTGGTATTTATTTTTAAGTCTTTGTGTTCACTTTCTGTTGCAAGAGGTAGATAAAGCATGTCCTAGATTAAGTAATGAGTTGGGTTTCTCAGTTAAAACTAGAAGTGTTTAATCTTTCTGTAGGACCAGTTTTTACATCTCTGACCACTTTGGTTCCCCTACACTGAACCTGTATTTCCAAAATTTCTTTCTAATGCAACTAGGGTGGTGGAAATGGATATAGATGTCTAGAAAAAAAGATTTTGATAACTGTGTGATGATGTTCAGACTTACCCAGAGCAATCTCTGGTGTTCATGTTGTTAAAATAATTGAGATGATTTCACTAGCACATTTTCTCTTGTTCTGACTCCTGCAGAATGATGCCGGTTGTAGGTTAAGTGGCTAGTATAGATGACATATTAATAACTTATTGAAGAGGAATTGCTATTGCTCAGACCATTTATTTCATATGCACAGCTTCAATTATCTTATCACTGTAAGCTTTCTTATTGATTAGCTTAGAAGCAGTAATTTCCCAACAGAGTATAGGAAGCAGTATGTAATGAATGTTTCTGATACTAAAAAAAACTTTTTAATGGAAAGTATCTATGTTAGATATTACCTAGAATAAAATACAGGTATTATATATTACATACATATCTCTTGGTCAGCTTGTAATATAAAAAATATTTTTATCACATACTGTCATGCTTACCTGCATAAGTTAAAATAATATAAAAGTTTGTCTCTGTATGTTCCAAACAAACTGCTTGTTTGAGGTAAACTATTTTTTGCTGAGCCAAGACAAAATAAGAAAATTTTCTTCAATTTATTCTTATGAGAAATAGGAATTCAAATTATTTTTATATAATTCTATGAAAAAGAACTGGATTTGGATGGATTTGAGAAAAGAGAAGCCTGCTGTATAATAATTGAACTCTACGCAAGGTGATGGTGCTATTGCATATGGATTTTGCTAATAGGTAGGTTTGATTTTTTGGGTTGCATGGATTGCCTTTTAATGAATTCTCTTTGGAATTTCTGGGTTGAGTGAGCCTGCAGAGGTTTTCAAATCTGTGACTGGAAGTTCTTCCAAACAATTTTCTTTTCATCTGCAGAAAATGGTGCAACTTTATTACAAAATCTTACTGGCAAAGTATTTTGGTCAGTACAGCATCATTTTCTTCTACTTTTAAAGATCTTTTTTTCAACAAATGGGAGCATATTTGTAATTTTCATCTTTCTAGCTCTTTTTGAAATTCCAAGGCAGCTGATATACAAACTCAGGGATACACAGCTCACATGAATTTGGTTAGCTATTAGACTTCCATTTTTAGCCTTCTCCCACCTGCCTCTATCATTATCTCCAAGTTATCTCTGTACATAATTAGAGGGTATGTTCAGGCTGTTTGGCTGCCTCTGTGCCTGGCACAAGAAGGTGGCCTGCGAAGCAGTTTGGCTGCCCAGACATGTACAGTAGGTGAAGGCTAATGTGCAGTGGACTGTGACCTGGTGTAGTGAAAACAGATGATAATGGAAATATAATTCAATAGCCATTGCCTTGTATGAGCAGTGGATACGGCTACATCTCCATTGTATGACTAGAGCCCCAAATATTGTGACGTATTCCCATTGCAGTTTTGCTCTGCTGAAGTTCTGAATAGTGAGCGTATTTGGCATAGGGAGGTAGAACAAAGCTGCTATGTGCATCACATGCATTTGTATTATGGAATGACTGCAGATCAGATTGAGGGCTGCACTGATATCAGCAGTGGCTGTAGTTTATCAACTGTGTATCTACCGTTGCTACCCTTTTTCAGTTAACATTTTGCTCTCTGTCCCCACACAACTCCCTAGATAGGCACCAATAGCACAATCCTCTGGATCCCTTCTGTGTAGTAATTCACACAGTTGCTTGAAGCAGAGTTTTGAGGGAAATTTTGGAAAGTGTTACTAAACAGGATAGAAAATGCAGATCTTTTAATTTACTTGTGAAGCACAACTGTTTTGCTTTGTAGTTTTGAAATTAATGTGAGGCTGAATGGGTTGGCATTATACTTACCACAATGACAGCTTTCACTTGAAAGCTTGAAAAATCACTCTGCTGCACATCTCATATTGCTCAGTCTCTCTCATCTCCCCTCCTGCTTATTAACTATTTTGTTAGTATATTACCAGATAAATAGGGTTCAGGATACTGTGATTTTAACCATGTGAGGAAAGTCATTTTAGGGATTTTTTTTTTTTTTTATGTATCAAAAATGACTCAGTGGATTTTGTTATAATAGTCACCATTTAGAAGAGACTAGAACTAGAAGTTGTCATCTAAAAAAAGTCTGTCTCTCCCTGAATCATTTGGAATAATTCAGTATAGTAGAAACTACATTGTAGTTATAGTTTCAGAAACAAACAAGACAATATCTATAATCTAATAGTTCCTGGTGTAGTCTTGCAAGGGGTTGACAACTAAAGAAGAAGCCCTGTGATGGTAATGTGGATGGGTCCTTATGGTTTGTGTTTTCTACCTACTTTACAAATCCGTTAATGACCCAAGATAGCTTCAGATATGACAAGGTGTAAGTTTAACATATATTTACATACTATCTGTTTTTTATAGTTATAGCTGTGATCCTGTTTGTTTAGCTGACACTTGTTTATATAATAAATACTAAATGTACTCTTGGGTTATTGAGTGGTACAGAAGTGTGTATGTCAAATATTGCACAAGCTTTGTAGTCAGCTAGAAGATGTGTAGTGTAGTCTGTCTGTATGTTTTGGACTCTGCTGGAGGGAGAGGAACTGTGATTTATTGTTTGGGAATGTCAGTATTGTAGAGCTTTGTTGCTGACCTGTTCTGTTATTACCCTGTATTTGTTACAGTGGTCTAGAGATGTCACTGGCTGAGGAGAGGCAGAGGCTGGGGGAAATGCCAACACTTAGAAAGCAGCTGATACTCTTAAGGAGAAATTATTATGGTAAAAATGTAAAGTCAAAAGGGAGTTTGGATTGTGTCAATGAATATATATGTGGAACTTATACTGCCTATTGATTCCATGAAGCTGAAGTGCTGCTTCTTGCAGGTATACACTTTCTAGCATCTGTCTTGAAATAAAGGACTGCTTTCTGTGTTACGTCATCCCAATGTTGTTACCAGAAGCATAGATGATACTTCTATGTAATCACTGCAAGGTGAAGGTCTGTATTTATGGCTTATGCTTCCTAAAGTGAATGCGTTAAAGTGTGCTTTGCTTGAGTGTGCACTGTGTAAAAGACTAGTGTGTGCAAAAGTAAACATGAACTTAGGGAAGTTTATTTTTATGTCCTGGCATTCTAGTGTCTTGCATATTAATTACAAGCAACTTATAAATACAATTATGATCTTCTTAGCTGTTGACCTGTAAATGTATGGTATCTGAGAAGCAAGATGGGTTAATTTGCACCTGACAGGAGTTCTAAAGGCTGTGCAAGCCAAATTCTGCCTTCATCTGTTTGTGAGCAAGATGCTTGCAGAAGATGTATTTGTTAAAATTGTAACTGAGATCAAAGTTTGACCTTGAAGTGGAATCACTTAACAATGCTGCTGCTGCTGCTAACTTGTACAGCAGGACACAACCTCTTTTCATTGCCGTGTGGTCTTTGTGAGCAAATAAAAGTATTCTTAGTGATGTTTTTAAAAGTAGAAATTAAAGAGTGTTTTCACCACAATTAAAAATTGGAGAAGTTTCTACTGAAAAGGAGGAATAATTTTAAAATATATATTTTTTTAGGTGAGCTAGACATTAAACAGGTGAAATTTTTCCCACGTTTATTATTGCAGTGTAGTAATCTCTTTGGACTTCAACACTGTAAATATATAGTTACTGGCTAGATGAAAAGGTAGTGTGGAAGAAGAGAGCATTAGTGACCTGGGTCATCCCAAAGGGTATTTCTACATCTGCTGCACACTGAGACAGGTGCCTAAGTAGGCAACCTCTAGAATATGAGAGGAAAGAACTAGAATAAGAGAGTATGATGTTCTCATACCCCAAAACTCAGTGAGACTGGATCTTTCTCTTCATTCTCTCCTCACTGTGAAGAAGGGTGTCTCCACTCCTACTGCCTTTATCCCGAGATTCCCTTTCCCTGAGGTGGCCTGGATGGAAGTAGAATGTTACTTTTACTTTTTACCTTACCTTTTACTTCACACATTCAGATAACTGATCTTTCAGTAAACCCAAACTACTGAAATGCAGCGGGAAAGGTGTGAAACTAAACCATATCTCTGCAGCAACCCATCCAGACTGATCCTAAGCAAAAGCTGAGGTGTTTGATGCCCTCTAAGATTCTCGAAACCCCTGTTATAAATCTCTCAATTGTATGGAAGTCTACCAATATTGAAAGAGGGGATCAGAGTAGTCCTCATGCTCCCTTGTTTACAGGTCACTCTCCCTATCTTTTTACTAAGCTTTTTTCAGTTTTTATCTTGGTCTATTTTATTTTCTAATCAGATCTTGAGAAATTATTGTTCTTCCCTATGATATCCTGGCCATTTCACCTAAGCTTAAAGAGTAGTAGCTTAGGTGAGGGCTGCACTGTTCTGTGTTATTGGAAAACAGGGAAGGTGTTATTTTAATTTCATCTGAGTGATGCATCTATCCAGAGACATCACTGGCTCCTAGCAATGGTAAGTGATATATGCAACAGCAAGTGGGTTCATGTCCTTTTACAAAGGTATAGGGATTTTTAAACACCCCATTTTGCCAGGCATGTAGTGGAGAGTGAACTTGTTGCTGTGCTTTGTGAACACTGGCTCTCATTACATACTTCATAACTTTCACATTTAGTTCATGGAATCCGTGCTCTCCCTGCATTAGAAAGGTGGGAGAGTTTTCTGGAGTTGTGGATTAATTACAAAACAACCCTTAAAACAATAAATCTAACATCAGCCAAGAATAAATAATCTTTGGGCTGCTTGCTCAAGGATCGCGTGCTACTTCAGGCATACTTGCAGCTCTTGCTAATAATAATCATTAGACTACCCAGGTACCCACTACCTGGAACTTTTCATCCTTGTGACAAGATGTTGAATCTCATTAGAGGAGCTTTTGTTTTGCTTATATTTACCTGTTGCGAAAGAAGGTAGAGGAATGAAGAGCAGTGTGAATCCATGGGATCCTGTAATGGCAAACATTCTTCTGGATGTTCTTGTCTTCTGGACATTTCAGTGGCTTTGTTTTGACCTTGAGAGAGCATCCTTGTGAAACAGGTAGAGGCTGGCAAAGCTGTCCCCTGTGTTAGTCAAAGTCCAATTTTGGCTTCAAGCTGATTGTTAAAACCATCTGCAATATAAGGTTCCTCAAAACTGCCTTTTAGCGACTACAGACTTTGTACTTAGTGTAAAACAGGAGCAGGGAGGTGAGAGGAAGGGTTGGTGTTTATTCATACAGAGTTTTTTGCTGTTTTTCCACCACTGAGCATACCTGAGGCTTAAACAGAGCAGATCTGAGTACGCAGTCCCGCACCATAACAGCAACCAAATTCTTCAGGCCATTCTGTTAATACAGTTCTCACGAACCATCACCACTTTTCTTGACAATCTTCAAATAGCCTATTCACACGTGGAGCCTTCAGATGAGAGAACAGCTACAATAAAGTAGATTGAAAAAATGTTTGTTCATTTTTAGTTTAAGAAGAAGGTGGAAAGGATGAGAGAGGCTGAAGTATTATGGGTTAGCAGAAACTCAGTAGGAACCTCTGGAAGGAAGAGAGGATGATTTGGATTGAAGAAACTGGAGCCCTGAAGGCAATCCTCTAAAAATATATTAGAACAGCACTGTCAATAATATTATTCTCAAGACACACAAGTCCCACACTCTTAATTGAAAAGTGCCAGGGGTAAGTTGCTCACCTTGAAACTCATTATCTGCTTAAAATAAAAGTTTCTTTCATATGCTACTGCTGAGGACTTGTTTTAAACTGAAGTAAGAACTACAGCCTGAAATACAATTTTCTTGTTCTGAGAGTTCTTTCAAGGGAATAGGAGAGTCCAGCTAATTAGAACTGATTTATTTAGGATATGTATTTTCCATTTACTAATTATTTGGTGCCTCTGAGTTTGATAGTATTCCCTCTCTCACCCCAGGATACTGTAATATGCGAGATTTGAAGTACCAGGCTATATGATGTGCATGTATGTGTGTATTTACCATTACATCTACCCTAGGTTGCATCTAACTAAACAAAAGCAGCAGAAAGGAAAGAGAACTATCATTTCTTGGAACAGATTTGGAACAGAGGTATAAAAAATTTAGTGACTTACGTACAGTCACGTGCAGAATCTTACATGCACACAAGATTTATTCAATCTACTATTGATTACTACATTTTCCTAATTATTAGAAAATGAAAAGAGAATTTGTGCTATAACTAGGAATCTGATATCCTGTCCTTAAAGTTCAGCACAAAGAATTGAAAAACTAGAAAAAAAAAACGGGACAATTTACTAACAGGACATTAAAAAAAGCTCTTTTCTGTCAGTTGAAAGCTCAGCCCTGGGGGAGGTAGTGATTATTCTTGAGCAATTTATATCAATATGTTGCAGAGGAGGAAAGAAAGGAAAATTGAAGACTGGGAGGGGCAGTAGGGTGTTACAGCTTTAAGGGCTATTTACTTATCTCCAGGGCTCACATTTAATTCAGAGTTCAGCTTCACAGTTTGCAAAATTGATGTCTCTGTTCCCAGTTCAGCTTCAGACTCAGGCATGTCTTCATTAATCCTGTGATTCAGAAATAAGGCAGCCATGTGTCTCTGGAGACACCCACCATATCACAAATAGAGTATTGCTATAATTTATTCTGGGATCAATTTGCATAGTTATCTTAGTCATACAAAACAGGAGCTGAGCAAGCAATGAGCCCAACGACCCTTCTCCAGCTCTCCAGCTTCCATGCACTGCTAGGAGTAGCAGCATTCATCTAACAGGTTGATAATCGAGAGTGGCAAAGTAATTGGCTCTCTTATACTGATAAATACTTCATGATTCCTGTGCTGTGCAGTAGCAACAGGAATTAGTCTCGTCTTTTCTAGTCTTTCCTTCAGACTTGCCAGAAGAGTAACTGTTCCAGCAAAAGTTGTGAATGGTGAAGCAGGCTGCTCTGTGCTTGGTGGGGGGACCAAAACCTGACAGCATCCTGCCATGAGCTCACCACGGATGAGGGCTATGGCAAACCAGTGAACACTGAGCATCTTTGGTATTTTTTTACAGCCCTATTGCTTATGCAGGGAGACTAATATCAACACGCAAAGTTGAAGCAAGTGGAGTGACTTACTATTCTCTCTAGATTTCCCATGTTTCATTTCAATATTTAAGTTGCAAATCCAAAGTATGATTTGTTGTTTATTTTTTTCCTGCTCTTCTTTTTCTTGGTGTTGGGTGGTGTGGCAGTGTCTGACTATGTGAAACAAACAAAATCCTGACTCAGTCTGGGAGGAAAGAGTATGATGGCTGCTTGATTGCATCAGTGGGAGCTCTGCTCCAGACTTCATCAATCCTTAGTCCTGTCAGCCTGAAACAGAAGGGACCATGCTGCTCTTTTAGGAACACAAAAGTCATGTAATCCATCATCTGAATACCAAACGCTGGGCTGCTGAAAAGGTTTAGTTATTGGTCCAGAACTTACTAAATTCAATAGCGTTGTTTCTTTCACCTCAGCAATCCCCGGGTCATGGTCCTCACTGTATCAGCACTTTTAGGAGCAAAGCCTGTCCCTGGCACTGAATTACAGGTCTCAGTCCAATACATTTCTGGAATTCTAAGGCTCATTTCTCCCCAGCTCACTAAACTTCTTCGTTGTTCTTCTGACTTGTTCATAGCAGGAAGAAATTATTCTTTGAGGCTGCTTTCATGAGCAACTTCAAGCTACGCTCACTGAAAGTTACCATTCAAGTCTGTGCTCTGCAACTGCTTCATACTTCAAAATCCGGCCTCAGTGTGTCCTTTGAAATCTGCTTTTATGCAGAAATATCTAGTATCCCTTAAAGGGATATCCAGGGCAGGCAGCCCTGGAAAGACCTGATTTTTTGGGATGTAGATTTGCATCAGGTAAATGCTGAAGAAGGTTTCAGACACTTTCTGTATTCCTTCTTGGAATAGTGATCCTTGTAGTTTGGATCTTCTATATTCAGGTTATTTGTTTCTTTAGCTTATATTCTCATCAAATTATTTTGTGTAGTTTATGTAGTTTTTATGAAAAAGCAATCTAATTTACTTAAAATATTTAAATAAGCTTCCATATGTCTGCTTCCAAGAACTTGAAGGTAAATAACTCTTCACAGCACTTTCTAGAGCATTGCCTATTCAGCAAAGGGTGACTGTAGCAAAGACTGTCTTTGGTGCTTGTTGGGCTGCACAGAGAGCAAGGGCTTGACTGTAGGGTGCAACAGGCTTTAACACTAAGGTACACACAGTGGTTTGTTAGTGTTGCACTGCAGAGTACTGCCTGGAGATAGGAACCCCAGTCCAAAATGAGCTGCAGACAAGCTACATCCATGCCACTTCTTAGCTAGTAAGCTTTATTTTTTAGGTTATGCTTCATATGTAAAGGATGGGCCAGTGATCAGCCATATAACAGGATTAAACACTGAATATTGGGTATGTCTGTGTGGTTGGGTGCAGACATATGTGTCTTTTGCCCATGTTTAAAGCTGGCTGCAGGCTGGTGTGAAGGCTTGGAAGCTGTGGTCGTTCAGTGTTGTGCCTGAGGTGATAGATCTGCCTCTCAGCAGGGCTTATTACCGCTGTGCCGTAGCAATGCAGCCATATGGCCCCTGGACTGGAGCTGCCTTGCCTCAATTAGGAGCATGCAGAGAGGGAGATTGCCTGTGTCTGCACTGGTCTGCCTACGCACACCCTCTGATTTCCCAAGTTGCACCCTGTGTATTCAGAGTGAGCTATTCTTCAGTCTGCTGTGCTGTCCCTCTGGCTCTGGTGTGGAACACGCTGCTCTTCAGTTCGCTCTGGGGCGCCCACACTAGGAAATGCATTTCCATCCTATAGCCAAAACATCTCAAGAACACTTAGCCTGACATGCTTAGACATTGCTTTGGAGGTACAGAAAAAATGACCCAAATAAACTCTGCTCTCTCCATCTAGTTCATCTGTTGAAGGAAGAGAAAAGAGAAGAGAAGAAAGATCAGCTTAGTTTTAAGAGCATGAAGAAAGCAAGAACAGTGCTATGTCCTGTGTTGTTGCTACTTTAAACAAGCTAACTGCAGTCACTACACAGTGTAAATAAAAATGTTGCATCATCGATTCACACTTCAAAGACAAAGTTAAAAGGTTTGACCAGAGGTATTTATAGGGAACCTCACATGTCTTTAGTGGAGTAATAAGCATATAACTGACATAATTTTCAAATGACATAGTTTACCTTGAGGCAAGCAGCGTGAGAAAGGAGGCAGTAGGGAACTGGCACAGTGAAAACTTATCGATGCTTGTCTTCTGTGATGAAGAACAAACGTTCATTTAGTCCTACACATTTTTAATTGCTCATCCCAGGTTCTGAGAGCTGGTGGGCTGGGGCACATCCTATTTGCAGCCTCATGATAAGCAGCTGTTTCCTTGGCAGATTCATTTCTGAAAGTGAGATAATCTGATTTGAATGGAGCTTCAGACACCCACTCATTCTGCTCAGCGAGGAAAAAAGGGGAGAAGAGAGAATTTTCTCTGCTTCTTCTTTGTACTCTGCCATGACTCAAGGACAGATAAAAATCTTGGCCTTGTTTCTCTCCTTCTTGTTTGTAGCCCTTGACATCTTTGTAAGCTTGGTTATTTTTTCTGGAAATTACAAACTCACTTCAGTCTCCTTGGTGTAATTCTTGAATCTGTAATACTGAGACTGTGCCAACACCCAGGATTTTGATTCTGATTCAGCAAGGAATATAAGCAAGTGTTTGATTTAAAGCATATTTTAAGCACACCTGTATTCAGCAGAGCTCTGAAGTTATTTGTATTGAGGATTTGCAGTGCCCAAGAGTGTGCAAAACTCCTCATAATATTGAGGATGCTTGGACATCTGTGTTTACATCTCCAGGAGTCCATCTCTTATTTATCAGATGCCACAGTTGTTCAGCAACTTAACAGTAATTTTTAAAAAGTTTTTCACCTTCACTGTAGAAGAAAAAATGCTTTTGTATTTCACTGTGACTTTGCCCCTAACCCTCTTCTCTATTTTTAATTTTTTTCAAATATTTGCAACATGCTAGAACTTGAATGAATGTTTCTCAGGGCACAGACGCCTCTTACAAACTGCCTGAACAGTGTGGTGTGCAAACCACATTGCTCTTTCAACAGCTTCCCTCAGGCCCTGATCCATAAGACTAATCAACAGTCACTGAGTTGTCATGTTTTCTCCTCTCTCCGCTTCCACGCAGTCCTGTGCATGAATGTAAACCAAAGTATGAGTGAGTCTGAACCTTGTGCAGCATAAACTTGGAAATACCCAGTGAAGTGAGGAACAAGCAAGGACATGGCACTAGAATGGGCCAGAGGCAGTGGGGTTTTCTAGGAGGCAGACAGAAGAAATTTTTTTTTTAATTACTTTTATTTTTTGATGGAAAGCATGTACCTAATGGCTCAGAATGTTGTTTGGCTTCCCAGATAGGCTGTATAGTGGAGAGAGCAGGAGGCAGGGGTGGCAGCTGGCTGGGCTCAGCTGCATTACACTGAGAACAGTAGGAGCACAGGATCAAGGAGCACTGACAAAATATTGATACCCAGTTCGGTGAATGCACATCCTGATAAAGTGTTTGAAAATGTTCAGATCTAACATCTGGTTTACTGTGTGATAACTTGCTGAAAAGGGACAGTAACCACAGAAAGACCCATCTGAGCCAGTCTCTGCCAAGTGACCTGTAGAAATTTGCTTCTCCAGAGAGCCATTTTGCGGGGGTATAGTCTGGGTCATCATGAGGGCAAAGTGCTTATTTCTCTGGTTTTAATGTAGTAAGCTTTATTTTGTCATAGACAATTTATTAACTTTTTTTTAGGTTGAGAGAAGTAACATTTCACCCTCCCTGCAGCTGTGTGTAGTATATTTATCATTAGATAACAACATCCTTAGGGCAGGATACACCCAAGCCTATATGTCTGTAAAATTATATCCCAGCCTCCCCAGAACATATGTCCATGGTGTAAAAGAAGTTACCTCAGTAATATGAACCCATGTCAGGAGCAGTGAGGGTCTCTACACTAGAAGAATGCATTCATACTTACTGTTTAAATGAGGAACTGTCTGGCATAGAAAGTGTATCATTTCCATATTTAGAAATAGGCATATTTTTTGTATCTATAAAGTATTTATTGCCTGTAATTGGTGAATCCTCTGTCTGGGGACTCCTTCTAGCACTGTGAGTGGGCCAGACTTCATGGTAGTAGAAAAGGTCTCTCCTAACTCTAACTTCTATCATTTAAAGGCTTCACATGGATGCTTTTGTAAGTTATGTAGCAGCGGCAGTCCAAAGGTTAAATGGCTGCCTTTCAGCTTCTGCACAGCAGTTGTATGGGATTAGGTTTTCTCAGTGAGTCTCTAGGTACTCATAAATCAGAGAGTTCCCTTGCTATGATTTCTTCCTTTTCCTGTAATCTTTCCAAGGAAGCAAGTGACCTCTTCTCGTTGGAATAGTGCAGATCATGATATTTTCCCTGTAGCAAGCCACAAAACTTCTTTTCTCTTAGAAGGTTATTTTTTGGGGAAAAAAAAAAATCAAATGCCATCTCATGGGGGAGAAAAGTGATAACTCGATGCTAATAGATTTATGACAAGATCTTTTTTCTCTCCATGTTCTAGTGGCCCACACACAGAATCACAGAATCCTAGGGGTTGGAAGGGACCTCGAAAGATCATCTAGTCCAACCCCCCTGCCAGAGCAGCACACGTCCCTTTGATACATTTGGCTGAACCCCTCATCCCAGAATGATTTCTTTGTTTACCTCCATAATTTCTTTCTGGAAATACCAGTGTTTCTCTTTGAATAATAAAAAAAAAGATTTGGGAAAAAACACACAGATTTGGGAGTTTGTGTGAATGGGAAGGAACATGGCAAAAGGTCACTGAATAAAATGTCTGTCTTTAGCCAGCAATTGGTGTCACTGATGCGTGCTGGCTGGTATGGCTGCACTTAATTTATTATGCTCCTATGTAAATATTAGCAGATTTAATACTTAGTAGTTCAGAGTCTTGCTTCTTACAGGACATTTCTCAGTGTCTGTCAGTGGGTGGTATTAAAGTGTAATACTAAGTCCAGCCAGTTTACAAGTGATTTTTTATGTTCAGCCCATCCCTTCCTCTCAGCGCATTATTAATCCGTGATTATTAATGGTGATGTCTATGATACTAGAAGGTGATCCTGAAAGAGAATATTACTTCCTTGTCAGATATGTCTAGAAGTCAGAACAGAGAGTAGAATTGGGTTGGAATTAAGTTTGTGGACTTAAATTTGAGCCCAAGAAATGTGTTTAAAGCTCTGGGCTGAATGGCTTCTAAGGTAATGGAAGATGTAACACTTAAAATTCAGGAAGTGAGGGAAAGAGGACTGCAACCTGAGAGTTTGCCATGGACATGCCTGGGGGTACAGGTGGTTCTGTGACTGGGACATGTAGACTTACTGCAGTAGTGTGTGCTCATATTTGACAGTTAAGGACTGTCTGGAAGTACAGTCTGGCATGGCCCAGGATTGTTCCGGGTTCTGCAAACTAGAAATTCTGTGATCAAGTGGATTTTTCTTGGGGAAAAAGTGTATTTGTCAAGTCTGACATGTTTCACAGCAAACTGCCAGTTTTGAGGAGCTTCTGACAAACACACACAGGAATTACTGAAAAGGAACCTGGTTCGCTGCCATTAAAACTGATGCGTTGCCCTAGAGTAGGGGCTTCTAGAGTCCCTGGTGATGGTGCTGACTGCTCTTTGAGTGTCAGCAGTGTCAAGGTGGCTCCCACTATTTTGATTGCTCTAGAGCTTTCAGGATCTACAGCTATTGCTCTAGGGAATCTGTTCCATGACTTCCATGTCCTTGTTCCAGCTCAAGGTGTCCCAGGTGTTACAGTTGGAAGAACTCTCAGAGGTCCCAGATGTCTGATCTGCTAAAGGCAGGTGAAACTGCACAAATTTAGATAGGCTTTGGAAATCTGGTGAGCAAGCTGTTTGTCAAGGGGCTGTCATTTAGCATTCAGTGACTAGAAGTTTACAGATTTGGGTGCTGGGAGCAGAGTGTAAACTAGAGGGGCCTATTATCCCAAGTTGCAGGAGGCGTGATGGGAAAGCAGTAATGAGTCAGTAGGTTCCTGAGGTTCCTACCAAAATACAAGATGAGTGTGACTCACCCAGAAATCACCAAGACTGGAAAGGTAGGGACGTGAGCCAGTGTTTATCACCTGGTGGAGGAATTGCAAGGCATCTCAGCATAACAACCAAAGACAATTTGTGTTGCCTGGATATTCTTCCTCCTTTAATAGGAGAGGAAATAATGGGCATGGTAGTAAATCATGCCATGTCTCTCCTGATTTGATGCAGCACTAGATCACTTAACTGAAATCATTGTCAAATATCAAAAATAGTATATGACAATTAATAAATTGCAGAATTAACTATTTGCTGAAAAACTCATAGAGGCTGATAGAAGAATTTCTTTGTGCTACATTTCCAGCTTGAGGAAAGAACAAAATAACACCTTTCTGAGAAATAAAGATAATTATTAAGGGACAAAAATTTGCATGAACTGATCCTCTAATGTAACAGCAACTTTAAAAAGAGGTCATAGCTCTGTCATGAGAATTTAGCTGCTCTCAGGCTGAAAGCTCTGTTAATCCAGGGAATAAGAGAAAGCAAATCAGCTTTCTTGAGCATTAATATAGGAAACTGCTGCCAGGCAAGTAAATTGCTCTAAGAAAGGAATGAACAACCGAATCTGAAAGTGCAGTAAAAAATAAGATATGATCATAAAACACAACATAAAAACATATGTTTAATGTATTTTTTGGTTTTTATTTTCCATTTAGTGTTATGATTATGTCGTAGCTTTCAGCAGCCATTACACAAATCAGTTGCAGACAGGCTGAAATACTGTTTCAATTACCCTGCTTGCAGCAGCTCACCCCAGCCCAGTTATAAATAACTAGCAGATTCTCCATTGCTCCATGGATTAAGATTAAAGATATGCAGATAATTTAAACCCTCAACATACACTCCTCCACTGCAGAATGTATTTTGGAGCCAATTGCTTGTGTCCCCCAAAGCAGAGTATACTGCTGGGAGGCTACCATCAAATGAAGCATTAGGCTGATAGTATTTTATGACAAGGTAATGATAGGCTAAGACAAAGCATTTAATCTCACTATATTGTATTTATTATATATATTGTGTTAGATAATTAGGAAATGTGTTTTGCCCTCCTCTAACCTCTTCAGACTCCCTGGAGAAATGAGTCAGTCTGTGCTTGTGTGTGACACAGAAGGGAGCTGTATTCCACCAACTAGGCTGGAGGGAAACTTGTTCCTCAAAATTCTGGTATGTTTAATCTCTTTCTGTTAAGATGATAGCTAACACAAACGCTTACAAACATAACTCCTCCGTTCTCTTCTTCTCTTCTTCTATTTTTGGAGAATTGGTGCTGTACCCCTAGGACATTCAAATGACACAGGAAGCTAAATTATGTGTGGAACAGTATCCCCTAGAAGTTTTCTTACTATTTGAATATCTCTGGGCTGAAGATAAATTGGATTCTGAGACGTGGAACAGGAGGAAACCACAAGACATTATGGGAATGGAGTCATAATGTGAGAGCAAGCCTGTTAAGCTGTGTGCTATGAATGCATTGCTTAGGGAAAGTGCTGGCTAATTGACTGAGAGAATATAATTGTCTTTGAGCTACCCACAGAAAACTGGGTAATTCAATGCAGAATATTGCAGTGCCTACTTTGAGCAGACAAAGTCCTTTTCAGGTTCTTGTCCTCAGCTCTTAAGTTAACTTGGGATTTATATTGATGAATGTCTTTCTAGAAACAGGCACTTAAAGCAGCTCCTTCCTCACTACACAGGTGAAAGAGAAAGAACACTATTTTCTTCCTACTCTCGAGATTTTACTGAATACATCAGTGTTAAGAGCTCATACCCAGGATCTGTGAGACATGATTTTACTGCCCTTAACTTGACAGGACCACAGTCTGCATGTTGTATGGGCTAGTAGCATGCCCTAGCCATCAGTCTGCTGAGTTTTTTGATTTTCAGTGAACAGCAAAATATTGATCGAGGCCAAGTAAGTAAGAGTTAGAAGTAATGTGGTATCTTACTCCTTTCTTTAACAGCGAAGTCTTGGATTTCAACCTTGTTTATTTCACAATAAATGTCCTTGGATTTAACTTCTTTTTCTTCTTTCCCAAATGGAAGTTACAGACAACACTATGCAGTAATTAATTTTCTTTTTTCTTTTGTTTTCTGTGATTCATGGAGTATTTTACAACTTTAACAGGGAAGTTAGAGAATACATTTTGGTCTAAACATTAGGGAATTTAACTGGGATCTTGTTTAGAGTCCCTGCAGAAAGAGAAGGATGTTGAATGTGAATCTGCCAAGTTTTAGGTAATTTTTTCAGTTACTGTGCTATGAGGTAAGAGTGGGAAATTGGGAGAGTGCCATGCTGACATGTAAAAAGCAGTAAATTACTGAGTTCATGAACTCTGTTATACAACAGACTGACTGTGCAGGTTACTTCTCAGGATGTTATGGATGCACAGAGGGGCAGACATACAGGATGCCTGAACTTAGATAACTAGGAAAATCCGGTTCCTAGTTAGATGGGCTACCTCTGACCCTCTGTATATGTTCATTTTGCTCATTTCCATCCCTCTCTGTACTACTGTGATATAATCTGTTGCTGGCAGTTCTGAACAGCTAAATGGTTTATATATCCTAAAGGAGTTTAGTATGTCCACACCATTTGTTGGTGCACCGATTAATTAACCCTACATTTGAAAGAAGATAATTTGCTCAAACTTCTCAGCACACATGTGCTGTGTATGCAAATACCTTTATTCTTTCTCCTTTTGCAGTGAAGTTGTGTTGATTTATACTGTGTGAGGATGTGACCAGCTAAGTGTGTGTACACAGGGGGGAAATATAGTGATTAAAGGAAGAAGAAAAATAGCATCATAGGAACAATTATTTTAAGTGAATAAAGGAAGCCCCACAGATATAGTACTGCCTCAGGGGGGTATGAAATGGTCAGACATAATCTGCTAGAGGTCATCTGTGAAATTTTACTCCTTTCTTGTCAGCATGCTTGCCAAAACAATGGAAGAGGTATTTACAGAGAAGCAGAAGCCTGTTCTATTTTCTTGGTGTTGTCATGTGTTTGGGTTGCAGCATTTAGACATCACACTATGTACACCATCACTTTTAGTGGGAAGATGAAAGTACAGCATGCAATAAATAGTTCAGGAGTGAGAGAAGGTATTTGTAGCCATGATAAGGAGTATGTCTATGAAGAAAAGAACCAGCATCCTTAGATAGTCTTGAGACATTTGGGGACCTCACACTGTTGGAATTCCCAAAGACGATAGTTATGGACAACTTGATTATTGCATAGGTGTGTTGAATGTCCTTTGCATTGAAAAAATGCTCCTAAGCTTGATGTTTGTATAGAAGACACACTGTCATATACACAGATCATTAATCCAAGGCTCCAATCCATTGCCCTATGATGAGGTAATTTGCTGTAAAACACAACTGTAACTCCGCTACTTAAGACATGAATATCAACAGCCCTCCAAATGAGGTCAGAAAGTCCTTTTAATGGCTGCAGCTGTTTTTTACTTCAAAAATATTGCTGTGTAACAGCTACTTTACTTTTGCTCCAAATGCAACTGTAAAATGAAAAGGAATTTGTTTCAAAAACAATGACAAGAGGGTTTTTTCCCATCAATGCAGCCCTGAAGCTTTTGTTGTAGTAGGACTTGACAGAGTTGAATCTAAAACTATACTGATCACCTGAAATTCCCTGGGGTATAGTGGTGAGTACTTAGAAGTCTGAGACATTGTGGAAATTCAGTACCCTTGTTGGCAGGCTGAGATTTAACTCTGCTTCTGTGGAGACAAGACCCTAGCTGCCTGCCCCAGGTTCCTCTCCATGAGGGAAGTGAAACTTTCCCCTGGTTAAAGTCAGCCATTGCAGCTCCCAGTCAAAGCACTGTAACAGTGAGACACCTGTGTTGGTCTGCTTTTCATGTGCATTCGGTATAGGTGGGAAGGAGTCAATGCCAGCCACAGTGTAAGGCAAAGGGAGAAGTAGTAGTCAGATCTTGCTGAGAGTTCTCTAAACAGCTTAAGATTTTTAGATGTTTTTAGGAAGGATTTGATATCACCTCTGGGTAAGTAAAGTGAGGGAATAATTTCTATGGTGAGAAAACTTAGGTGCCAGAGGGTTGTTTCAAAGGAACTGGTCGAATTGCCTTGACTAAAACCAGGCCAGCTAAGTTCCCTCTCTTCCAGCACCCACGTTGCGTTAATCTCTTGTGAAAATGCAGTTAAATGAGGGAATTCTCTCTAGTCACTGAAAATAACAACAAAGACAGTTGCCATGGAGGAAAGTACAGAGACTTAAGAAGCCTAAGGGGGATCTGACAGAGCTTTGCAAAGCACATTTTTTTTCCTCGGTTTTGTGGCGTTGAGAAGGGGTCAAGAGTTATGAAGTCTCTTGGTTTCTTTGCAAGCTGGGTTTTTAAATTGTACTAAGCAGACAAAATTGATGAAGTTTACCATTACAAAAATGTGGCTATGCCATGTACAAAGAGTCTGGCTTCCTTTCAAAACAGCAGCAAACTGAAGAGGCTGCATACAAAGTGCTTCTTGCTTGTCTATATTGTAGGGCTTCTTAGCAACAGTTTTCTAAGTGCTCCCTTCCACTTAGGCAACTAATGCCATCACAGATGACTCTGTACCAGGTTTAGACAGGCCATTTGAAAACAAGTCATCTTCCTGGCAGATGTCTCTTTTCATAGCTTCTTTAAATCAGCTCAGAGTTTTGCATCTTTTAATTTCAGGGAGTAAATTAAGGTGTGGTCTGTATCCATCTGAGAGAATGAAAGTCAGAAAGTGGACAGAGAAGCCACATTCTGTGCCTGGCTCTGCTTGGCTGAACAGACCCTGCTATGGCTGGCATTTCTGACCTGAATACAAATTCAAAACTCAGTTTCTGCAAATAGTCTCTATTTGAGCTTATTATTACCAGTTCATTTGCCAAATTCCTGCCAACAGTCACATTCTCTAGCGTGTTCAGCTGGAGAAAACATTAAATGGGTGTAAATACTGTTGATGTGAATTCACTAAGGTATTCAAGTGACTGTTTCTGTTAGTTTTGTGACATTCTCTCAATATTTTTTGTTACCATGCAGTTAATTCTCAGCTATTGTTCCCTGAAGCAATACGTCAAGGCTCAAAACATTGTAATTAATTCAAAAGGAAGAATAGGAATAAGCTCATATCACAGGTCTAAAGTTAAGTATTCATTGCTGGCTTCACCAGCTCCTCATTTTATCTGAGGTGGAAGAAGCTCTTTTATTCTGCACATACACCATGAAAACCTACTGTCTTTACTTCTTTCATCACCTTTTTACCCATTGTCTGTTAAGAAGTATAATGCTATCCTTCAGTTTGCATTTTTCCACCCCCAAATTAAGCCAATAAGTGAAGTTGCAGCATGGGGTTCTTAAAATGCATGCCACTGCCTGGTACCAGTATCAGACAGATACTTTGTTTCCAGCTGTACCTAACAGGCTGTGAGCTTGTAAAATGAGGACCTAAGTGCCCTTTCTATGTAATTAGTACCATCACCTTGTTAGTTTTATTTCCTATGCACTCAGTTTTGAACTGAAAATGCTGTACTCTTTTCTTGTTTTTCATAAAGAAACTTGTTCTTCTCCCTCCCCCTTCCCTTCCCCACACTATAAGTGAAAAACCCTGCATTTTTATTTTACAGTTGAGTTGTTTGGCAGGTTCCCTCATATTCTAATGAATTAGAGTGGTTCCAAGGTCATTTCTCCTTGGTATTGTTAGATTCTGGAAGAGCAAGGCCACCTGGCCACCTAATACTTTTCCTCTCTAATTCCAAGTACAGATGATTCTGCCATTGCCTGACCTCTCTTTCTTACACTTTTGGCAGCTGAAGTACTGTATGTCTGTTCTGCTGTGTTACAATATTTCCATAGCAATGATTTCCATGGGGTCGGTGGAAATTCTTTCACCAGTACAGAGAGTGAGAGCTTTTATTTGATCTGGCCACATCCATTGATGAAGTTCTCCCAGATCAAAAGATTGGTTAGCAGCAGAGGAGATAGATGCTGATGATTTCCTGTGGCAATTGGTATGGGGATGGGATTGGATCAGGCAATAGCACTGAAGTCCAAATTCTGATGGGAATATGTTGCCACCGGTGAATGCCAACCCAATCAACAAAACACATCAGATGGAGTGGTTTATATTATGAATACACTTCCCACTTCAAAAAAGTGCTTTTCATTCTGAAGTTACTGTACAGTACAGCAATTAATGTGTTTTCATTGTCTGCAACTGTTTAGAATTAATCAAAGGCAATTCAATGAGACATCATTGTCAAAAGACAGGTCTAGGGCCTGTGCTAGTTATATTGTTGCTTTCGCTGTGCGTGTGTGGTCATTCACAACATATAGAGAAGGCAGAGATCCCTAAATGGTTCTTTTTCAGCTTACACACTGAGACATGATGAAGTGGTTAATCCCATTCCAGAAGCACAGACGTGCCATGGATAAAACGTCCAAAAAATAAGATCAAATTCTGACTATATTTCTGATAGTTAATCTGAAACAAAACCATGCATGCTTTTACCAATTGTTCTGCCAGTGGATAGCTGAAAAGAATTTGAAGAACAAGTGTCTGTAATCGTGGTTTTAAGTGTAGATAACACATACAGTGTTATGGCACGGAGTTAAAAGCATAGCTTTTCACTGGGACTTCCTCTGTCAAATAGCAGCAGGATGAACACGAAACAGCACACTGAATTCCTCTCTGAGGACTACAGCAGCTGTGGCCATCTGCAGAGGAATCACTGGACTAAAGTTCTGGGTTATTTCTGAAACAGCTTCAGTAAGTTGCAGAAGTTTCATTTCCACAAAATCTGTTCCCTGGAGTTTTCTCTGAATCTCAGGTGACAGTGATATCACTCCAAAGCAGTAAGCATTGTCAAGTGACTCAGCAGGAACAGCCCTAGCCTGGTGGAAGAGGGTATGGGGCAGAGGACCTGCAGGGATTGCCACATTGTCACACATTTCATGTCCTGGAATCATGTGCAGTCATGGTTGTAGCTTATGTGGGCAGGGCAGGAGGGGCTAAAGGACTCCTTTTCTGTCATGATAATAGGTTACCTGATTCTTAAAACCTCTTATAGCTCTGTGGTTTGATTCAGATATTAATTTCATCAGATGGGTTTGAGTTTGGTGCCCATAAGCATATCTGCATTTGGATCTCTGTGTGCCTGGCCTTCCTGTGAATTCTTTTGTGAACACTGGCTACTTTAGCAAAGCATGCACTCCCCATCTGACTTGGGGTACCTCTCAGGTTCTTCACAGCATTGGGATCCATTCCTTTGTGGGAAAAGGTCTGTGGATTTACTGTGTTCCATCAGAAAGTTCAGACTTCAGGATTTTCTCATTTGCAAGCAGCCTCAAGGTGTCACCATTGCATATACAGGTTGTTGCAAGCCCTTCATACCAATTAAGATGCCTGTACAAGGGCAAAGCAGGCATCTAGAGGAGACTCCACTTTTTGTTTAGGCCAGAGTTGTGGTCTTTGTGCTAACAGCAAGCACACCTCTAAGTCAATAGTGTTAGTCTCTGTTGTTCCAGGCACCTTACACCAATACTTTCCTGCCATAAGTAGCACAGGAGAGTGATTTCTAATAAGAACTGGAACAGTGGCAATGAAAATGTGCTTGTGCCTTGTGTTCAGTACACTGGGCAGCTGTGCTTTTGAGAGAGAAAAATGAATCAATAACCCGATGAGAACTGTCAAGTAATGCTGTTGTCTGCAGTATCATTAATGATTTTGGTCAATAAACCACTTATTTTACAACTATGTGTTGTGTTCACTTTCAAATCTATCTCCCTGCTTCCTATATTAATTTTTTTAAATGAGAAATATCCTAAGTGCTTGCATTGTATGAAATCTATATTTAAAATCAATTGGTATATGACAAAGGGCTTGCCTTTGTTTATTCAAAGAGCACATATATAAAGTGCCATATCTTCTATAAAATATTTTCCACTATTTTTTTAATACAACATTTGTAATAAATCATCATTTGCACATTTTCAGAGACACTTCAAAAATATATATCCTTTCCATCTTTATTTTCTTTGGAGACTGGAATTTGTCCAAGTATCACAATATGATTTTCTTCACAAAATTTAAAAGCAAATGGTAATCTCCAGACGCCTTTACTGTGTGAATTTCTCTGTCTGAATAATTTTTATTTCTGCTGTGCTGTAAACTCTAATATACACCCCTTCATTTTAGCTTAATAATATAACAATATAAAGATTCTTTTTACTATACTTCACATTTAGATGCTCAAGGGGAATTTGCTTTTCCTTTTAAATATTAAAAAGGAACAATGGAGAGGTAAAAGAAAAGGACACTGTTAGTTTATTTAAAGTAGAAACTAAGGTTAGCACAGGAAGTAGGGTTTTTGCCACCTACTTTCCAAAGCAAATCAACACAATAGCTTTCAAATATTAAAGGTGTGCTACTTACTCATATGCGCAGATACCTGTAAAAAAATAGCAAGAATGATCTTACCCTTAGATAGCAATCTTCCCCCTCAGTCCTCCCAGCAGAGCATCAAGAGGAAAAACAAAAAGCAAAGGGTTATTGACAAAGAGCTAGTTGGAACATTTTCAAAGATGCAGAAAGATGCTAGGGACTGTTTCAAAGTGCCTGTGCATCCAGGTCCTTGGAGAGCTGGAATATTTCTAATATTTCATTTATCATTTAAGTGAGTAGAAACCCCTGATCCTATCAAAAGAAAATATTCTTATAATTGTCATTGAAACCTTTTGCTAAAAGAATTTTCTTCTGCAAATTTTTGATTTCCTAAAGCATATTCCAGTGGAAGCAAGATCTTCCTGAATATTCTTGAGATAATATCTTTGAAGAATTGTTAAAATCTGGTCTCATTTGCCCAAGTGGGTTAAGCAGAAGTGGGCTAAGCAGATAAATGTAGGAGGGGGAAGGAAACAGGAACCATTGCAATAGGCAGAAACATCGAAGTCCTAATGGAAAAGGAGAAGTGTTGGCTGCATCTGGCATTCAGCGTCTCCCAGCCAGCTCCTTTTTGTAGGAATTGACTTCTATGCAGACAGCCCTCCTTGGGGTTTTGGCATTTAGGGTTAATTTAACTGACACAGAAGGTACTGACTCAGTGCATGCTAGCAACGATGCAGGGGCTCAGGAAGCAAAGTATGCTCCTAAACTGCAAGCTGGTTACATTAGAGAAGGATGAGTATATAAATCTTGTCACTTCAGAACAAAATGGCTCCCCCCAGCAGAGACCCTATTTCAGCAAATGTCCCTAGGCCGTTGCTTGTCTTCGTTGGCTGATGTGTTTAAGCCACAGTATACTTACTTCACTGCCTTAATAGCTTGTTAATGTCATTTTAAATTAACAGCGTTCATTTCAGGTAATCTCTGTGTTTCACACACGGGCCAGACTGTTGCAGGAACAACATATGTAAAGATTTGCTGAGGTAAATAAGAATAGGCTTCAGATTAGCTACCGTATATTTTACATCTATTCTATGTTTTTACATAATATGGAAAAGTAACTTGATATCACTATATAAGGTTTTATTCTGTTTGGAAAAACAGTCTTGAAAATGTTTCATGGAATATTTTTAACATAGACCTTTTTGTCTTATTTGCTGGAAAAAAGAATAGCTATCTACTTACAGACCAAAGCATATGGTGCAGTTTTGAGAAATTATGATAGTGTTCAGAGTGTGTGCCTGACTCTCACATGCTCACCTGCGTGCTTTTCCCTATTCAGTTTCATTCCCAGCATCTGGCAATAGTGATGTGAATTCTGCAGTTCTTTGATATTACAATAGACTTCCTTTCACAAAGCTGCAACTTCAATGGCAGAAGTGGAAGGAGCACCTAGAGACGTGACTAGCAGTGATGAAATGGTACTGTACTTCTGGGACCATGTTTCTGGAATTAAGAAGGATAGCATGCACGGAGAGGCATTTGCAGGTCTGCCCTTTGTGTATACTAGTGCATGGACTGATTGGGTGGAACCTGGAAACACAACATCAGATTGCAACTTGTGTTATTTAAAGGTGGAAAATTGACTATCCAGAGACAAAAGCAAAAAAAAAAGGGCCCTAGACCAAATACTCCCCATTTCCAGAGTGCATTATGTGTTTATCAATCAGTAGGATATGGCCATTCCCATTTTAAAACAACAGCTTAGAAATTCAAAGGTCTTCCTATTTTTAACTTACAGCCTGCTAATCATGTTTTCAAGCTTTGTATTAGACATTTGAGAGAAAAGATTAAATAAATTCTTTTTTTTGAACAGAAGGAAATTTTTCATCTTGTTTAACACTTGTTTAATTGTTTCTTCATGTATTTGTTATGAGCTATTATAAAATATAGTTGCATAGGTCCTGGTGATGTACCAGGGTCAGGACCATGCTCTGAAGGAAGGGAGGGCTGAATATTTGCTGTTTTCTTTGCCGTCAGTGGGAGTTTTGTTAGAGCTGAAGCTTTCTTGGAACAAACCAAGGCTATTGAATTTTTGCTGCAGCTTTTAAAACAACTGGTAAGATTTTGTAGTTGCTTCAGGGTGTTCAAAAGGTTCACTGGCTGCAGTACCAGACTTGTAAGCTTTTGAAAGGTAGCAAATAGATTCACAGAAGAGCTGTGTTACAGCAGAACACAGGGCCCAGTGACTGCATTCCCTAGAGCCCAGGCTGCATTTTAGTATTTAGTATGTATTTTCACTACTCTTTCATTCTTGTGCACCTAGCCTCTGTAAAAGACAATGGGATAATGTTCTTCCCTTTTTAAAAGCTAGCGAGGTGATGATGCTTTCACTGCCATGTTTTTGTACTGACAGTGTAACCATTGGACAAGGCTTGGAATTGGTAAAAAGGGACACATGAGAATAGGCTGGACCTTTTCCAGAAGCGTTTTCTTGATGGCAATGCTATTTGGCTAGTTTCAAAACTGGAGGTAACTTTTTCAAGGTTTTCCAGGCAAGATTCACAGATGCCCTCAGCATTCACTAGGTACAAATAAAAGACTGAAAAGGGACTTATGGTTCCCTGTTTGGAGACTGACTTTGTTGTGGCCTTGGCATAGACTAGGACAGCTTGAATACTTATCCGTGAAGTATGGGCCACCAGAGGCCAACTGGGTCATGCTGTGACCATGCCTGAATGTGCTTTATGTACAGTGTCTTTCTTCTATAAAGCAAGAATTTTTTTCACATGGAAAGGTATTATGCTCTTTTTTACTGATAAGTATTATATGTACGTATACATGTCTTGGTTTAGGGGTTACATACGTCCATATTTACCCTTATCCAAGAGTTGCCCTTTCTGTGTGATACCCAGGACTAGATCATTTCTTCTCTCTGGACCCTTTTTATTCACCTCTGTAATTCAACTGACTATATAGTGCCTGCTTCTCCACCAAAAATCCTGGGGCATAAAAAAGAAGCTAATGCAAATGCAGCGGCTTCACCATCACAACAGAAATGTGGAAAAGAAAAGAAAAAAAAGACAGTCCCAAGTGGGCAGAATCGAACAGGGAAAGTAACATTAGCATCAGACTGCTTGGAGAACATTACCAGCAAGGTGAAGTTGCTTATGTCCCACAGAACAGCCACAATAAAGGAAGTTAAAACCTTGTTAAGGAGTCTGGCAAGCCTGTAAGGTAGCGGCAGTGTATTGAATTCAGATTGGCATGGGTTTCGGCAGACTTTACAAGCCCCTGGAGGATTTTTAGAGGAAAGATAATGTTTTGGCTCTGTGCACTATTTGCAGCTCAGGAATAATCAAAGCAATGAAGTATGGCTTGCCTTAATCTTTGTGCCTTGCAAAGGTGCAGGCAGAAACTCATAAGCATAATCATATTAGTAGGTGTGTTCATATGTTATTTTCATGCCATGCAAAGTATATAGTTTGTACAAGCTGACCTAAAAAGTCAAAGCTTTATTGAATAGAATAGGAAAACCATAACCCCTCTGGCTTGTGAGCAGAGGCCTACAAGGAAGGAAGAGGGGCTAGCGACAGTAGTGCTCAAATGAAAGTATTGTGGTGCTACTTGCACACATTTCTCATAGAAATTCTTTGCTGCAATTGCAAGGTTTTCATTATAGCAAAACAAGGCCATATGCTCCCTCCTTGTCTGCCTGACTAAGTGAAAAATGACAGCCTTAGTAGCAAGAAAGAGGAGGAGGTATGATACTCTAGAAAACATGGCTGGTTTTATTCAGAGGAGAGAAGGTGGCTAAAATTAGGTAAATGCTCCCTGCCTTACCAGTTTTTTCCTTTTAAGTAAAAATTTATTAACTGCTGACAATGATTATGCAAAACCAGAATCAATAGCTCATATTAGGGCTGAAATTTCTAAGGCTGCCAGCTTGATTTATTTTTAAGTAATGTATTTGAACTGCTTGTACTGATTCAAGGTCAAAATTTGTAGATTATATGCAGCATATGGTGAGTGCTTTGAATTGTTTCTAATGTTTTGTGTCTTGTCTAAGTACAAATAGGATACAATTTGTTACTAGAAGTACTCTTTTTTTTTTTCTACCTGCTCATTCATATGACAAGTGTAGGATCGAAACAGAAACACAACTGGTGGGTGCTGAGGCAATTTCACAAAACCACCTTGTAGCTTAATGACATTTAAGTCCATCAAAGCACTAAACCATGCACAACTGAAGAATGTGAGCAGTTATAATGATGATAGTGACTTCTGCACACACTTAAAAATATGCATGGTCTTAGATACTTTTTTTTTGAGAATTCTTTGTACCTGGTGAATAGTCAGTTTAAGGCAAAGAAAAGTTCTGGAGAAAGATGTCCTCGGGAAATTCTCTCTTTTGGACTTCTATGCATTCATAGCTTAAAACTTCAATATTATATTTATATACCACATTCTAGATAGCATAATGTCTCTTTTTTTCTGGCTGAATAGAGCCTTGTAGATGTTGTTGCAATAGGCAGCCTGAAATGTGGGAGATAAACATGTAGAAGAGCTGTGTATTGTATTTATCATGCCTTGCTGTCAAGTTTAAACCTAAAAATGTGAACATCTGGTTCCAATACATGAACATATGGATATACTGTGCTTGACCATTTAGCTCTGTAAACGGTGTTATCTGAAAGTATTCATTTAGTTTTGAATCCCATATTATAAAGGCTGCTTCTGACTGCAGCCAACTTTCACCTAACTTCAAATATAACACAATAAGACAGGAAGCAGAAATTGCTTTCATTGTTAGACTGAGAATTAGTTTGAGCGATGTTAGACCAAAGCAGACCCAGAAATGTCAGTAGGTCCTGTTCCCCAAAAACATGGACAAGGTGCTACATCTGAAGATCAAATGCACCGAGGTTATTTTGCATTAGTATAAGGAGCAAACTCGAAATCAAAACTTTGGTCATGGAAATTTTTCACTAGCCAAGCAATGACTGTTCACAAGTGCAGAAATTTTGTTTTGTGGATTAGAAATTGCAGTTATCTGAAGGATTTAAACAAACTAAACTTCATAGGCTGCTGACTGCATAAAAGGGAAGGTGCTTGCCATCTTGTGCCACGCAGTATATTGAACTTCCATTTTCTTGCACGGTTTATTTTGATTGTGTTCTGGACAATGACAGCACTTAGGAGGAAAAATCCCTTTATAGAACTGCATTTCTACCACAGTGATACTTAAACTAAAATTCCTTATGAAATGGTCCCTGCAGAGCAAGAAGAAGAACTCCTACATTAACCTGCCTTACTGAAGGGCACTGCCTGTCATTTCTGCACAGCCCCAAATCTGCGTATTTGAGTCCTTCAGCATGGGGAGTTTCTATGGCTTTTATCTAGTCCTGTCCATATCCAGTTGACTGCTTCAACATGTGTTTTCTTACTTTCCAACAGCTACTGCTACATATTGGGACTTCAGTCAGGCTTACCTGTCCTCCCTGTGTTGGTAGGTGAAGGGGGTGATGTTGCAGGGAAACTCTCAACTTCTAATTTGTGTCAGTAACTGGACAGGCCCTCTGCCACAGTCTTTGGTGACTCTAATTCAACTACATGTTCCCGAGTTTCTCTGCAATTTCATTAGCAAATGCATTTGCAAAGGGGAAATTATAGCTTTGCTTTAGGCACAATGTATGCTCAAAAGTTTTAAAAATAAGTTTTCTCTGCTTTAGTGTCTTCACTATTACATCCCTCTCTGCGGAAAATCTGCCTTTCTTAACCAATCCCAAGCTGCAAATTGATACACTTTTCTTTTTCAAAATTTGCTCTGTAGGGATCAGAATATATTAGCTCTGAAAGTTGTCGGAAATGTTTTCCATTATTATGGAGCTTGTCACATTCACAGTCCATGTGGAATTCAGATGCAGCAGAAACATCCACTGTCATGTTGATGACAATGCATTCCAATTATCCTGGTGCTGGTGCAGAGGAGGGTATTTTTTGTCCTCAGGAAGCACAGTGGTATGACACCACGTGTTGCCAGAACATGTTTCTTTCCTGATTTTAGATGTAAGTGTGGGGTTAAGAGAAAAAAGAAATCTCAGTCTGAAGTAGTCCAGGAGTGAGTGGTGAAAGAAGACTGATGGAATTACATTAGCAGATGGAGATAGAATTACAAGATGAGTTTCAATTTCAATTACACCTTTTCAGCCACTCAGAAGTCAATCAGTCATTTATCATAAACTAGATCTCTCTATGGATTGATTTGTTATTGTTGC
The DNA here is from genome assembly GCA_013398125.1 of Aegotheles bennettii. Classification (NCBI taxonomy): domain Eukaryota; kingdom Metazoa; phylum Chordata; class Aves; order Caprimulgiformes; family Aegothelidae; genus Aegotheles; species Aegotheles bennettii. Next base: position 86,476 of record VZRW01010567.1, read on the forward strand.
AAAGCCTTTTGCACTGGGTTCAAAACCTTTTCACAGTCTGTCTTCTGTGGGTTTGGAACAGAGCATCTCCTAGTCCCCAAAACCACTCTTGCAGCAGAGAATTGTCAGGGATGGTAACTCTCTACTAGTCTTTTCATCACTAGAAAGCAGGACTATTGCACTGTCCACTGCAATCACATGTTTTTCTTAAGAAAGAGTCAAGCTCCTAGAAAGCCCTTTTGGAAAACTGTGAAATAATGTTCAGTTTTTGGAATACACCAGATTTCATAGAGCATTCACTGGATGTTTTGCCTCCAGTCATCTCAGTTATTTCTTTTCCTCTTTCTCTTTCTCTTTCTCTTTCTCTTTCTCTTTCTCTTTCTCTTTCTCTTTCTCTTTCTCTTTCTCTTTCTCTTTCTCTTTCTCTTTCTCTTTCTCTTTCCCTTTTTTCCTTTTTTTTTCCACAAAGGCAATGCAGTTTACAGTCTGTAAGGGAGACTTTCAGAACTGCATTGCACCTGTCAATCAATCGCAGATCAGATCTCACTGAAATACTTGTATTTGGGTGCCAAAGGCCAGAGATTTCTGAAATCACAACTCCATTCTGACAACTGAGTACCTGCAAAAGTTCCTGCAAAGGAAAAGCATCAGGAATACATGTGACTAGAGGATAACTTTTCTAAACCCAGATTTGTCAACAGCAAACCAGAAGGCAGAAACAATGTGAAAATGTCATTTCCCAGTGGAACCTGTACCTAATTGACACTTGTAGTCTGCAATGCCTGTTTCTTATTTAACAGCTTTCACAGTAGAGGTACTTAAACTTTACATTTTCTTGTTTCGTCTCAATCTCTTAATTTGACACATAGCAGAATCCTAAGGGGAAATGAAAGCACAACCTAGCTGCTTGTAAACTGATGAAATCTTTCTGGGAGAATCAATCCAGAAGAGAACTTGATATAAAGGACTGCAGCTGGCTTTATGCAAGGTTTACAAGGCACTGATACACTGGGGTTTTTTCCAGGGGAAAAATAAATCTCCATGTAGAACATCCAGTTCATTTCCAGACTGTAATTTTCAAATCTGGTCAAGCAGATCCTTGCATGGTTTCGAAAGACCTTACTGTTTCCCTCTCTCCCCATTCATTCACCATTTTAAAAACTGCATATGTTAGATGAGCTTTTTTCTTTCAGCAAGCAGGACTGCATAGTCAACTAATTCTGTTCCTTCAGGTTGAGTGTCTTATTTGAGGTGAAGTGTTCAGCAGATTAAACTGTCTATATTGAGTGGGTTTGTGTCAAAGGCTAGGGATCCCAGTGTGTGAATCCCAGACCTGCTGGTGGTTATGCTGGCCGGTGGTAGTCCTTCAGCCCTGCACCTAAGGATAAGAGTATCATATGTTAAAATAGTTGCTTAAAAGATTGAGTACACAGATGTGAGCCTGTAAAGCAGAAACTGTAAATTACACTTTCACTATATTTTCTGCTAGTGCTTTAAATACTCAGATACTGAAGTTGAGGATAATAATGCTTTTTAAAAGAAAGGAAGGAGAGGTTTTTACTTGGCTTTGAAGAAGGTGGTTAAGAGAAATGGTTTTGAGGAGAAGGAACAAGGGCAAGACTCCTCAAAGGCAGGTATGTTCTTCTAGCTTTAATTTCTGGAAAGAATGAGATTTCAGGTTTGTCCTTTAGATTCCCTGCAAGCTCAAAGAGATGCCTCCCTGCTTGGATGGCTGCCTTTGGGGCAGCTTCCAGTTTATCAGCTGGCTTCTGTGTTTCAATTTGGAGATTATGGCAGTTGGGGGAAGAGCCTGGAAGCAACTGTCTGGGAACAATTACAGGCAGACACCTGTCCTGATAGGAAACCAACTGACCTTAGACCTAGGATGACATTGCTCAGGTCAAAGCAGATTCCTTCTTGGAGGGTACTTGTCAGATGGTCATGATTTTTTCCTAAGCTATATAGAGTTTTTACATTTTGTTCTCCTCCTAGGTGGCACACACATCCTAGGGATCTGACTCAGGTCTTCCCTATACTACTTTATTGGTTAGGTCCACTGTTTGTGCTCAATACTGTGACACCCAAAGGTGTTGGCAAATCTGGACCCACCTCTCTTAGCTCCACAGACTACAAATGCTCAACATAGGGATGGCCAGTGCTTCAGTGTCCTGCACTTCGGGTGGACTGCAGAGATAATAGATTCTGTCAGGTATCAGTAGCAGGTAAATTCAACCTCTCTACTGCAAGAACACTGGGGAGACTGAAATCCATAGGAGTTGTAGGCCCAGCAGCACTGTCCCCTTTGATCATCTGGCTCCTGATAACTGAAGAAAGATTCACAGTAATTTAGGCAGTGTCTCCAGTTCACCTGTATTGCTCAGGGAACAGTAGGGCATCTTGAAAGAGTTCCCATGCTAAGTGGAGATGGCCTGACAGAAGCATCCAGCATTCTGGCTGGGGCATGGGAGCCACTGGCAGAGTGAGGAGGTGGACAGCGGGGCCATTGGGTATCACGTAATGCATAATGCACATAATGGATTTCCAGAACTTGTCAGTGATTGTTAGAGAGGGAGGTGCAGGGTACCACTTTGCTCTTTTTTATATAGTACCACCAAATAACAAATCAAAACCAGTGTCTTTGGCATGTATTGATCAGCTGGTAGTTCCTGTGTTGAGTTCTTCAAATGTGAGTGAAATGGAATATGGTCTTGGTCAAAACTCTTTATTTCATGTGGATGGAAATGGCAGTGTCTCCCTGTTCTGCTGTATTGCAGAGCTGGTTGCAGGATCCAGTGTGCTGGGTACCCACAACAAATCTCTATCTGTACCCAGAAGTACATCCCCTAGCAGGAAGCAGTTTTGGGAAAGTGGTGAGTTTTTTTCCTTTTTTGAAGCCATATGCTGTTGCTGCATGAAAGGCCCAAAGCAGAGATGATGTGGCAAAGTGTGGGGAACTATGCAGAGGCGATAGGAAAAAGAAAGATGAAGAAATGTGGCACTTTGAACTCCAAAGTTAAAAAAAAAATCAGATTATTTTTTTAATGAGAGCATCTAAAATGCCTTCCACCTTGCTGAGGTAAACCTGTTCCTGAAAATATGGCCAACTTTACCTTTCTGCACCTAGGCACTCTAAGGTTTCAAATGGTTGATATTTTATTTCCTCTTTTCTCCTTTTTTCCTTCATCATGTTACTTTCTCCCTTTGGTCAAATGTACAGGGTTATCTAGCTTTTATACTGCCATTCAGTACTCTGCTGGCTCATGTGTTGATTTGTTTGTCATTCGTGTGTTTCATGTGGGCACTTTCTCTGTGCCTTTCAACTCCTGTTTTTTCAAATAAACAAGACAGTAAGGTCAGTGCTAGTTTTCTCCTGTTTACTGATTCAAACAGTGAGGATTCAGTTGGTCACCTGAAACGCAAAATTAGTTGCAGGTCTTTCCATGTAACTATGTGCTTCTTAAGTCAGCATGTCATAGCAGACTTTAAATAGTTTTTTTTTCCTAGCAATTTACAGATATAGGTAGTGTCATTAGGTTGTTTAGATGAAAATCAGATCAAACTAGGAAAAAAATCCCCAAACTCCTCTTCCACACTGAAGTAATTTTGTATGTGATAGCTTTGTTTCTTTGTTTGTCAAAATATCTTTAATCTCTTTATTCCTTCCACCAAAAGACATCTTCACTTGTTAAAAGGTCCTTGATCACCACATTCAAACTGGATGGCAGTGACAGCTCATGTGCAGTGTACCCTTGTCATACCCTGGTGTGCTTTCTTTGAGGCTCACATAATTTAAGGAGCTGGTAAGCAGGAGAATTTTGGGCTGCCTCCTGCACAACATTTGCCTGTAAACAGCCAGAGTTTGTGTTGTGGGCATTCCTGGAAGCTAGAAGGCAACAGTGGACAGGATACATGCAGGGTGAGCAGATTTTGGCCAAATTTAAATCCACTCAACTACCAAATGAAGTCTCACCTTTTTCTGTTGTCTTCTAGCCCACATTTAAATTTCTCCCAGCTGTCAGTGCCTTCACTCACACATCTGGCTGAAAGATATTCTGTTTCTTTGAAGTAGTTTAATCCAGGTTTTAGATTACATTATCTGATGTAAATTTTCATGTTGATTTGGATGTTCCCTTTTAAGGGTTAAGCTAAAGTGCTGAAGTGACACGCGAGCAGAGGCAGACTTTGTTTTAGTAAGGCCCCAGTCCTAGAAGAGTTGAGGTATGCATACAACCACCTCCAACTTTGGTAGGTCTCAAGATTTAGGGCACAACCTGTAGAATCAGTGCCTAAAATTTCACCCAGGGTTTGTCAGAGTGTTTAGCTCAGCTGCCTCATATTCCACAAATTTTAAAAAATACCAGTGTTTCTGCCTTGGTAAGAGAAAAAATATCTGCACCCCCCACCTTGTATGTGGGAACATCCCCAATTCTTATACAATCATAGCTATATTTAGGAAGACTCCTTGTACTGCAGGGAGCCCCAGCACAAACAAGCCTTTTAGAAAATGTATTTTCTGTATGTTTGAAAGGAACATATAAGTAATTAACTTTTGTTTTATCAGTTATTGTTTTGTTTCATTTCCCTTGTAAAGTTACAGCATGTTTTGATTCCTACATTTTACAGTTACTTACTGACTTAGTTATTTCTCTTCACATCTCCTTTTTTTTTCTTGTTTCCCTTTTACCCCCTTTCAAATAGGGACTCTTGATTTTGTATGAAATCTGGTCTGTAGGTGGCCATAATTGAAGCTGTTAAGAATTTATTTTAAAAACAAGAAAATCCCTCCTGCTGCAAAAACAATCTGTTAAAATAATATGCACAACTGAACATGACCTAGTCTCCTTTCAGACAGTCAGGTTTTTAAAGGAAAGAGAAACTGGCCTTTCTTATCTGGAAATAAGGGAATTTTCCAAGGTTAGCTTCTCTCTGTAGTGTGAAATGTCTTGACTTTCTTTGAAACAGTCAGTTTCAGGAGAAATTCCTTTATATTGTATTTTGAGAACCATTGAGGGAAAGGGCTTGAGGCTAAATCTGAGTCCTGTATCTTGTGTATTTTAGAACTCAAAGCCCAGAGGATTCTCTTGAGGGAACTTACCCATGTGTGAGAACATGTGAGCAATTAAAAAATGTAATAGTTGGCTTACATTTGGTTTCCCTGAGACTATAAAAAGGGAATAGCCTACTTGCAAACAAATGTGATGTCTTAAATTGCCACACAGCCCTTGGAAATACTTCCCTATATTTGCCAGTGGTTCTGTATCCTTAAGGAAGGTAAAGGATGACTGTTGCAGAAGGCATTGGGAAAAGTAAAGAAATAATACTGAAATTTGAAACACTCCTTCTCCCAGTCTTCAATATAAATATAACCGGAAGCAAGACTTTGATAAATACTGCATTTCCAAACTGGAGAAATATTTAATGCTTTCATTTTTTTTTTTTAATTCCAGAATAAGATATAGGAGTTGTCTTCCATAAAATCACTGTTCCCATTCCCAGTGCTTTTTTCTGATCGATAGCTGAAGATATATATTTAGGGATGAAGATCTTGGCTCAAGCCTCACAATGTATGTCAACACTCATAGCAGTAGTGCCTGACTGCACAGCAAGCCCTTAGTAGTGGGGCCCTAAGGGCACTTTTGGAGCTGTGTCCAACTGTTGTGCTGGGGCAAGAGTTAAACAAGGTGAGTTTGCTCACCAGGGGAAGTCGCTAGTGAATACTAAGTGGAGGCAGCACACGTACTCGCAGGCAGGTGCTGAGGGGTGCTCTGGCTGCAGAGAGCATGCACACTTGGTGGAGTTCATCACCTCTGACTTTTGATGTCTGCGTTGTAAAAGTCCACATCTGAATTAGTTGCCAAAGAGGCTGTTTTAGTCAAATTAGAATCCAGAAGGAGATTCATCTGGGTGGTGGGCTGTTCTCCAGACTTGGTTGTCACACAGGTCAGTGTAAGGTTGCTCAAAACTGGCCTGTTGCTGGGACTCACCCTTTATGTGGAAAGTACCAGTGCTGCCCTGAGCACTGCTCAGTAAAAGTATCTTTGTCTCCTGTGTAGGAGGTTTCTCACAAGCAAGCCCCCACTACAGTCAGGTGCAACATGCAGGTCATAGAACATGCCGAAACATTAGAATAGCAATTGACTGGCTAACACATCCAAGACCTATAACACGTTCTTCCTGCAGCCACAAGTTCAGATCCTACCTATGTTAACTTTAGAAGTCTAAAGTAAACTTAGGAAACTTTCGGTTCTTTATGGAGGATTAATAATATAATATATGGAGGATTAATATGATTTGGTTGTACTTTATTTCCACTTCCATGGACACAAGGAAAAAGCTAAAAAAGGACTTTCTTCCTGCACTACTTACATTTTTTAGATATGTATCTCATAACAAGGTGAAAAGATAATTCCTAATTTAGTGCTAGTTTGTGCCTAGCATTTATTAAACAGCATGCATTTTAAAGATGGAAACATACTGACCATGTTTGTAAGGACAAGTAGTGTTTGTATTTAAGGACAAAGCAACTGCTAAAATTTCCTGGCCTATGTTCACCATTGTATTTCAGTGAGGTGCAGTGAATTGCAGCTGTCAGCAAGGCCAAGGCTAATAATTCTGCCTCTGCCTTTCTCTACAGAAGTCTGAATGTTGATGGGTTTATCATGTTGTCTGTCATAATTTTTTACTGGATTCTTGTGATAGGAAAATATTTCTTTCCTAATATATAATCATTTTGACTTGAGCAAAATGTGGCTTGTTTAATTGTTGAAATGACTGATTAACCGAGCAACTCCCTGCTCCAACTATGCTGTGAAGGGAGGTTTACAACCTGTGTTTTTTAATATCTCCTAAGTTAAGTAATGCTGCTGGAAAAATGGAATCAAAAGTGTTAACATTGTGTATATAAACTAATGATTTGCTTGTGAATTGCCAGGTTCTAATTTACTAATTAGCAAATACTATTTCAGTGTGTCTAAACCACAATTTTAAATTTGTATGCATGGTAAAATAAACAAGGTAATTGAAAGCAGGCAAATTAAAGTTCATATGAAATCATATCTACATATAAAAATGTGTTCTTTCAGTCATTTAGTCCCTTACAATTTGTCCAAATACAGTGTCATTTTGTGAAGGGGGTCACAGTGGTGCTGCTAGTCACAACGCTCAGACTCCTGCATGGATCAGGGTTTTCTGGACTGTAATATTAACACAAAGTGCTTAAAAATTCTTTCTATTTTTAAATCATAAGGCCAAATGTATTTTTCACAGGCTTGTTTGAGTCCCTGTAGCAGCAGAAAATCCAAAAGCAAGAATATAGAAAGCAGTCTTTGTTGGGTACTGGACCTATTTCCTCTTTGCAAGTCCTAAGTTCTAAACCTGCAAAACTGAAAAGCTTTGTGGAGTTAATGAATGGGGAAACTTTGTGCTTCCCAGACTTATTTATTGTTTTGCAAAATTGAATATTTTCATCTTGGGAAAAGTAGGAAAACTTTGTCATTTTCATGCAAGACTAGTGTTTTTTTCCTACTCATGGAAACTGCATTTTAGTTTTGGAGAAAGTGTGAAGCAAGACTTAAAATGTTTGTTTAATGTTGGAAGTTAATTAAGAATGTTTGGACCGGTGTATTTGGTTACAATTGTTTGGAATATATGGTTCCCAACTAGTCTGGTTGTGAAGCTGGTTTAGAAATTTTGTTTCTCTGAGAGTTTTGGTACTTGGTACTGCCAAATTGCATTTTTTTTCTCAGTCTAGGCTTCACATAGCTTCTGTCAATTATTTCTACCTTCATAGTGGACTGAAAATACAAAAAGACTGATACAGGCCAGCAAATGAGAGATTTTTGCACCAGATCCCCATTGATTCTTGCATTACCTCAAGCAAAAAGTAATTGTACTACAAACTTTTACAAAACCTGGGTGCTATTTCCATCCACTATTGTGTTTCCCTGGGGATAAGTTAGAGTACCCCTACAACTCCCCTTTTGTGAAAGTGAACTACCCTGAAGAGAGATGCATATAATGAATTCCAATGAAAGAGTGACAAGGTCTTTGCCTCTGAGACTGTACCAGACAAACCAATGAAAAACATGTTCTCAGGACCTACTAATATTACTAAGTTAAAATTAAAAACACCAAAGTCCTAGTATTGTGGGACCCCATGTGAAGAAACTTATAATGCTTCCTACAGCCCAGTGTCAGAATAGATTCCCAAAATAAATTTATTCCTTCTTTTTCACAAGTATGTCTTTGTTTTTGTTTTGCTTGTTTAGTTGTTGCTGTCTATGGCCCTGATTAAAAGAGCAGATGCTCTTATGCCTTTTTCAGGACCCCACCAAGATCATATAATCCAGGCAGTATGTCTTCTTATGACCCGCCCCCGAAGCCTATTTTAGAACAGACATTGAATGAAGTGTAGTGTCAAGACACCGCCTTAGGAAATTAGCCACAAGGTGAGTCATGAGGCCTGTTGCAAATGGTGTTGGGGATAGAAAAATATTTGCTGCCTGCAGAATCCCAGAAAATCTGTCTTTGAACTTTTCAGCATTTTTGATGATATCAGGATTTCCGTAGCTGCAGTAAGGGCGCTAGAATATATTAATTTCATACACAATTTGCATAAATAATTTTTTGTTGCACCAATGTCAGCAAGTGGGAGTGTGACTAGAAACTAATCTTTAAGAGTTATTCTGGGCTTGGGGCCATCAGCTTTTGATTTGGAGAATTCTGATTCATATCACTATTGAACAAATTTCTAAACATGATTTTTCTCTCCTGGGTTTTGTGGTCCTTAGAAGGACCACAACCTGGAAAGTTCAAATGCCAGTCATTTTCCAGTCACCTTTGTCTGCCAACAAGATTAATTTTCCTGCAAGTGAAAGATGTCCTCAGAAGGTGGGAAAGCCTTTGGCACAACCTTACACTGTCAGGCAGAGCTCTGTTGACTCATGGGGAGGATGGTCTAATTTGTACACTATCCAATCTCAGAACAGCTCAGATCTGTAATTCTTCTGAAGTTTATGTACAACTAGCAGTGACCTGCAGATCTCTTGTGTATGCCTGAATGTCTGAATTGTGTATACCCATTCCATAGATATTCTCCAGCAGGTTAGAAATACTTTAACACTCTTATCTTGCATGTAGACATGTCCACTTTCACTTTGATTAGTCAAGTTCTTTCAATTGAAAAATCAATCTTGCTCTCTATCTTTTTGAGATGTCTTCAAGAAGTAATCTGGAGCTGCAAGAAGCCATAATATTACCCATTAAATGACACCATTCATTTTCTCTGTGATTGCTGCTAAAGTGACAATTGATCATCTGCACAGTAGTAGTTCTGGGTAGAATACATCCGTTTTCTTATTTTTATGTAGGTGCTAGAAAGAGAAATCTCAGCTTGCTGCACATCTTTAGCCCTTATAGGAACTGCATTCTGCATCTGGAAAGAATTTCTTACCAGGTATTATTTAGTAAACACGCTGTAGTGGCTCTTTCACAAGGAAGAGAATTTTTTGTGTAAGTAGCTTTCAGCATCAAATCAATCACCAGCTGGCATGTACTGTCATAATGAAAAAGGAGTGGTATTTAGCACCAAAATACCATGAAGCACAGATATAAGGATGCTGTAAGGGCAAACCAACAGCCCTGATTCTTTTATATATATATATATATAAGTTGCAGTATGATTCTTTACATCTATTATTCCCTCTTGTTTACGTCTCTCCCAAGAACAATTATATCAAGGCTTTTATTAATTTAAAAGAAGTAGAAAGAAATGTTCTCAGAGCTTTCTGTCTGTAACTAGGGAGACATACATTGTTCCTCATTTTGTTCAGGCTTAGCTTTGTCGTGGTCATGGAAAGGAGGGCAGGTACTTGTGTCACTCTCTCCACTAAACCAGGGGATGTTACGCCTCTGGTGGATGGATGAGGATTTGAGCTCTTCCACACACACATGGTTTCTTGGTATGGAAACCTGTGTTGTCTTGTCTTATTCCAAAAAGTTTCTGTTGGAGTCAGCAGCAGGATTGAGGCATATCTGTTAGGGTGAACAACAGTCCTCAAGGTACTGGGAGGCAGGGGATAAGAGCTGGAGTGAGTTACAGCCCCTGGAAAACCTCTCCACCACATTGTTACCTGAGGAAGGACCCTGGGGAGGTGTCTGTCTTCTGGGTAGCTGCTTTGTGAGGAAATACACTCAAGATCAGGCCTGAGTGTAATACATCTCATACTCTGGGTTAGCTCATGCTGTATTTCAGAGATGGGTTAGTAACAATGTGACAACCCTTATCTCTGAGAAACTGACAGGAGAACCAAAGCTTTTGTTAGATGTAGTATGGGCATGGATCTTCTTAGGGCAACCTTTTTCTTTTAACTGGGAAACGGTAGGATTTGAGGGGTTTTTTTGAACTTGTAACTTTTTGAAGAGACCTTATATTTTGGCCTGCTTGGGGTTTTTTCCACTTACACTTCTGATAGCATTTTATAGAAATGATAATTTGGATGTATTCTAACACAAACATTTCTGGTTTTCAGATCTGCAGTTTCCCTTCCTTTTGAGATGCCAGCCAATTATAGTCAAAAACCAAAGATTAAGCTTTTTAAAAGTAGGAAACAAACACGCAAAACTAATGAGTCCGAAACACTTTGATTGACTCAGAAATATATTTTCTTATCTATGTATATTAAGTTCAAACCATTTTTGAGATACTCCTGTTTCAGGATCGGACAACTTTTCAAAACTTTAACCTTTACACAAGATGGAAAAGGTATTTTCCACCCAGATTTAATTGCCCTAGTATTTTTAGATAGTCTGCAAATTGATTTGCCGTAGTTTGACAGGGAGAAAGCCTAGCTATGTAGCAGAGATGTGTTTCTTGCTGGTAAAAGCATATCTCTAAACTTTTTAATGTGCCAATTTACCTAGTACCTGAAGAGGGGAGAATCTTTCCTTATGCTGTACAGAGGCAGTAATAAAATCTGAGCATTCTCTTATAGAGAAATGTTACTCAGAGAATTGTATAAACATCGGGTATGGTTATTCATCTGTGCATAGATGGAGGAGAATATAATACAGCAAGAAATACAGAAATACTGCTTATGAGAACTGAATTTCAGAAGACAAAAGTTAAATTGCAAACTATGTATTTAAATAAACAGTGTCTCAGAATCTGTTTGAAACTTTTTTCTGTTGTGCCAAGTGAAATGTTCAACTTTTATTAATCAATTTATTTTAATTGGCAAACTGTGATACAATGGTTAATAAATCTTGTAGCAGAGAAATAAGGAATAATGATTGAGCCACCTGGAATAAATTAGCTGTCAGAAGAGCTGCTCTTCTATCAGCAGGTTTCTGTAACATTATCACATCCTTATTATCTAGGTTACACTTCTCACAGCTGCAAACACTACAAGATAGAATGATAAAGATCCTTCAGCTGTGTTTCAGGCTTGGAAAACAGTGGTGCTGTTGTGAAGAGGCTTTTGTTCTGCATGTTTAACGGACAAAATCTATGGCATTTCTTTTTTTTTTCAGGATAATACAATTGTGTTTTTTTCAGATAGCAGGGAAGTTATCAAAAGGAAATGCACTGACTCTGGTTTAGACTGCATAATGAAACCTAGGAGATCTTTTAATGGCATACATATTTTCAAGATGTTCTTGTTATTCCAGTGATTTTATCTGAATAACCTTGCAAGATATTGGAGGGAAAAGCTATTTCATTCTTCCATCTCCACCCCTTTTCTTACACCCACAAATTATGAACTGTGATATTGAAGCATTAGAAACCTTTTAGATTACATAGAGGAGAGAACAGAGTCCAGATTTTCTCTATAAATAGAGGCCCTAGAAATTAAGAGCAAAAGCAAGTTCATAATCCAAATCAATTTAATGTCTGTCTTTTTAGCAAGGAGCAACAGCCTAATCTGGCAGTGGGAAGTCTCACTGCTCTCCAGGAGAATTCTGTATCAGCATCACTTACATGATTAAAGCTGTCTTACCAGAGGGGCAACAAAATTATGTTTATTCTCTTTCAAGATTAATGAATTGTATCTGCAGCTTGAAATGACGTGTAGTCTGCTGCCCTGGACATTCTAGGTAAATGCAAAATGGTGCTCTAGCTCATGGCCACAAAACCCTATGCAGTTTCCTCTCCTTCTTTCACAAGTTTTTCATCTGGTATTTGCCTTTTTAACTGGTCTTGTTTTTGAGCTATAAACTCAAATTCACATTTTTCTTTTTTCTTTAACTTAGGACTGGTGGGTGATGTTTTAGCACATATACTGCCTGTGTTAGTTCCTCTGAGATCTTACTGAGATTGTTCTGCAAGTGATAAAGGCAGAGTAGTCCTGAGCACCAGCTAACAGATCCATTGGAAAAGTATAAAGATATAAAGGGATGTATTTTTCACTGTAATTAATTTTCTCTTCTTTTTTTTTTTCACATTTCTTTACCTGCAATTGCCAATTGTCCCACAGCACATTTGGAAAGATTTTATACAAAATATGGCCCCAACCCTGAAATCAGAAATATGTATGTGACCTTTTTGTCTGTGTGAAGATCCTTTTTATTTCTGTGGCACTCTGCCAATGGTATTGAGGTCCTTTCTCACATGTCAGACTTCCATAGGTCAAATAGCGAACTTGTGAACATGGCACATTTAGTCTTGTGTTGCCTGAATTCTTTTGGGAATGTTCCCAAACAAAATTCATAACAAGGAGTCGAGAAAAGTAGGCTATTCCACCCTGAAAACTCTAAGCTATTATTGCTACAACTAGGAATTGCCAGCCTTATTGAGGCTACCAAACAGGCACAAATTAAATTCACTGTACTTGTGCCTCTTTTTCCTTTGTGTGGTAGGTCATGTGAAGCAGTGAAAAGAAGTTCTCCCCTCTCTCTTGGGGAATTCTTTAGAGGAGGGGAAGGAAGGGGTTTGCTGCAAAAAGAAAATTGCAATCCCAAATTACTTGGTTAATTTGACAGTGGAATGTTGGTGCTGGAGACACAGCCAGGGGCTGATCTAGGCTGCAGCCTAACTTGATTTGCCTGAAAATCTGCCAGTAGGAAGACCACTTCCCTATCTGAAGTTTAAAGAAGGTTGGGGGGAAAGGCTTCCAGAGAGGAGTATAACAAAATTTGAATGAAGAATAAATCCATGTGAAAGAATTCTCTCCTTTCTTTCCTCCACTTCCCTGTTGTTATTATGATGAGGGACACAACTGTTTTTCATACAGCTTTTATTCTTTTCCTCATGCCCTCCTATTCCCCCTTTACAGCTGTGTTCTTCGAAGGGCTCCTTGATGCAGAATTGCAAGGAGTTTCTATAATCTCACAGCTGCAGTTCAGCTGGGCTCTGCTAGTCTCTCACAAATTGCTGTGATTTAGATACCTTATCAGAAGGTGTCCTGTGTGGCTGGGTCAGCATTCTGCTAAACTGTCTTCCCCCATTGTCCCGCCCCCCCGCTGAAGCCTATAATTTTCACACTGTACTGGGAGAGCACTCAGCACCACTGTGCACAGGAGAGGGCCTCCAGGGAGAAGACATTTTACCTACACACAGGAAATTAAATAGCACATCACTCCATCGATCTTGGTAGGCTTAGTAATCATTAGGTGTGTTTCTGAGGCTCTTAGGGGCCCAGTGTTGCTGCATGCAAGCGCAGTAAAAGACTTACAGTGCTTTGTGTAGAGAATGAGCACAATTTGTGCCACAGAATGAATAATAATAATTAAAATTTAGAAACCTGGCTGCATCTTTGTAATAATAATAATAATAGCCAGGCTGTTCTTTATCTCATTTGGAAGTTACAAGGGCAGTTAAAGTTTCTAGGGATTTTCTTCTAAAATGCAGAAAATACTGCTGATCTAATAATGACTCACATAAAGATAACATAGAAAGAAGTCTCCTGCAAAACAAAGGTAATCTCAAAGCAGCACACAGAAGCTTATATTTGGATTCAATTTGGAGTAATTCAACACTGAAGATTAAAGGCCAAAATTTCTGCTGGGAAAATTAGATCTAGAATGCTATATGAAGTCCAGCAGACTCATTTGAAAGATGTAAATTCATTCAGCTTTTCATATTGGGAGCATAGGGAAGAACTTTTCTAAACATTAACACTGTTGTTGCAGATACCTAAAACTCACCCAGTGTGTAGAACATTCCTTTGGATAATGACTTACAACATCCAAAACAAGGCCATAAGCAACAATGCTGAAATTCATTACAAAGAGATGTGCTAGGAGACAACAGTGTGTGACTTGCTTTTGAAAGGTACTATTGCAGTGACATAATGATTGCACAGGAGAAGATTATTTAGAGCTGTTACCTTGTGCTGAGACTTGGCCTTTGTAACTGACCTGATGATTAGCAACTTTGAAAAGAGAGTGAAATGTTGATATGTTCTGTACTCTTTAATGGGCTTCTCTGTAGAATGAGATTTTGAAGTAGCTGTGATTTGTATCAGAAAGGATTTTCCTCCCTAGTCACTTAAACAAGTGCCCTGGGACTTTTCAACTGTCAAAAGATTCAAGCAAACATCAGTCAATCAAACACTTAACTTTGACAATCAACAGTGCATAATTCACCTCTAAAATACCTCAATACTTGAGTGAATATGTACTGTCAGCTATTTTTGCTCCTTGTATGTTACCATTCTTCCATTTCATTTACTTCATTGTTCCTCGGAATTCCCTTTACCTTACTATGAAAGCTGACAGTACTAAGCAGCTTTATTAATCATTTCACTCTGGCTTTCCAGTAGTTTAATCAGATGTTTACTAGAAAACAAGCACAGATTGGAAGCTCCCTAATACATATAGTACACTTAACCTATCCTTGTCAGAAACACAAAACCTAGCAGATGAAAACAAAATGTGATTCTTTATGGAATGTAAGCTGTCTATCCAGTTGAAGCTCCAGGTCATATTTTGGAGACCTTTTGTACAAAATTCCAGTTTTCTCCTTGTGCAGTGAGGGAATGCAAGTGCTCATTTGAGACCAAATGACTCCCTCTTCCCCTGCTTATGCCGGCCTCCTAGTAGGCCATCAGGTGCCTTGACTGTTACATACTACAAAGGATACAAACAGGCAGGAGAAAATTTGTTTCTCATGAGTTCTCTGATTTCTGTAACTAAAACCTAAGGGGCCAATTTTGAAGGCTACAGGGGGCAAAACAGGAACAGAAAACCTAGCAAATGCAAAGAACATCTGTTTGGGTAGCTTATACTAAACAACTGCAGAATACGTGTGATGTGAGAAAAGCTGCAGCAGACAATCAGAGATGTAGAAGCTCTCTCTGGTGCTGGAAGCACTGTCAAATAACTGTGTACAAAAGAAGCTATACTGATCTCTGATAACAGAGTTGTATAAAGAATGATCCTCATAGGCACACGTGTCTGTGTATTTCTCTCACATACTTGCACATAGATAAGACTCTATACTTATTGGATGTCATTTAGCTATTCTCAGGTTCAGCTATATTCAGACATTGTCTACAATGAGATGTGAAAATGATCATAACAATCCTAAACACGCACCAAAAATTCTCTTGCATGTGGGCATATGTAGAGTTATGTTTCCAGGAATTCACTTACAATGAGATACAATAATGACATATGTTACCTGCCTTGAATAAATAAATTGTTCCAAACTAATCTTTTTAAAGGTTAATTACAAAATCCTTTTGAACATCTCAGATTCTATTTCCAAGACTCTACATTCTTGGATCTGGAACCTGGTGGGTGACATTCATAAGTTTTTGACTTGTGTTTGTTATATAAATGACATACTTCTGCAGCACAAACATGCAGAAATGCTTTTAATACATGAATAGGCAAGTCGTGTCTGGGATAGACACTGGTTCTCATGTGGCTTCAAGAATGTTCAAATTGTCGTTCATATAATTTCTAGGCAAGGCTGCAGGCTCCCCAGGGTATGGCAGCCACCATTTTACTGACTGGCTGGTTACAGTTGTTCTCAAGCGCTCTGCAAGGGCTTTGTCACAGACCCAAAATATATGACTAGGGAAAAAAAAAGGTGGTAGAAGCTGTTATTGAAAGAAGTGATTAAACCAACCCTCCCCTACACACACCAATTATGCACAATTTCTGAAAATATTAAAACAAGCACAGGAGAAAAACAAAAATAACCCATCTCCAAAATCATGTTTGTTTTGTTATGCATGTTTCATCGTATGTTTCAAAGAAAGAAATGAAGCAGAGTGCCCAGGGCAAACGGGATATGGACTCAAATACACATTGTATATGAGGGATGAGTCAGGTGTTTTGTATTGTTGTTCTGGCAAGATGGTCATCTTAAAATTAGAGGGTCTTAACACATAAATGAGTGTAGTAGCAAAAGCTGGAAAAATTCTTCGGTTATTTCAATTTTTTTCTTACTATCAGGAATTGAATGGCAGTTGGGTTTGATTGTTTGTGTAGCAATCATAGTTTGGGCAGGAACTTCACTTGTACAGCTATCCTATTTCTGAAGCACAATAACCTCACTCTGCAATGTCCTCAACTTTTCTAAAGATGCACTCACTCAAGTGGGCACAAACGCTCATGTACATGCACTTGACATCAGGTTTCTTGACATTTCTAGCTGTTTAAATTCTGAGCCATCACAACCCTCTTCAAAGGCAGCTCAGTTACAAAATGGAGATGAAGCATTTCTATGTGCTAAGACATAATCAGTCACGCCAGATTGCATTGTGGCTGTGAGATCTTTATAAAAATTAGTTTACTGTTTGACTAGAGTCCCAGAAAGGGAAAGCATTGTGCAATTTTATTGTATGTTTCCTAAATACCAGATTAGATTTAAAGTCTGTGTAAAATTGTCCATGTGATTTCTGTTGCCTCTGGTTTACTCTAGAAAATGTACAACACCAATTCTGCACTCTTCTAATGGTCCAGTATTGATCTAGAAGTGCTCTTTCACAAACCAAAGACATTCAGGCACAACCTTTATGGTCTGCTAACAATGCAGATCCTCAGAGGGCAGGAATGAGTGGCAGAGCATGAAAATGTCTTCTGCCATTTCTACAGCATCTTGCAGCCATGCCTTCAGGATCCACCCATAAATGAAGCATTCACCTTCTAGATATTCAGTCTCAATTGACTGCCAGGGACTTTGCCTTTATGCAATCAGTTGAGAAGTTTGGAGAATCAAGGCTTGATGTGGTCCCAGAAGCTTGCAATACTGTTTGTAGGATATTTGTGCAATATTGCTATGCAAAGGGAACAAGTAAATAAGTGCGTCTGTCTCTTGTTTTTTTGTGTTGTTGTTTTTTTTTTTTAAGATAGTTTCTTCCTGTTGGATTCTTGGTATATTTCTGTTCTTTCCTGTTTGGAAGAGCAGCATTATATAATCTACATCACCATTAGTTGGCTTTGATTCTGAAATGCAACATTTTCAAAGCAAAAAATAAAGGATCTTTCTTGTATTTCTCAGTTTATGCTCAGCTGTTTTTGCCAGTCTGACCTCAGTAGTGCAGTCCTTGGTTGCTTCTCTTGGACTATTTTTTAGGATTAATTCCTTCCCAGTCTTATGTTTTGAAACTTATGTTTCAGTCCTCTTCTCTATGTTTATTTAGCTCTTTGCTTTTCCTCCCTCCCTCTTTCTCCCAGATGATTGGGTTCTAAATTTTTTTATGCACTGAACTTGTGTTAAACACTCACAGGTTTATGTGTCTTTTTTAATTGAACCACTACGATTTTTCCTAGTTCCTTTGTTCTTATCTTTCCTGTCCTACATCACCTCCCTTAGTTCCTCTTCTCAAATATCTCTTGAAGGGAGAAGTCTTTTGACTTGTCGTAGCAAATCAACATGTCTCTCACTTCTGTTCTGGGACCTGGGGCCAAAAAGACTTCCCTAGCTTGTCCTGTTGAGTCTGGAAAGTCTGTTCAGAGATGGGTGAAGAGATAAAACTGTGCAATTTATTTACATATCTGTAATGGATGTACAGGGGTCTTTAAAGAGGAATCTGGGATCATTTTCTTTTGCACATACATTACCACTGAGGGAACAGCTCCAACCATACAGAGATGACCTTAGTCCCTGAGTCTGGATTAAGGTGATTGCAAGCACACCTCATCCAGAACTGTTACACCTTTCTTTTCCTTCCAGTAGCAGGTAGTAATCAATATCCTTTCACTGCATATGGTGTTCTTCTGAAGTTTAAATGCTAATGGTGCCATTTGGCAAGGTGAGCTGCATTAGATTATGCAATATAACTGTAAATTGGAAATTGTTTAAGCTTTCAAATTTGTTTTATGCCATTAGATTTTCTCATGATTCGTTTGTCATTCTAATTGGATTTTAACATGTACTTTTTGTTTCAAAACTTCAAATTATGAAGAATTGCATAACAAAGAGCCTTTAGGAACAGGAACCCCCCCAAGCTGTGTTTAATTTACAACAGATCAGTAAATGAGGAAGGTGAAGAGTTATGGAAATATGAAGTAATGAAGTGATGATGCTTTAGAAATCCAGTGATTAATTGCAATGAGAATAAGCAGAGTGATTAAATTGATTTATTTAGATTCTACTTCAGCATTGGAATAGCTGTTTCAGTTGAGCAAGATACTAAGGATAACTTTTACCTTTGCTCTTCCACCCTTTCTCTGGGTCATTCATCTACTCTTGGCTTACTTGATGTTGCACAGTATTACCTGGTGAGTTAATTAAAAACTCCTGCTAGAACTAGAGCAGAACAATAACTAGTTGATTCCCTTTCTGAGCAACAGCAGAAGGCCTGTAAGTCCCCGTGAAAAGGACCTTCTCATCCCTCCTTCAAAGCACTCAGATGTGTTTTCTGCCTGTAGAAGTCTTGATTATCATCTTAACATATGATGAAATTCTGTAGAGAATCCCAGGCTCTCCATGGGCAGAGTTTAAAGTAGGAGCCTGAGCTGGTTCCCAGCCACGGGCAGTATCTTCATGTACCTTGGCAGATTTCAGACTTCACAGACTTTATGTCTTTTTTTTTTAATGCAATCATAATAATTGCATAATAATAATTAAAACTCTAAGTGGAATTTATTCTTTGTTTTGAGACATTAAAACACACATCATATACATCACAGTAGTATTTCATGCTATGTTTTGAAACAGATAATAAACAGATCATAAACTGCATCTTAACCAGGTAGGAAATGGATAAGTTTTCAATAGTGTCATGCTGTGATAGCATATTTTAGGGTAGTAAATGGGCGTGGATTGAGTTTGTTTCTACAGCCCAGGATGACCTCAAGAGCATCCATTCATTCTTTCTCATTCTTTTATTCTGAAGATTAGAAGTAAGATCTTAGATATCAGTGTCCTGCTATAGTTCTCTGACATTTGAAAGCACAGAAGTGAAAAGAGCAAGAGGCAAAGCACTTGGTTGGGTTAGGAAAAGATTACATATTTAGCATCATCACTAACTGGGATTTGTTAGTGTATATCTGAGATGTAGACTACTACTACACTATCTAATTTCTTGCTTTACTCTGTGACTCATTTGTCTTTTGGAAAGATGGAGAATAGTGTTTTCCTCCATTAGAAAAGAGCTGGAGGAGCTCAGCTTAGACAGCTGTAAAGAAAGCTATAACTGAGATAGACAAAGGGTGCCAATAAATCCTTCATCCATTTTTTGATCCTTTTCATTTCTTTCTTCTGTTCAGCATGCATATGTGTGAAAACCCTTTCAGTGAAGAATTTAGAAAATGTATATGCAATAAAGTTGGAGGTACAACAATTTGCAAGCATAAAAAAAATTCCCCTTAATATCCTTGTTTTTACAACTGGGAATATTTAGCACTTTAACCTTCAATACATAAAAATTTACACAGGTGCTGTATATTTTAAACCAGATGGGCTTTCTAGACAAGAGACAAGAGCATATTGGATACAGCAAAACAAATCTACATTTTTTTTAAGGTTCTTTTTTTTTTTTTTTTTGCAGCAGAGTGATTCTCTCTCTAAAACCAGTATAAGACAGACAGCAGATATGTTACTATTGCCACTTGCTCTGTCAAACCAGTGCACACCAAACCATATGGACAAATTGATATTTCTAATATGCAGCTTTCAGAGGCATTCAGGCCTTTTCCTATAAGGTATAACATGACAGAACAGTAACTGTTTATGATGGTGTTTTGAATAATCCCAGGATTTGTTCCTTAGGAGCTGAAATGTGACTATCAAGTAGCTATTAGTTAGCAGTAGCTTCTTACCTGGGCTAGTCTCAAATCACTAACTTCAAAGTGAAGTGTACTCTGCAGTAGGTGATTGGAAGGAGCTAAGTTGTTTAAAAACACAAGTCCTGGGTTATATTATTCACAATTTGTATTATAATAATTTCCAGATTAAGGATCACCATTGTGCAAAATACAGTATGAGAAATCACAGTCATCTCATACTTTGGAAGGTAGGTTTCTGAGTGGATCACTCATTCCCAGGAACTCAGGAGTTGTCAGGAATCCTAAAATGTTCTGAATTCATGATGTTCCCTCACTTATTGTCAGCTTAAAAGGACTTTATTATAGGAAGGAGCAATTTTTATTTTTTTTTCCAAGAGCACATCAGGTCTGCTTTCTCTGTTACTGTGGTTGCTGATCAGTTAATTTCAGGTGTGTTTGATGAGGAATTTTTCCAAGAAAAATGTAAAGACAAACCATGACAGAGCATTTTTTTATCTTCATTTGCATTACAAATTGTCAGCTTCTCATCAAAGAATCTGAAGAACTTAATCTAAAAAGAATTTAATTGAACAGATTTTTATGAACATTCAATATATACCATGAGAAAGACAAATTTATTGAAATGTTTTGTTTTATCAGAAATCTCATTTTTTCCTGACAAATGGATTTCAGAGGACATTGTCCAGAAGGCCCTGCTTATTGGTCCGTGTGACCGGGGAAAAATGAAAAGCCTGAACTAGAGACCAAAAAAAATTTGTCAAAGAACTTCATGTCTGATAGCAGCTGGCAAGGGACATAGCTAAGTCAGATACAGGAAGAAAACTTTGGAGTCCCTAGATCTATTTTTTTTTCCAAAGGAAACTTACACAGGCACTTACTGTTCCACAATATTCATGTTTGGTTTTAGGCATTGCTGGAGTTCAGTACATCTCTACAGCTTGTTTCAACATCTCACTTCTAATTTTAACTAACAACATGTAGGACCTTAACTTTGACTTCTAGAAAGCATAGATCAGCCAGGAGTTAAGCTGTGTAATCCTTGTCCTGTTGAGGCAATTAATTTAACCTGCTTTAAAAAAGAAAAGAAAACCCTTCTACAAACTCTTTTGACCAACCTTTGGCTCTGAAGTGAAGAGAGATATACCTTGAAATTATGGGCTTAAGGGGCTCTTAAAATCATCTGGTTTTTAAGGCCTCTCATCCTGCATATTTGCTGCCCACTTTATCTGCCTGTTTGGCAACAGAATACCTGCCATTTGTTTCCATCGTGGGAGCCTTTCAGAAGCGCTGTGCTGCTGATAACTAGACTCCATTCTATTAACCTCTTTGATTAAATGGATCTAAAAGGAACTAGAGACACAGACACTATTGATAAATGCATGCATTTGATCATAGAGTTGCAGAGTGCTCTTGATATGTGTTTGATCACATATGGGTTCTTACACACTCTTAAAAAATAAAAGCAGCAACAGAGCTAACTCAAAGGAGAACTCCATAATGGCTCAGACTTAATGAGATCTTATTTTCTTATATAATGAAATCATGCCACTGTAATATCAGTCCTTTTATCTCCCCAGGAGTACCTGGCATGTTGTAATATAGGTTATTGTTCCCCATTGCCAGGAAGCAGTTATTCACAAGGCATATATCTCTCTGATGAAGTGAAAGTTTTATTGGATGGGATGAAGCAGGCTTCTGCATGTGTCAGAAAGGGGTGGGTGTGTTTGTGTCTGTGTATAGGAGGCTGCCTCAGTCATGTTAAATTCATGTTAGGTAGCACTTCAAGAAATGACTGGAAAGTAGAGCTGTTGTTGACGTAAAAGGTCACAGACATTAATAGCCTGCAGAACAATTCCAGGGTACAGAATTATTCACAGCTGCCAAAATAGAAAGGAAAATAACAAAAAAAGAATGAGAGAAACAAAAGGTATGAGACAATGGTATCTCTCTTGTTATTGCCATTAGACTTTGGAATTTTTTTAAGCACTCATCTTGGAGGGGAATGGGGCAGGGTAATTTTGAGCTGTTCTGCTTTCATCTTTCAAATAGCAACAGGAAATATGTTTCATTTGACTCTGCTTTTAATGCATTTCGTGTCCTGTTCATTTAGAAGTTTTTGTGGAAATAGGAGCTGCAGTAAATATTGATGAAATGCATGCTCTACTGACTGAGAATGTGCTCTGCTTGAAGGCTTTTAAAGGGAGCCCAGTCTGTTTTTTCAAAGGCTCCACTCCAAGACAGAGTAGGTAGAAGGTCAGAAAAGGGAAAGGCCTGAAAGGGAGAGGAGGAAAGCAGTGAAAATAAAGGGATAATGTTGAAGGCTCAGAGAAGGATATGAATTGTTCTTTTGGATGGAAAATATTCTATTGCTTGAAGAAAATCAAATTCCTCTCTTTTTAAGGTTGGTCTTGTTCCTCCCTCCCTCTCACCAAGACACACAGCCCCTCTCATTTTCCTCACAATCCCTTGCAGGCAGACAGGGGTTCCAAGCAGGGGGCAGAGAATAACAAATGTTTTAGTGTTTATAGTCACATATATAGCTGGTATGATTTCAGGTAGCTGATGATAAGAAAAATCCTCATCTGTATACCCTAGCATTTATTATGCCAACAAAATCATAGATCAATCATTTTCATCTCTGCTGCTGACAGATCAGGTGTAGGCTTACAGCAAGTGAGGAATTGAAAAGATCAAAAACTAGGTCTATTACTCTGATTATAAATCACTAAGTGTTTGATTTGTTGAGTAGAATAGGAACAGACATTTTCTCTTTTTCCTTCTGGACTGAAAAACAGGATTGCTAATAATTTTTAGCCACCCTGTCCTTTCCCACCAGCATTCCCCTCCCTTTCAATACAGATCAATAGTTCTGTCCTTTCTAACAGATATATTCAAAGCTCCATCAGACTGTATGCTCTCACCCTGTAAATGGAGAAATCCCTGGTCCTTATCTACATCCTCTCAATCTGATAACTACAGTCCTTGCCTGTTTCTATCTGTGTGTCATTCGTTGTTCCTTCTACAAAGAAATCTTTGTAGGGATGGCTCAGGAGACTGTCAATGGTTCGTAGCATCTTTCCTTCCTGAATTTGCTTCCAACAGTGATGATTGTCTTGTGTCATTCTGGGGAAGTGAGTTCTCTTAATGCTTCTGGCAGATAAGTTTCTAAAGTGTAGGATTCATGGCATTCTTTTAGTCTTAGTATCACCAAGGAAGAAAAAAAGCCCAGAGTGATAAGCCTGGAAATGAAGTGATGGTGGTTTTTGAAATGTAATGAAGGTGGTTTTGGTCAGCAAGGGCTGAAGGGCAGTAGGTGATGTGATGCCACTGCCATTTATGTCTATTTTCTGGAAAAAAGATCAGCACACTATCTTCTGCAGATGTCACCTGCTGGGAGGAAAGATGCAAACTAATATCTTTCTATGACTATACATTTTTGGCAGGAAAATGCTGGAGTAAACTACTAGGTCCAGATGATTTGTCTAATTCTGAGCAGCTAGACAAAGCTTGGGTTTGAAAACTGAGACAAAAAAGATTAGTATGTTATTCCTTTTGATAGCCCTTGAGGAAATCAAAAGTATGGAGAGGGAAAGCAGAATGGAGATGGAAACAGGGATTTCTTTTTCCCGTATACCTGTTGAAGAAGGTTGGAAAATTTGTTTTTCTATTTAGCTCCTATTAAAGTGGCTGCTGTTTGCTTGAGCATTTCAGAAGACTGGTTCTTCCTTGAATGATGTTGGTACCTGTGGCAAAACTGATCTCCCAACACTAACACTGTGTCTTTGCCACCTGATCCTTCCAGAAGTAAGGCTGAAAAAGTACACTTCCTCATGTCTGTGACCATGGCTCTGGTTGTAGTTGTGTATGTGTGTCTGTTCGTGTACAGGACATGCAGAGGGAGGGATGGCAATGGTTATCGTCTAAGGAGCTGAGGAATATCCAGGGATGGTAGTCAATCCTAATATTTAACTTATGTAAATTAGGACAAAGAGAGCTCAACAAATCCTTGAAGATCTATTCCCTGCGTCGAGCTTCCACTAAGCTCGATGTGGGGTATGTGGATAAAGATACTGAGGTTCAAGCAATAAATACTATCAGTGAAGAAGTAGAGATTTCACCACTGTTAGCAATTAGATCTTGGCTGATTATTTGTGCAAAAAGTTATATAAATGTTACCCATAATTCAACTGCCTCTAAAAGAGCTTTAAAAACATCCTATAAAATAAAACAAAATTAAACCATTTTCACAAACTTTCTGATTACTGCCTCTGTTGTGTTTCTGGTTTCTGTAGTAACTGAGAGCTGACTCCAGGGCACAGATCCTGTAACAAATACGCTGAGGTATCCCTGCATAAATGTCAGTGATCCAAGTGCTGCACTTGGTGTTACGCTAAGTGAATGTAAGCACATTGGGGGGGGGNGGACGGCAGGAACCTCATGCTTTTAAAATGGTTCTGCTTTAGCTATTGCACACTCTGTTTTTAAATTTTTACTTCATATTTCTCTGTCATCATGGCAGAAATAATCTCATAATAGTCTGGTGTCACCACTCCAAGCTCCAGACTCAGCAGTCCGAAAATCCTGATGCACTGTTTGCCTGATTTCAGAGACTGTGGATAAAGCAGCCCTGAAGATGTGCAGGCACCACTCACCGGAAACAATGGGGATTGCAGGTGCTTTTGCTGCAGTGGGATTTCCTCCCTAACATTTAAACAAGGGCAAACAAACCAGTGGGATTCAAATGTACAGTCAGCTGCGATGCAAAATTTCCTGGCAATGTTAGTTCTTGAATTGCAAAGCCACCTTCCTTTAAAAAGTCCTTAAGAAATTTCTGGTGGTTCACTCCACTGGTCTCTTTTTTTGTCCCCAAATCTGTGGAGGTTTGCAACATCTAATCTGGTTGTTGAAAATATGTTTCAGAGTTTAAGTGCCATAGGCTGTGCTTGAAATGGCCTTGGCTCATACTGAAGATTCACTTGACTTTCAGGGAGAGTATGTTCTGCTGTAACTGAGTATAGCTGCACTTATCCCTTGGAAGGCATCTGTTATCCTCTACAGGACAGATGCCACATGCTGCGTACCTGCTGCTTTAACGGCTCCCTATACATGTATATCTGAACAGGAACTGAAATACTACTGCTGGCCTTTTCAAGCTAGAGTCCCACAAAGTTCTCAGAAAGAAGGACCTGTATGTGACAGGAAAGGCCATTACTGTTTCATGTGCTATTGCATCCTGGTTTTCCTTGTTTTGCAGGAACCACAAGTGTTCACAAAATTCAGGAAAGGCAGAGTCTGACTGATTACATCCACACAATTCAAGTTCTGCTGCTGCCTGTCCTGTTCCATTCTTTCCTGCTTTAGACTGTCATGCAAGTCTTTTGTGATCGTGCTTATGAAAGACATAAGGAGGGACAAGTCTTAGGTAGTTTTTTATATTTAAGTTTCAGTCTATTGGATTTTGAAATTCATACTGAAGACCAACTGATAAGAGACAAAGGCATCCACTGCTTACTGTCAGTATTTCATAGTAGTTCAAATTATTGCAGGACAGGGTTTGAAACTCAGCTGACTTCTTCCTGAATTGTGGAAATTTTTTTGATAATTCCTTCCCTCTGTGAGATCAATAGTGGAGGATAATAACAATATGTTTTTCTTTTTCCTCTTTGATACAGCATTTCTGTTCTTGGAACCACATAGTGTAACAGACTGAGCCACTGGAAGATGTGGCACAAGTATTTTGAGAGGACCGGGTCTCTGTAAGAGAGGCTTTGAGAAACAGCCTCATTTGGAAATAGCTCTGTCCATATACATATCACCTGAGGCATTGTAGGGTTTCCAAAATACGAAGGGTACTTTGGTCCACATGCAGACAGCTTCCTTTTTGCAGCTACCATACCCTGGCTCATTTTCAGCAGCTGAATAGCCAAAGGGTTCTGAGAGAGCTCCCTGCAAGACTGACTAAGTCAATGGCTCTCCTGTTCATTCTCTTCATGCACAAACCTGTGTGGCTTCACTCATCCCTTACCCTGGCAGAGCCATGAGCCAGTACACAGGTGCTTCAGTTCGTCCTCCTCTGCTGTACAGAAGGCAGGCTTGGGAGATGTGAAATAACTTTTTGAGACTTTCTGTGCAGGTGCTCTCTGAGATGGGTGACCTCAGGGAGACGCTGAAGACAGTTAAAGGCAGAAAGTCTTGCAGCTGGTGCCGTTTAATAATGAAAACACATTTCAGCTCCTCATTTGAAGCCACATGGATGAGCTGCCTTTTTCACTTGAAAAAAATATCTTCCAGAGGGAGACAATTAACTGTTGCTTTTGAAAGAAGAGTTTTGTCACATCAGCTGTTACAAACTGACAGCACTGAAAGAGCTATTTACAGATCTGTAGCCCCAGACCAGGACCCTCAATAAAAGCTGATGAAGTACATTTATTACATGAATTGGCTATCTTATGTAAATACATTGTTTCTCTGGGAATTCTGGCTCTTTTTTTCTGTTCTCTAGCAGTTCATATAAGCAATACTTCGACACCTGAATTATTTCTCCAGAGCAATGGAAATGTATTAGGAGGGAGATTGTCCTTGATGCTCACATTGTCACGATGGGAAGTTACTTTCTGATAAACTAAGAGTGAAGAAAATTTCTTTGGAGTGCTCTTGTCTTCAGTAGTATTTAAAGATCCTCTTTGGATCTACCTCTTTCCACATGAAGATACTCAGCAGCTGACACACTCTATTTTCAAGCACTTTGTGACCTTCCCTGAAGTCAAGAAACATTTCTATGGTATGTTTTGGGAATAGAAGCAGTGAGAAGTTTCACTGATTTCCCCCTCTTTTTTCTCCTGCATCTCTGACAGGGATGAGAGTAAGCCCATCTTCCAGCTTTCAGTGCTTAAGTTTGATCACTAGACAGTGTCCAGCTGATTTACCTGCTGAAATATGCCTCATTCAAAATCTGGATCCCTCCTATTCTTGAAATGAAGCATATTGGACTCTTTTGCTCCTTTCACAGAGGTCAGTTCTTCCTTATTGACAGACTGGCCCATGGGTGTGTAAGCATCCCTCCTGTTCTGCCACGAAGACACTGTGTGTCAGCATGAAGATGCTTCTGCTGAAACTGCCAATCAGTGAGCAATGAATGTCTCTTGCATTTGACACAGCGTATGTGTAAAGGCTGTAGGATCTGCAGATCATCCATTTTGATGCATTAAGGTTTTGCCCACAAGCAGAGATATAATGTCAATTCTTTCAGAAAATTTAAAGAGACTTCTGTGACTGGAGAAGCGGTAGAAAGATTGCTTAAATGTCTCAACATTGAGCAATTTACTAATAATGAGATATATTTCATACAGTGGCTCACAGCTTTGCCACACCCAGGGCTTGCTGTGAGTTTTACAGTTCTTCCAGCATATCAGTACACAATATCACATCTCTTCTGTTTAAGTGTGTAGATATAGAGAATAAAGGCCTTTTGGCAAACCACTGTTTTGAACTAAAGGAATGCCATGCTATCCAGCAAAGAGCTACAGCAAATCGCTTACTGCACTGCTGACACCTGGACAATGTGTTTCTCAGCAGAGAAGAATATCTTTCTTAGAAAACTAAACAGTTTGCATGGCACAGGAGCAACACGGATAAAGAATTGAGGATGTTTTTATACCCATGCCTGTTAACACAGGTTAGAGAGTCTTGTTCAATATAGCTAATTAAGTTGATTCTTGGAAATTTAGAGGCAACATGAAAAATACACTGGGAGAAAACATGCTGACAAGAGTAACCATAATTGGGAAATTGTGCTGCACAATCACACCTTTTTTTTGGTTATCAAGTAAAAAAAACTGTTTTGCATAGAATGTTCACAGTGTCTACCTGAAGGGTGTGTACAAACGAAGGCCCAGTCCTTTGGAGGGTGACTGGAAGGGAAATTTGGATGTTCGCTGTTGTTAAAACCTTACAGACTGAGTTTATGCAGGTTTGTACCAGCCATTCAGAAAGATACCTTCTGTCAGGCAGAAACTTCTGCCACTTGGAGCACAAGGGAAAAATCAGTGACAAACCTGAGAAAGTTTGAACTGTAGAAAGAGTGTTACAGAAAGATTTGTTTCTTTCATTCAAATCAAAGATTTGTGCCTGGCTTTGTGCACAGTTCTGTTCGTGTTTCAAGTATCTCAAATTTTCTTTTTTAAAAATATGTGTCTATGGCTACAATGGAGGTTTAGCTACTTGCAACAGAATAATTATATGAGTAAACAGTTATGTGTGTCTGCCCTAGTATATCCTGTGAAAAAGATGATAGGACAGACTCCAGGGTGAATGTGTATAACACTCTTTGATAAATGACCTGAATTTGTGAGTAGCCAACAATAAAAAGTGGCAGATTTACATTCCTTTGAGCACTCAAGAAGTCACCAGGGAATATGTCCAGCTTAAAGCATTTCAAAATTCATTAACTAGTCCCCAGACCATTGTGGAACTTGTGTAATTATTACAAAAGAAGTTGTGATCCTTTGATCCTTTGCTTTCTGATACCTTAAGCTTTATATAGCCACATTTTATTTTTTTCTGTTTTTCCATAGGAGCTGACTACCTGCAGTTGTCATGAGGTTCATGTCTCTCACATTAACACCTAATTCCAGCAGCAGAGGATTTTAAAATGTGGGTACTCATAGTCAAACTCATGAAAAAGTATTGCTATTTGGTCCTCTCAAAAAAAATGTGGAATAGATTATCTGCTGTTTTGAAGACATAAACCCTAGAGTCATCCCCCAGTGTAAGCATTGTGGTTTATTCTAGAGAGTGAGACATTCATGCCTTTCACCTTTGTCTAAAGCTTGCTGTATAATCTTCAGCTCCCTTCTGACTACCAGTCAGTGGCATGAGACAAACACTGTAGCATTTGACCTGGACAGGTGCAAATCTTTCTGTACTATTCTTATCACTGGCTTTTCAGGCAGAATTTCCCAGAAGATCTAAGTCCATAACCATCCTGACAGAAAAAATGAGGTGAATTTCAGCTGTGCCCTGGTTTGCACTACATGAGCTGACTTTATGCAATAATAAAGGAGACTGGATCAAAGGCAAAAGCCCTGCTAGAAATCTCGTGGGCTGTCACCCTGCCTTTGGTGGCAGGTTACCGAAAGGCTTTACTTTAACTGGTATAATAGTGTTTTGGGGCTGTTGCAGGAGCCTGCACATTTCAAAGCTATTTTAGTGTTACACTCCCAACTCCACACTGGTCCCTGTGCGACAGACTCCGACACTCACTCCCTGATCTCTCTTCCAGCATCCCCCTCTCCAGCCTGAGAGCACCCCTGCCTGCCTCCGGCTTTCCTGAACGCATTACCACGAACACACACTTGAGGGCCACAGATATAAAGTTTAGCAGCTCTTGCCTTTATCAAATTTATTCTCTCTGAGAGGGAGCAGGATTTCTCTCTGTCCCTCTGTAGCATTAATTTTCAAACACAAGACAGTGTGATCAATAATCTGTGTTGCTGGCAGTTTTACTTAGTTTATTCCTGTTTCAGGTATTAGTTTCTTCAGCAATTTTATCACTTGCAGTTTGATGTTATCTATTCAGTCTGTCCCTGACCCTAGTGTGACACACCAGAGTCTCCATGTGGCCCTGAGCTGCAGTGTAGCTTGTCATGGGAGATGAGGTTAAATAATTTTGAGTTGAATACAGTTGGCCATCCCTGAATTAAGCAGTCAACTGTGATCCATCCTAAAGGGTTTAAAAAATACAGCTAATTCCATCTACCTGTACCTCTGCAATTAAGTTAAGGAGCTGCAGTGCAACAAGCAGCAGGGAAGCAGACTACACACTGTATGGTACTGCACTGTAGGCAAAGAGGGGCAACAGAAGGATCTGCTTTTCCTAAAAACCAGTCACTGAATAATTTGTACTTAACATGAGAACCGAGCATTCTGGCACGTTACTCATTTGCTGGAGAAACAGCAAGGTCAGATTTTAAGGTGTTTACTTATTCAGAAAGATTACGTAAAAAGTCTCTCCCTAGTAAGAACACAGATTTTTTTTGTTTTAGCACAAAAAGGAGTATTGTCAAAGTAAAAGCACCTGAAATTAATGAAAGTAAGGCCTTAGGGTCATGAGTTTAGATGTTTTCCTCATTTAGAGCAAACTCGGCAAAAGTTGCTAAAGCCAAACAGACCAAGAACAGTTCCTCTGCGACCATCTAAAACATGGGCTGTGCCTGGCAGAGGAACTGCATGTAAATCTGCCTCACCAGCCCTGACTGAGGATGCTGTCTGTCCCTAGTGCTAAGTCTGTCACCTAATATGGTTTTAAACCATATAACATAGCATAATGTTGTGCTATTAAGAAGCAGCAGACAATGAAAGGAAAAAAATGACTGCCGTTCTATGTTAGAACAATCACATTTTTGTGGCAGACACCTTCCATATTTCTGTTTCTCTCTTGTTTTTCAGAGTATTTATGTACATGTTAGAGAATCTCTGTTTCCAGAGAGATCATCTGTTCCTGCTGCTTATACCCTATTTGATGTCATGATCTTGGTTGCTGTGGAAATGATTAAGCTGTCATCAACAGGGCTCAGATGGGGAATAAGCTCTGGGAGAAGATGATACAACATTCTTTTTTTTATGCAAATATGTGCAGTTAAGAATGGCAAACAAACAAACAAGCAAAATATAGAGGCAAACACCCTTCCCCCTCCCAAATCACTATTCAGACTGAGCAGACTGTTTTAAATAAGCACATTTTTTCCAGGGAGGGTCAGATGGTGTCTAGAAAATATCACCCACTGTTGTGGAAGTGGCTAGTGGTCAGTGAACGTATCCTCTTCCCTTGGGTTTGAAAGGTTACAAATTCCAAAACCCAACTCCCTTTTGTCCTATGCTCTGAGCAAGTAAGTAAGATCAGTACATTTTCTGTGAGTGCAAATGGACATGCAACAGGCAGAGCACCAGAGAGCTACGTCCTCTGCCTTTGAGTAGCTGCCTAGGGTTGTGTTAAGCACAGCAAGTCACAGTGGAAGGAGTGATGTTCCCAGACATTAGATGAGGTTCTGTTGACTCAGGAAAATGAAATGCCTCCCAGAAGTACCTTTGGATTTAATTAATTTGTGTTTAGAGTTGATGGCAATTCTCCAAAGAGGACCTGTGTTAACCACCCATTGATAGCATCTGGAATTGCAGTGTTTGGTGACTGTACATGGGAAGCAGGTCATCCAGGTCGTATATTTGTAGTTGTAATTAGAAAGACAAACTGTATGGGAAGATGAAGTCAACAATGATCTTGATAATAAGTTTAATACTGTTGTGCATGTCTGCTGTGTTTTTTGAAGTCTGAAATGCTGCTGCCTCAGTGGTGGGTGTAAATGCCTTACAAGTAAGCTCAACCCAGTTACTATTACTTTCCAGAGTCTTGGCAGCACTAATGTCTTTAACATAGTCTATATTCAAGAAACAGGGAAGATGCTCAAGTGGAAACAAACTGGTGCTGTTTTCTTATTAGAGAACTCTCCTAAAAATTGTGGGTTTTTTTTCAGAATCTCCTGGTACTGTTGATGTGAAGGTCTAAGTAGTTTGCTCTTCATCTGCAGCTACAATTATACACACAGCAAGGAGCTGTGATAAAATGACTAAGCTGCTCTCTTATTCAGACACTGATGAGATGTTCTAAGGCATCGGGAAAGATTAAGGATGATAACAGGAAAATCTATCAGGAACTTTTTCCATTACTAATGATGCTTCATGGAACATGTTGAAAGAGTTACCTCAAGAAATATATGCTGCTTTTTTGTTCTTTCTGATGACAGCTTCTCAGAAAGGTCACAGCCTGGGTCATGTTTTGAATCAGGGATCTCATGATCTTTGGATGATGCAGTAAACCAGCACAGAGTATTCATTTTGTATGTAATTTTTGTTACCTGGTTTCTGATGTCATTTGGTGCCAATATGGAGAGGTTTGAGTTCCAGGTTTCAAATAACCACTTACATCTTACTTTGGTCCCCACTGAACGCCTTCTTGAGTGCCAGATTGTTGTATTGCAGGGTAGAAATAAGCACATGCACAAAGGAGAGCAGATGAAACTAAACATCATGCTAGATTATTCCTTGCATTTCTAAACAATAGCACACAACATTATAATATCTAAATTACTGCCTCACTACAGAGTCAAAGGGGACAAATTGTATCAGTATGTTGTACAATATTGTAACTTATCCATCATCCCTCCTTACACATTCACATACAAACATGTTCTAGTGCAGTGAAAGATAGATGAACACAAATGTACAGGCATCTTAATCCCCTGAGCCAGGACAATACCTTGGTTTCTGGTGTCAGCTCCTGAGTATTTTTCTCAGCAAAGATCCTCTGTACAGCCACAAAGAGGTGAAGTCCTGCTCATTTACATGAATATGCAGTTCATATACACATGACACATACAGACATGGTATTAGTTGGTTAGCAGGTGTGTCTCACTGCAGGCACAAGAAATACATCGTCTTTCAATAGCAGGATAAAGCAAACTTTCCGTTTCTTTACTCTTGACAGTCTGAAAATAGATTTAATCTTAGATTTAGTCAAAAGTGCAAGGCACTATCTGCCTTCTTGTTATATTTTATACAATCTCTTCTCTTGCAAATTTTATAGCTATGTAACTCCACTGACTTCAGGGGAATTCTTTCTTATTTACAGCAAGTGTAAGAGAGGCAGCAAGGTCATTCACAGTGATACCTGGAAAAACCAAAAAAGTATGAAGTGAGCTTCTTCTCAAGAACCAGTAATGTTTTTCCATTAGAAATATCACAGGGAATTCTTACACCACCTCATTGTTCTCATTGCCTTTTAAATGCCACACTGCAGTTCTTGGTTTAGTAATGAGACATACAGCACTTCCTCTGACATCCTGGAGAGCAAAGAGTTATCACTGCCACGCCAATTACGGTTAACAAGGAGAAACTCAGTCTGTTGGCAAGGTTACAAAGTGCCTTATGTTTTAATGACAATGGCTGTCAAACACTGTACAGATATGCCTCAGAATTAATATATTGGTAGTTAGCACAAGAGGTCCTTGTCCATGACTAGGAAATGCAGTTACAGAAATAATGCAAATATTGATAGCAATTAATCATGGGAATCTCAATGCAGTTTCCCCTTTCCCTTGTATCCTTTTTTTGAAGGATTTTTTTTTTTCACAAGGTCATTTCTTAAAAAGATCAGTGGCTTCCATGGTAAATTTTTGCACTTGGAAATTTTATCTTCATTATCCTTTTATCCAGTGTTCTAGACCTTGGGGTTATCAAGACTGCCTTATGTAGTGCATGTTTCATGTGGTTTAGAAACTTTTTAGTAAGTCAGTTCAGAAGCGAAAGTTTGCAAATTGACAGGGAGAAGAGTGAGAGCCATGTTGTCATCCAAGAGACTGAAGGACACGTAAGTCAGTCTTGATGAAATAACTGAAGCAAAGTGGGGTGCTTTGGAGGGCTGTAGACCTCTCATGTCCTTGCATTAATCCTGGCTAATGTAGGACCATGTTTGCTACAAGTAAGAGAAAAGCTCTGTTGCCATCTCCTTCCATGGAGAGTCTATGGCCACTCCTCATTGAATCATTTGTCAACATCTTGCCAAATGGCATGGGGAAGTACTCCTTTTCACCTGTGAGAGAGCTGTGCTTCAACAAATACTTTTCTTATCTCAGAGGTTGCATGTTTCCAAGGAGAAAAAATTAGCAGTGTCAAATCATCTGCGTCTATTACTGGCTAAGTCTCCAGGCCAGTGTATGCATGTTTCTGGTTGGCTGACAGATTTTCAGTGCCTCAGCATCCCTGTTCAGAGCAATGAGTATGTTTCAGAAGGAGAATTACCCACAATCAATAAGTCTAGTACCTCTGCTGCCTGTCTTTTGCATGATAGGAGAGGCTCGATGGATTGCCTTTAATTCATACAGTAAACATATCCTATAAAAATCAGTCTTCTGAATCTAATATTTTCCTAGTAGATTGCTTTCCTGGCATCTCAACATATTTACCTCCTAGTAAAGAGTTTAGGCCTCCTTGGAGGAGTCCCTGTTATCTTGCATCTTCTGAACATGATTAGAAACACAGATCTTACAGGGAGGATCTACTCTGTACTG
Source organism: Aegotheles bennettii (assembly GCA_013398125.1). Classification (NCBI taxonomy): domain Eukaryota; kingdom Metazoa; phylum Chordata; class Aves; order Caprimulgiformes; family Aegothelidae; genus Aegotheles; species Aegotheles bennettii. The sequence goes on from VZRW01010567.1 coordinate 120,756, forward strand.
GAGCTTTTTTTCAGATGTTATTCATGCACTGAAATGTACGGCTTAATCAGGTTTCCCTTCTGAGCATCAGATTGAAGAGATAAAGGGCTTAACCCTTTTGCTTTCTGCAGTCTTGTATTTCTGTGCATTCTCTTTCGTGTTGTTTCTCATTACTTTGTACCAGCAGCAGAGCCTTGCAGCAAACGTGTCATGTCCCAACTCTGGGAGAGCCCTGTGGGCAAGCAGCTGGCAGAGCTCCACTGCTTCTCTCTTCTTCTCTCTATTCTCCTCCCTTGCAGGAAAAGCACCCATTGGAATACATGTCTGGCAGAACATTGGAGCAACCCCTGGACTACCAAAACACAGGGCAAGGGAGATGAATTGCTAAAATACAGCCTGAAGGCAGATAGGGGCTTCAACAAGCTGTAAAACTGTTCAACATCTCAGTTGGTGCCGAGAGACCTTTAGCAACACAGCCCTGGGGACTGACAGAACTCAGCAAATGCTGCTGTGTGCCACCCTGTTTGTACCATTCTTGCCAGATAAGGAAAGAAATATCTCGAGTAAAGGACTGGGAGCCTTCATGGTGTGAAAGGCAAGCAGAGACATCTAAAAGCACAGTCCTTCCTGCTGCACTCTGGCGATCATCTGCCAGAATTGTGGGGTGGGTCTTACTGCTCCAGGTTTTGAAAGTGTTCTTGTTTGGTTAGTTGTTTTTTTTCATTTGAAGAGAATCTTAAAAGACCTAAAAGTTATCATTCTGTCTCTATGCCCATTTTAAGCAACAGCAGAGATGGGTCCATCCCCCTCGAAGTGTGGAGTTTACAAGATAGGTAAAGAATTATCCAAGAATTTTTTAAATCATAACAAAATATATTCCCTCCATCCAATTTTTTCATTCAAGCTTTTTTTCTTTCCTATGTGACTCAGGTTTACTCTGTGCTGATGCACTGTTTATATGGATCTCAGCTCCATGGGGTTACCTTGTCATTCTGGAAGTATAAGAATGTCTTGCAAGGGAAAATTTATCCTGTTATTTAATATTTTGAAGGCTGACTCATCAAACCGTAGCTTCCGTGTGTTCAGTGTAGCAGCCTAGCCCCATCAGTGTTATGAATGCTTCATTCCAGGCAGAAGCTCAAAGAGAATATAAATTATTCAGACAGGAAGTCAAAGAGTAAGTTTCAAGAGTTGCCGGAATTTCATTACTTGGTGGTGCCTTTATAGAGGCAGTGTTCTGGGGGACAGGGTTTTCATGCAAATACGTTCTCCTTCAGAGTGCCAGAGGCTTTAATAGACCACCTTCTTCCAAGTGAAAATCAATATGTTTGGTTTCTGTTTTTTTGGTTTCTGTAAGTAGTAAGGAAATGTAAATAGAAAGACACAAAAAAGACACACAAAAGAATAACCACAGAGGATCTCAGCACAAGAAAAGTTATATAAATTTTGAAATAAAGCTCCAGATGTGTGTTGGTTGAGTGAGAAGCAAATATCTCAAGAGAGCCAGAATTCATTGATTATGTGCAGATCCAGAAAGCCCTTTGGAGTTAAAAAGGGGGAAAAAAAAAAAAGAGATTAAAACATACCTTACCCTTACACTCTTTTTCCTGGCTATTTCCACCTGTGTTTTGTATGCTTCAATTTAGGCTGACTTTCCACAACTGAAAATTCTGAGTTGAAATCGACAGATAGCATAGCAAACACATTGCACCAGGTTCAGCTAAAGTCAGTGGATCTGGTGTTCTTATGATCTGTTTTGTTGTCAACATCTGAATCTGCTGCTGAATATTTTGGTCATTAGTAATCTACAAAAATCTGCTGCATGAGTGAAGTGGGGTGTATGGGTATGCAGTCTGGTGAATATACAACAGTTTTGTTCTGTTGAGGGGATATTTATTTGGCTGCAACAAAACAGCTCATAACAAGCTGCCAGCTGATTCCACACTCCTGCTCCACAGGTACCTGCAGGATGCAGTGGGATTCTGGAGTCCAATGGAACAATTGTGGTCTTTTCCCTCTTTTCACCTCATTGATGTTACTGTTTTCAAAGTTTTGTCGGGCACCAGACAGATCCCTGGTGAACCGAAGAAAGCAGAAAAACTTCAGAGGTTTCCAAAGAAATCATTCAGATCTGTGTGCTGTGCCCAAGTCCATTCTGAATTTGGCTTCCCTGTCTGAATCCCCTGTGCACGCTCATAGTTTCCTCTGCTGCATTCACCTTCAAATGACTGTCTTGATGCAAGTAAAAGAACGGCATATAACCTGTCAAGTAATCTGATAGAGTAGAACATGGGCCTATTCTGTGGCAAGTTTAGCTTTAACAGACTGCGCTGAGCCTTTGTATATTAATAAAGAGGTAATATTGTCAGTCAAGTTCTGTGCATTTTCCTTAACTGTGTTAAGTCAACACTGAGCCTCAAAAACCAGGCTGAGATTTTTGGAAGGGGAATTATGCATCTAACTCATATTAAATTTTAGTTGGCTAGAGGGTCCTAAATTCCTTAACAATCTCAATCCTGAAGGAATACTGTTCCTCTTCTTTGTTTTACTCCAGGCAGAATGGATACAGGCTTCTTGCAAAGAAATAGCAAATTTTAAGCAAAATTTTAAGCAAATCAAAACCTAAGTTATGAATAAGCCTGTTTTGGAAGAGTTTGAAAAATTATACAGAAATGCTGTTAGGATAAATTCCTTATGTACTGGAGAGAATCTTTAATGTTTTGTGTTATTTTAGTGATTTTTCCTTGAAAATTGCCTACTTTTATCTTTTTATTTTAATTAATATCTAGGATTCAGATTAGTTAATTAAAGGCATTTATTTGCACAGAAATCAACGAATGTACTTTTTATTTTTTTGGAGTCATTTGGGCATATACTTGGTTTAAATGGATTGTTTACCTACATACTGATTTTCATTGGTGTAGGGAAAACTTCTATCCACTTTGGTACCTTATTCCCAACAAGATGTGAATGTCAGAGCAGTTTTCCAGTTGTTTACCTTTCACTATTGTTGAGACCCATTCCTTTTCTTCGATACTTGTTTGCTGAACAATATGGGTGGTAAATATCACCTTTACAGAGAGCCTAAATATATGGTATGTTGAAATCTGCTTCACACATTTTAATTTGTGAATGACTGCATAAAATGCTAAAATGTGCTCTCCCCTGAGCCATATACACTTGTGTCCTTCTGGAAGGTGATCTGGGGGCTCGCCATTGCAATTCAGTTATTCTGTTTTAGTCGAGACCTTGGTTATGATTTATCCCAGTTAGATGGGTACATTCAGGACACATCAATGGAAGGAAGAAAACTGTAGTAAATTCAGGATTACATGTGCCCATTCAATTGAACCTGAGGTTTAGCTGGTTGTAAATGAAATTGGCTGTTCCAACACTGCACATGGTGATTAAGAGATTTGTCTCTAGAAGCAGTCTTCTACATATTTTCGACTCTGCCTAATGGATGAGCAGGGTTAAATCGCAAGCATCTCTCTAGGATCCAGTTTATGCAGGTAAAATCCGAGATAATAATGCTGTCCTCTGCCAGGAAGCAATTTGAAAAAAAAAATACAAACTAAAACAAAGCCTTATAATAAGAAGATACTAGTTATTATTCACTGATTTACCATTTTTGCTTCTCAATTTTTGATTAGACACTTTATCATACACTCATACAGTAATTTAAAGTTATCTATTTGTCTTATAATTTCTTTGTAAAAATCTTTGCAAGAATAAGTATATTATTATAGATGCTGATTAGTGGCATAATATTTTATAATGAACAGTTTTGTCCTTTTGACGTAATTTATCTTCTGACTCAAGGCTATGGGTATCAACTCAAGCAGTTGAGAAAGTGAAAAGGAAACTGAAATCCCTGGCTTGTCTTAATGTGACTACTAAAACATACAGCTAGAGATTGAGGGTAAAGCTTTGATTTTCTTCAGGGGTACGGAAATCAGGTAGGAAAAATGAAGAGGTACATTTTGGCTTTAAATGTGCTTTTTTTGTTCTGATGTGTCGCTTGACTTATTTCAAAATAATGTAACTGCAGTGGAATTTAAACTCTGGGAGCCACTGAGTGGTTTGGTACAGCACTAATTGTTTCCTTTTCAAGTTCTTATGGATAATTATCATGAGTGACAGCAATAAATTTTAGCTGAGCTACCAATTGCTAGAAAAGCTATATCAGGACTGTCATTTGGGACCTTGCTGGATTGGTGAGGTTCCATTCAAAATAATAAAGTGTAATTACTATTTACCCCGGTGGGTATGCAGGACAGCAAAATACTGAATGAACTGCAGAAAAGGGATTTTCTGAACTCACCTTCTGTTTAACAGAAAGAGTGCTTAGAACAAAAATACAACAAACTGTAGGCTCCTGGATCAAGCTCAGTGCTGAACAGAATTAAATCTCAATTGAAACCAGAGATACAGTTCTCAACAATATGCTGATTATTGCCCTTTCAAAACCAGATCCCCCTGCTCATGCACGGGTCTGGGAGCTGGTTATATCTGACTACTGCAGGGCCCCAAGATTAGCATGATCCCTACCAGCTTCTCACTACTGAGCTCTGAGGAAGGCTTTGCATTCTGTCAAGCCTACCCAGAAAGGCATGGCCTGAAGAAGTGTCCCCCAAAAAATTTGTCAAGAGTCCTGAAAGCCAGGACCTGTCAAATATGGGGAAAGAGAAATCTGGGGCAATGCACTGAAGGTCTTTAACAGCCCACAAAATACACAAAGATAAAACAACAAACTTGAATTAACAATATTTTAATCAATTAATTGGAATGTGGGATTAAGAGTTGTAATAAACACTTCATTTCCCAGACTGACCCTGTAAACAGATGAAGTGATCTGTGAAACAGAAAGGGAAGGGGGGAAAACTTGCTACACTTTAGGATTCTTCCTAATCGATGGAGATTCATTATAGCTGACTCCAAACAAGGCTAAGTTTACACAAGTGATTTACTTACTCTGTTCCTGAGGAGATCTGCAATTAGGGCCTAGGGCAATATGTTTGGTTTATTAGTGTATTTTTAAGAAAGATATCTTCTACCATACTGCATAACTGGCTACAAGCACAAATATTAAAAGTAGCATTGAGGAGAGTGTAATCAATCTCTCCCATTTTATTTACATTGTTAATAATACTGCTGATAAGATTTGGGCTGGTCCTTTTAGGTTAAATGTAGGGGTGGGGGGTAAACAGCTGCTATTTAGGTGAAGTCATTATTAGGTGGTGATTTCAGGAGATAAAAGGCCGGTAGAGCTCTTCCTTGAGAGCTACAGAATTGTAGCTGGGAGGTGGCTGTGAAGGAGTGTGTTGTTTTGCTAGGCTTTTTGGAGGTAGGATTTTGTATTTTTTTTTTACAATATCTAAGAAAAGACCAGGGATATCCACCAAGTATAAAGTAGTATTAGGAGGGGTCTGAGTGTCTAGGACCCATATTTCTTTCCTCTGAAGAGGATGCTGCTTAAACAATTGGAGGGGCAATGTTAAGTGCTGCTGGGTTGGCTTGCTAGAGTCTGTAAGAAGGGGGCCTCTGTTTTGCTTTCTTACTGTGAAGATGCAAATTAGACTTTTGCCTGTGGCTTCTTCTCTGTGCTAAGTAGTTGTGGTCCCTCCCTCCTCTTATGTAGTAGCTATTCTTTTCTTACTGGAGTTATTTCTAACAGCAGTGCAACTACAGAGCAGAGACTGTGCCAGGCCTCTCAGCCACAAATTGCTGCCATTTCCAGAGCTACTGGCATGAGGGAAAATGGTCACAACAGTAGTTGTGGTGCTGTGAGCCATCATTTGTTTGGTTTCTTAGAACACTTTTAACTTTTGGTTCTGTTTGAAAACATACTTGGGTAGACTCCTGTGTGGAGTGGGGACTGCTTCAGTAGGCGGAAAATACGGCCCACTTTGAGCTCTGCATCACAGCCTACCTGTGCAGACAGGGACTGGTGTTCAAGTGCCTCCCCTAATAGCTGATGGTGATGTAGATGAGAATAGCTGTAGGCTTAGATGCAAGCACACTAACTGTTTATATCATATTAGAGTAGTTTTCTGTGTGGAGATCTGGGATGTGTATTCTGGGAGAAAACAGAAGAGGCTAAGAAGCAAGATACAATGAAATTGGCAATTGCTTTAGTAGAAATACAATTCTTCAGATTAAACTGGAGAACTAGAGATTGTTGCTAATTTATTATCCTCAAAGAAAAAAACAAGCTCCCAAATTGTGTATAGTACAGTACTTGGCTTGCTAAGCATTTTCTGTAATGACTCATTTGTCATATTCTCCCAATGTAAGACAGGGAGAATGATTTTATGAAATAAAGATGGTCTATAGTTTCTTGCATTGGCAAGTGAATTGTAACTCATCGTTTGCAGACAAAGTACTTGAAGACCTCTGGCAGATTTTTGATAAAAGGGAAAAATTTAATGCTTTCATGAACATAACCTTGAAGGTAAATTAAAACCTACATCTGTACAGGCACAGGTCTATTATATATTCCCTTGGTACACATCACAATAGAAATGTTTAAGCAGGCCTTGTAGCAAAAATTGAAAGAAATATGTTTCTGAAGTCACTGTATCACCTCGTTATTTGTAGGACTGTTTTTGTGCCATAAAGTTTGATTTCTTTTTTTAGTTCCTCTCCTAGTAGTGAAGAAGTTGTTTTATATTGGGGTCAGGGGGAGACAATGAACAGCTTTGGAGACATGGGGCTTTTTGTATGCAAGTGTATGAAAATTTAACAGAAGCAGGGAGTTTTAGCAGTGAGAGAAGGAGAAACAAGAACCTAATAATGTGAAACTCAATTGGAGGTGGAGTCTTGGATGTGAACCCTTTCTGTGACTGTCAGTTCAGTGATATTTATACAGGTTTAGTGCCTAACAGCCCTTTGGCAACTACTGTGTGAAATAGTCTAGCCCAGGCAGGTTTACAGCTGAATCTAATGATGTTATATTAGGAGACTTGGAGCCTGAAAGTGGGGATGGAAAAATCATTGCCAACTTCTGGCTCAGCCCTAGGAAGGTGTTCTGTCCCTAATGCAGAAGGCAGAGTACTTGCAGAGTAATGTTCTCATCATGAGAACTGAGCTGAAGAAACAATCTGGAGGGGTGCCTGTTTGAAGCAAGAGACTGCACTGCCTTTAAGGACAGAGCCCTGTAAACAAGACGGCTGTCCAGGTCTCGGGGTCTGAGAGCCTGTATTAGCAGCCTGAGGGCTCCCAGAATTGTGTGAGTAATCATGAGGCCACTAAAGACAGTTATAATGGAGGCACAGCTGTTTTCCTGCTCTGGGAGGATCACTGCCAGATCAACCTTGATTGTGGGTTTGTTGAGAGAAAAGGGAGGATGATTACCAGCCTGGTTCACCATCCTGGTCATGTTTTAGCTGTTTCTTTTAGATGATGGGGATGTGAATTAAGGAATGCAAGAGGAAAGGGTCACTGAAAGAGCTGGTGCAATAGGTTATCTTTTATCCCACAGCAGTCTCCAGCGAGAACATTACCTGTGTTACTATGTGGGCTATTTCCACTGAGTTTAGCTTTTGAAAGCCTATGGACAGATTCTTGGGGCAAACATTTGGGAAGGTGAAAGCATTCTGAAAGAGCATGGGACAAAACGTGTGTTCTTGGCAATAGGAATACCTTTTCTAACTACTGGTTTTCTCCTAATTAAGTAAAAAAAAAGCCCATCTCCTTTCTCATAACTCTCCAAAACATGTATTTTGAGGTTGCGAGGAACCCAAGAGAAGTTGAAGTCAGGTCTGCCTCTCCAGAACGAGGCTAGGAATGCAATCGAAGCAATACAAGGAAACATTTTAAATGCTGGTAGTTAAGTAATGACACACATTGGTACAAAGTTTAAAAGAAGTAAAAATCATAACTGTCACACAAAGGTATCACTTTAAGGTAGAGAAGTGAAATAAGTTACTTCTGTGTGAATAGTGGTAACAATACAATGTTAGTCTGCATGGCAGGGTCAAGAGATATTTCCTTCTATTTTTACTAGGAATATTAAGACATCTTCTATGTAGCTAAAATGAATAGAGGGAAATACTAAACAAAACTGAATATATACACCAGGAGATTAGAAATGCTCTCAAGTCAATTTTTCCTGCACAGAACTACTAATACACATGAGAATTTATTTTTTGTTTTGCTCCTGTGAGCATCTTGGAAAATGAAAAGTGAAAATATTCTTCATCATTGGTTCCCTCAGTCCTGTGCAAATAGCAGCACTCTGTGGTACCAGACTCATGGTGGCCTTAGGCAGAACTTGAACCACAGGCTTGTCACTTTTCTTGTCTGCATACAGGTTTCTGCAGTTGTCTACATTAATGCTTCTTTCCCTAATTGACTACAAATTGTTTATCTTGCTTGCTTGCAAACCAAAATATTACTACTAATGTTAATTTATAGCAGCTTTCTCTGTTTTCTGGTGTCACAGATCCTGATATGTGTAATGTGTATGAAAAGCTTTAGAAATGTAACTTGTATTACAGGACCTTTGTCCTCCTGTACCTATTTCATGTGAAATGTCAATGGGTTTCCTGCTGCTGTCAGTGAAGGCATTTAATTATCTCAAGAGGTCCATGTAGGTGACCAAGGCCCTGTGATTTTAAATTTCACATAGATTTAAGTTACCTGAAAGCGTATAATGGAAAGTGACATCTTTCAAGATGAAGATGAAAAGTTATCAACCTGCAAAGAAAGAATGAGGAAGTATAGAAATGGGACTTGTGCATGTTTTTGCTGGGTGATCCAATGGCATTTTGTGAGGATGTTCAGAAGGCTTCTTTAACAAATAATACAAGAAAAGATTTAATCTTTGGCAGGTGGTAAGATGAGAAAGTTTTCTTTTTTGGGGAAGTGTCTTGTGCTATTAAAGTTATGTGATGCGTTTTTCCCTGTAATTAGCGGAGGATGCTGATGTTTCACAAAAACCTAAGGAGAACATTTTCTTTATTTGAAGCATTTCTCTTACTGTAGAGGATAAACTGAAGAACTTAATTTGTATTTGAAGGCTCACTTTTTACCTTCTCTCTGATATTTGAAATAGAATGACATAGCTAGAACTGTCTGTTTGAAAGGTTAAATGTGGCTTCCTGGTTACCAATTTTGTAATTGTTCATTCTGGTGGTGGTTGAAATGGGTTTGGTACTGTTCTTCAAATAGGACCTTGCTGGAAAAAGAACTTGCTATAATTTATCAAGGGCCTGGAATCCTTAGGTTAAGGAACAGGAAAAGATATGTAATTGCATGTTGATAAAATTATTAAACAAAGGAATGTTTTTTTAGTTTATGGTTCAAATGGGAACTGTTACCTCACAATATTAAGTATTTTAATAGAAAAAACCCCTGTAGTCTGGGCTTTTTGTTTAGAGGTGATTTATTTGCAACTGGCTATTAACTGAACAATTAGACTATTTAAGACCTTCATCTTGAATCTGTGCTGCAGACAGGGTAGGTGATGATGAGATGCTTGGTGAAGTGGGACATGGTTTCAGCCTTAGCATATACCCTTCTCCTTTGTTGTAAAACACCCCCAAAAAGCTATGCAAATACTTTGTTGATCAAATCAAATATCTGTTGCTGCAGAGATGATATTAGGTATCCATTTGACAAAAGTCAGGAAAATAGCTTCCAGGACAATGTTTTCTCAAGCTGCTGTGAGGGCTCAAGATGGCTTGTTCAGACCTTAAGTGTTGCTGTGAGCCCATATATTTCTATAAGTGACATGGTGTTAATACTGGAAGGTGTGGTCCAAGTGACAGACATGAATGTTAGCACTAAATGTTCATTTTGTCAGCATTCAATTCTTATGTCTCGTTGATAATATTTCACTGATAATAAATTCTTTAATAAGAACAATGATGAGATTTAGTACATCCCAGCAGCCAACACTCTGTGGCCATTATTAAAGTGGCCTTGTTAGTAATGATGCAAGGAAATATTCAGAAGTAAAATGCAATGAAGGGTGAAATTCTTGTGTGAAGAATCTCTGGAAGTCATACAAATGTCTTAGGACTGTTTTTAGTTCTTTGGTGTTAGGATTTTTGGGTTAAAGTGATTCCTAGTGGCTTATGATGCCTTCTAGGTGGTCATGCTGTCAGGATCTCTGTTACTGTCTTGACAGATTCTCGCATAACTGAGCACAGTCTGGTTTCAATGACCTTGGACTTCTGGGGGGGCAGGGGAGAAGGGAGGTGTATTTGGTCAAACTAAGCACTTAAGCTACAAAATTTCTAGGTAAAAACCCAAGATGTTGAAGCCTAGGTGTAGTACTTGAGGTGCAGTATTCATTAAGATCTCTCTTAAAAAGTCAAGCACTCCTTTCTCTTAGAAAACAATGTATAGTATTTATTGCCTATTGTCTGCACTTCCTTTTCTCAAGCGCTTTGTGCAAATAATTTTCTGTGAAATTTAGACAGTGGACACTTCTTTTAATTTTTTCCTGTACTATTCTCAAAAGAAAATAAGATTTGTGATTTTAAGCTCAGGCTTAGAGCACAATTCTCCTTAGCAAGAATGTAAATTGAGATTGGGTGCAGTCAAGCCAAAGCACTTGCTTCCTAGAGAGTCAATTTTAAAAGTATAAGGACACTTAAGAATAGCAGATACCTGAAATTTGCATTCAAGTAGACTTGTGATGTGTGGCAGTTTGTATCCATTTTTCTCTGCAGAGGTTTGATGTTAGTCTGGGTTTATCATAGCTCAAATAGTGCAGTTTTGTGATGGAGTGTTAGTGGGTACCTGCAGGAATGCTGATTTGGATGATTTGGATTTTTTTGGATTTTATGTACAGGTTGTTTACATGGTTAAGGGAGAGTGAGAGGACCAAGAAAGCTGGACTGTGCTAAAGCCCTGAAATTAACTCAAATACAGCTCTCTAGTCCTCTTAGTCAAGAAGATTCTAAGCAAAGGGGATTTAAGGTGATTTTAATCCGACCGCGTAGATATAGAGCTCCATAGCTGAATTATGTGGTGTTTGGAGTTTTGGGGTTTTTTACCACTGCCTATATATATTTGATTTGTATAATTAGGATTCAAGAGGGTGTGCTTTCTGACAGCAGGCTCTCCAACAGCATCACTGTTTTAGGACCCTGATAAAAATGATCTGTGAGGAATTTTTTTTTTAAACTTTCTCTTTGGATTTCCTGTCAGGGAGGGAGGGAAAGGCAGGTACCCCTGCGGAGCTCAGCACCCCACGGGCCTGGAAACAACTAAAAAGCCCCACATTGTTTGCATTGCATATTACAGTCTCCTGCTTGGGTAAGGCAAGCTGAAACCATGGCTTTGGCCAGTCTGTGTCCAGGGTCACCTCCTTACCCCATATTTATTCCTGTGTGACCGCAGTCTCCTTGTGCAGTGGCCACTGGGGCCATCTCCTGCCTCAGCAGCTGCTCCCGCCACTTCCAGCCGGTTCCAGCCAGGCAGGGGCCTCGCAGAGGGGACTGGGAGGCATGGGGGAAACCTGCCAGCAAGCAGGGCCCAGGAAAGAGGGATGAGATCTGCACCTAAGAGTGTGATTTCTGTCAGTAGCTGACAGTAATCAGAGGTGTGAGTTAGCTGGCAATAAATTACACAAAATAAACGTTCTCCTGTGGCAGTGAGGAGCAGAGGGTGCAGGGGATGCCTGGGCCTGGCGTGGCTGCTGTCACCGTGGGGCTCTGGGAGGAGCCGTGTGACAATGCTAAGGAAGTCAGTCATGATGAACTGCTACAAGACACAAAACAGCACTAAATATCAGGAAACAGCAGTTTCTGTGACAGAAGAGGGACATAAAACACTGAAAACACAAGAGGGAAGGATGGCTTTAGTTCAGGTACAAGGCAGGCATCTGAAATCTTAAAAGGGCACTGAGTGTTGGCATTCACACTCCTCTGAGCTTGGCAGCCTCAAACTCCTTTTCTATAATTTAAGCCATTTAGGTTCATGAACAGTTATTCTCAGCACTGCTGATACCAGTGTCTCACTTATATCACAATTTTGACGTTTGATGTCTGTCATGCATCAATCAGAGGGCAAACACAATTACATGCATATGAAGAATACCTCAGAGCTGCTTAAGAAATCAAGGTTAGTCACAGGATGCTTTTGATGTTTCTCTTTTCCCTCATGACTCTATAGAGTTTTGCAATAAGTATAAGTGAAGATGTTCTAGTTGAGTGTTAAGAGATGGTGGTTGGAGGAACAGGACAGACACTGCAACTTGCATCTCTAACAGATGACACCGTCAGTGACCTCTTGTCAAACCTGTGGGAAAGCGATCAGTAGTACTGTGGGCTCTGGGAATCTAAGGTGAAAAGGTAAAACTTCATTTTGGAAAAAGTGGGGTTTTTTAAATGAGCCTTATGTAGCTTAGGTCATGTTTCTCTGTTACCGTTCATCAAAACACACTGGTCTGAATTTTGTCCCAGGGATACAGTCTATTGCAAGAGATGCTGCTTCACTTCAGTAATTTTATTTTTTTTTGTGGCTCCAAGAAAAATGGCTCCTACAGTGTTAAAACTTCTTCCAGACAAGCTAACCTACGTATGCTGTAGAAGATATGACCAAAACTATCCTCCATCTTCATTTGCTCAGCTTGAACAGTAAGAGTGTGTACAACAATCATGTTACACTCAGTCTAATGTTTTAAAATTTTTTGGAGGCAGAAGAGGCAAGGACAGTGAGAAGTCTTTTGCTGGATGATTACCAAGCCACAGGTGTTTCAAAGTGGCACAAGCTTTCTGAGAACCTGTCTGTTGAAAATCATATAGGAGTCTACAGCAGTTCTTTGCAAATTGTCTCCCTTCCTCTCTTCTCCACCCCTCACAAAACTAAGTCCTACATCTTAGTGTTACAATAATTGGGGATATTGTGATGTTGCCATTACTGGTGCTATTATTCCATGAGATGATGTTGCATCAGTGTGTAAAATAAGGCCACTGTCTTGCAGATGTTTTCAGGGCCTTATTTTTGTACACAAGGATCTCTTCAGGGACAATAGAATAGCTTGGAAAGTGTAGTCCATAGCATGTATAAGCACTTACAGAAAAAGTACTTAAGTGACTAATATGCAAAATGGAAGTATAGATCAAGAAGGTGAAAGCTCATTGCAGAAAGGTCCATATAAGAAGAAATACATCTATGCTAAGAAATATTTAATATATAGGAAGCGATGTTGCATGATAAAAGGCTGAGACCTTAACAGTGAGACTTCAGAAGTGAAATTACTAGATATTTGGAGAAGCCCCTAATCCTTAACAATTCTCAAGTGCAAGAAAGTTTCACTAGCAATGTTGCTTCCAAACTGTAGTGCCGTGGATCGTTTAAGGTGCAAGTTTGGCAAATTACTTTTATTTGTAAGCAAGCTGGAATTGTAGGTGTTGATCTTTTTGTTCTCTAAGGTTTAGTACTGCGTAAAGATGAGAGAGAGAATAATTAACAGGGTGCTAAAAGAATTTAACACTGAGGCTGACTTTTTGGGGGAGTGTTGAGACAGGGAGCCAACTGATTTATTTGGCTAGATTTAAAAGATCAAAAATAAGAAAATGTGTGGCCAGCTTGCTAGAGGAGTTAATTGATAAGGAAAAGGATGTGTTACAGTTGGAATACCAGGTTTTGAACACTGGATATAATCAAATCTTCCTGATTTAGTTTTGCTAGGTTATTTCTCATACCTGTGGATGTGTCTCCTTCATTTTTGTTTCTCCTCTTACTTTCATTTGCTTCTTAATGTGGAAGTCTTCATTTTGATGTAGCAGTGGCTCAAAGACTGGACAATACCTTTGTTGAAGAACTAGGGAATCGACTTTGGTCTTTAATCTTTTGCCCTAAAAAGATTGCGATAGCTATAATCTCTTGAAAATAGATTTCATAATAAAAAAGAAGAGTCAGTATATCATGATACATTTCTGTGGAGGAAATAATAACTAATAATGGTTTCTGTTGGAAACCTGGAAATGCCATTATATGCTAGTGTGCTGACATAGCATGTAGAGTAGCTTTATGACTGTTATATTACTCATATAAATGGGAACAAAGGAAGCTATTTTCCCTCCTGTAAATTGCGTGTTTACAAGCACAATGCAATAATGCAGATGACTGATGGTTTGGACACAGCTTTTGTTAGCTGTTACTATAAAAAGGCCAAACAAACAAAAGTGAACCTAGTCCAATTCAGATGTTTACTCTCATGGCTGACAGGAGCTACAAACTCTGTACCACCATTCAGCAAGCTTTCTAGTCAACCACAGAAAGAGCTGAATCATTTATGGTCAGGCTCCCTCAAGACTGATAAAAATCAGGAGTTTTTCTCTCCAAAGTAAGTTGTAAGTTGGGCAGTTACAGGCTTGTGTGTTCCACCAAATATGAACAGAGGTGTTGTGAAATGGGATGGGGGGCTTCCTCCTACTCTCTAATTGACCCTACAACTGTTAATGACCACACCAAAGTAAAGGTTGACTACAAACCAAACCCTGTTAAAATTGGAAATCTTACCTCACCAACATGACACTTCTGTTGAAGCAGGGAGCAGAAAAAATATACATAAAGATTGAATTTCAAGGAAGTATTTTTATCTGGAATTCTATATGAAATATAGGAAATAAGTATGAAAGAGTTTATCTGCAGCACACTGTTTAACTGATAAAGCAGCTTTGCAATCAGCAGAAATAAGTCAGGTTTGTATATGGACTATGTATTTTGGGTTGAATTAACAACTAAAGCTTTTGTTATTTGGAGTATCAGTAATGACTACTTCCCAGGGACTCTAGGATCTGCCCGTCCTGAACTGGGCACAGCCTTTCAGGAGGTAATTGGTAGGAATTACCTCTTTTGCTGGGCAAAGTTCCATGAAATGTTTGTGTTTGAGTATTTAACCTCTGATTTCTCATGTTGTTGGATTTAACTAAAACTGACCATTGGATTCAAAATTACTAATAAGCACTGACTGACAGATATACTCTTGTGCACAGTACAAGCTGCAGAGCATCAGAGCTGGCTCAAGCAGAGGTGACACAGCCTGGCAGGGCCTGGTGTGCTCCCTGGGGCAAGGCTCCCCCTCTGCATTGCACCCTGGCACCAGCAGTATGCTGCTTGCTGGCTCAAGGCACCATCCTGCAGCTTGGCCTTTCTCTGGTGTGGCTGAAAGCACTTAATTTCTCTTTTTTTATTGACTAGGCAAATAGCTATAGCATTCATAGCAATGTCCTGCAACAGGTAACTTAAGGTGCCAAAACCAACAGGCTCCATTGTAACCAGAATTATCAGTACCCGTGACCTCTCCTCACACCTGCATATGGAGAAGAATGCATAATAGGTTATAAGTTATTGTTCCAAACACAATCCCCACAAGCTATATCATTCTAGTACAATTTGACAGTTTCCAATTTTGTCTGCTGGAAGAGCTTGTTGAGATACTTTCTGTTTTTGTGTGGAACCCAACGAATGGCAGCTGTACAATATCACTTGTCATACTTAAGCATAACAAAATGTTGGCTGGAGTGTTGCAGTGACAAGGACAGAGCAGCCAGCTGCATTGTGTCTGATCCTGTCTGGAAAGGCCATTCCAGTCTGCGACCTACTTTTCCTTCCATAAAAGCAGAAACTATATTGTAAAAGCAGCAGAGTTCTTTCAAAGGGCGACCTGATTCTCTTACAGTGGGGTGTACGTATTTTGTCCTACAAAGATGGCTGATGCTGACATGTCATGGGAGGTGAAGGAGAATTAAAAAGAAAAGCCAACTTTTTTAAGACAAAACCACAAAACCACAAACACCAANAAAACCCCAACAAACCAACCAAAACCCAACAACAAACCCATAACCTTCAGTTGTTTCCATGACCATTTTTTCCAGAAGTTTCATACAACACAACATTTTGTAAGAAGTGAGTAGACAACTTTAGATGAAATTAATGAGCTGGATAAAAGCCATGTGTGTTCGTCAGCTGAATGTGGATAAAAACTTGCTTTTGCATTGCAAAGTACTCTTGTGTTGAGCCACAGTAATTTGTCCAGTCCTGACTCTGAAGAGCACAGAGAACCATAGAGACTCCTGCCACTTCTGTGTGCTGTGCCTCATGGCATTGTCTGTTTCATGTGAGCAGATAGTGACTTTCTGTTGTGAATGAGTGTGATGAGAGGGAAATTTAATTCTACACAAGCACCTTCAAAACTATGTAAATGAAAAACATGTATAAACCAAGGAAGGATGAGGGACTGAAAAGTGTTGCCTTTACAAAACCAGGGGAGATCTGTGATAGCAGTACAACTTGAGACCTAGTTCCTGATTGGGTAAAGAAATTATTTGCTTAATGTTAATTCCCCCTTGGGTTTTTTTTTTGCTGGTTATAAAGATATACTGTAGTGTTTCGATGGACCAGGAAACTGGATAAGAAATAATGTACTCAATGCTCAACTTGGTGTTGAGGTTCTTCCTGCCACCTGATGAGCCTTAACAGTTGTCAGTACAGCTTGGAAAAAAAAGGAAAACACAAGCCCTATACACTTTTAATAGCCGGGTAAGGATCTTTTATGTTTATGAAACATTTAATGCTAGATTCATGCATTTCATGACCACATTTAAGCCACCTCCAGAGCCATGTGGAACAGGTCGGCAGTGCATTTAATAAACAAAGGAAATGACGAGAGCTCAGTTATCCTGACTATAGATGCAGTGGATGGTAAGATGTGAATCTGTGATGACTACTTGCTTTTAAAAACAGATGTTTGCATAACATAGTCTTTTTCTATTAACACTGCAAAGCTTGCTGAAGTGAAAAATAATTGTTCTAAAATTTTATTTTAATCTAACATATGAAAAATTAATTTTGAATTGCTTTTATTGTTTCAGACAAATCACACAGCAGGTTTAAGTAGAAGAGTCAGAAATTAATTAAATTGATTAACAGGGAAATATGCATAGACTGTTTTAAATTACTTAGGTTTTGGCCTCCAGCAAAACTTTCAGTCTTTTTGTTTGAGAAATTTTCTGTCTTAGGGTCTGGATGACTCATAGACTGACAGTAAAATTCATGAGACTTTCACCTTAAGTCACTGGTTTAAATATGATTGAAGTCAGTGGTAAGTGAAAGTCATATTTTCTAATGTATGCTCAGTGATCCGAAATATGATTCTCAGGACCAGAGCCAGCAAATGACTGAGGTGTCTAGAAACCAGTGACTTGCAGGTCTAGACTTCAAGCACTTGGCCTTCAGAGGAGAGGTCAATTGCTGTGCTATCTGTGGCTCCCATAGCTACAACCAGGGGCCTCAACACAACGTAGAGACATGAGAGTGCATAAACTCGCTGAGAAATAAGAACCTACCACTAACAAGTAAGATGTATTGGTGGGAAGGCTGTTACTGAAATTTTGTTCTGTTCTGGGAGTCTGGTGTCTGGCTGCAGCAGCAGTTTAACTCTTTGTTGATAATAATGAAAATGGACCACCTCTCTTAGCTGAGTGCTTTGAGTAGCTTTTTGCATATTCTGAGTCTTCAGTCACATAGTTCTTTCCTGGAACGGCTTCAACAGGAAGTGAATCTGTCCAGTTGCTCCAACTCCATTTTTCTGCATGACTAACACGTGTCCTGGGATTACTATAAGCCTTTTGTGAGATGCGTTTGCAGCCTCTTGGCCAGCGTAGAGAACTGAGCTAGGGTCTCCCTTTTTCCAAATGGAGTACTCAAGCAGCTATGAAGACTATATTATAGCTAGAGGATATAGTCCATGCTTGCCTTCTTGCCCTCCACCTGGACTGTTATAATAAAATGTTAATCCTGCATCTAGATTTTTAGAATTGGTAAGAAGTTGTATAGCCATGTTAAGGGGCAATCGTGGCATTATGGTTTGAATTTCCAGCTTCTTCTGGAAAGCAGCTTTGAAACAGGAATATTCCTGGAATCTTGTATTAAGACTTGCTTTCCACCAGATCTTGTGCTAAATAAACTTCAGCATGCACATTTGTTGCAAGTGAGCACATGTTCACTAATCACGTTTGTAGCAGCCATATGACAAAATGCAGTCAAAAATGCTTTTGCATGACTTTCCAGGCAAAAACTCTTCACAGCTACCAAGAGATGTTTCAGCCCCTTTTAAGGGATGGTCTCGAGTTTTATATTATGGCTGGAAGCTAGGAAAGATGGTTGCTAAACCTTTCTTCTCCTAGGAAACTTCTGTTCATCTGAACAAGCCTTTTCAAAAGATGCAGCATGCACTACAAAGCAGGCTTTCCTGTCTGGAGCAGAGGGGCTTACAGAAAAGCCACTTTTTAGACTTAAATGTAGGGCAAGGATCAACAATTACACCTAAGGTGTTTTCAATGTTGAAGATATTCACAGACCTGTTCTTACATGGTGTGATTGGACTTGCCATTAAATTAGATCAATACTTGGCTTCTTTCCTGATGTACTATCACAGTCTGCTGAAAAGATCTTTTCTCTGATCCATAATTAGCTTTTCTGTTATTCCAATACTAATTACTGCTGAATATCAGCCAGGTAACAGATAAAGCAGGGACCCGGGTAGTCTGTGTTGGGAGCAATTTGAACCTAAAGAGTTTGTTCTAAGTTCTTAAGACTTTTCTTCATATCTCATATTCAAAATTAGAGAGCTGTGTGGTGGGAAAAAATATTGAGGTTTGTCTAAAAAAAAATCACATTCAGGAACTTCATTTTCTTTTCACTTTGAGGTGAATGTAAAATGGGAAATGCTGAAAAATGAGGGGGGAGAGGGAGAGATTTTTGAAAGAATAGTAAATAGGTCTACAGGTAAGGCACTTTGTCCAGGCTAGGGGAGAGATAGTGTTTGTGCAGATTGTTCCTTCTTAATACAATGGTATTGTTTGGAACCACGGCAGCTGAGACTTGCAGATACCTTTCCTTTTTTCCTCTCTTCAGAAAAAAATTTCTTCCCTTTATTTCTTCCTTTTTTTTTCACACTAAGGTGCTGTAGACTTGCACAATTTATTTTTTTTAATATACAACAGGTTTTTTGTGGCTGCTTCCAGGCATATGAGATACTGAACCTTCTCTTAGTTGGGAAGAAAGTTGTCAGTCAAAGCGACTCAGCGTGTATATTTCATGCAAGTTCCCTTTTCTTAATTACAAGCTTTTTAAAACAAACTCCTTGTTTGTTATTTATAACAATAATTTCATGAGTGGTTTGCTTAGATGCATTAAGGTAGTTATTAGAAATTAAATATTGATGTCTAACAGCATAGTGAGATTCTGCAAGTACAAAGGAGTTAGATATGGTCTGCAGGGTGTTATCTCAAACAGTACTGAAATGTTGAGCACACAATTACCATCTTATTAGGGTAATAACATTGAAAGTACTGTTTAGACATTTAGTTGGTATAAAACAACATGTAATTGTGTGTTGATTAGATATCAATTACAATAATGTATGGACTGACATTTGATAAACATGGTAACTGATAGCTTCCTTTTGTTATGACAATTAAATAGCTAAATATCTCTTGGAAGGAATTATAAATCATTAGAAAATCACTAACATGTTTGGCAGCCTGTCAAGTGGTCTGTAAATACAGGGGCTTCTGGTTGTGTTTGGGGAACTTGGGCATTTTCTCACAAATTGAGTCTGTCTTCAGCTCAAACTTTGAATAACCAAATACTCAACTTTACAAGAGTTGTGTTTTTCCTCACTAGCAAATTAAATTGAGATGGAGTTATAAATATTTACTGATTTGACTTAAACACAGTAAAGCAAGATAATTCATAAGGCCACCTTACACGGTTTTGCCAGTAGACACCTTATCTTAAAGCTCTTCCTGGTCATGGTTTAATCTATGTACATCCATATGTGTGTATATATATACACATATATATACACACACATATATATATGTGTGTATATATATACACATATGTGTGTATATATACATATATGTCAAGACATTGATTTACATTTCCCCATGTAAATTAATATTTCTATGTTAAATTGACTGGTGCCTTAAGAGAAAATACAACTGAAACTCGGATGAGAGCAAGAATGTAATTTTCTTTTGCAGTCCAGGCAATACTTTATTTTCCCATGTGCTCCCATGTGAACAAGGATTTTTGTTTCAGTCTTGAAATCAGACATTGGATGCTGTAAGTGTGATGAGAGTTTAATATAAAAAGTAAATTAATGAGCATTAGGACAGGGAACTTCTGTTGGAAGGAGAGATATCCATGTGCATGTACCTTGATAAGGTTTCTCATCCACTAGTATAAATTAAAATGTTTCAGGAGTTGTATTTCAGCCCAAGGCTTATTAATTGGACTAGTTGCTCCTTCAGGCTGTAGTACAGAAAGGTAAGGGATGTGTATTCCTGTGTTCCTCTTCCTCAACAGAAGAGGCAATGTCTTGCTATCTTTTTATCTTTCTACAGTTACATTTACATATGCATATATTAGACTTTCCCTATTTTGAGTAAAACTCCAAAGGGAAAAGGCTGGGAATACTCCTTTTCTACCCAAGTTCTAGTATAGATTTTCTTCTGCATCCCCTCTATTGTTATGCTCCCTGAATACAAAGAAAAAAGCTCTCAATGCTGTGATTAGCACGTGACAGCCTTTTCTCCGTTTTGAGCCAGGGCACTGTGACCAGGACAAGAGGAAGTGCTCGTGATCCATAGGGACCGGCTTCCTCTTTCTTTGTCTGGAACTCTTTCTCGCCGCCTTTGGTTTCATATGACAGCTCATTACTGATTTGGTGTGCATCTCCCCCTTCCATGTGTGCCAGCCTGCAATGGCTCTGGCTTTTGGCCTCTGTGTCTGCAGTAAAGAATATGCATGGCTTATGATAATATTTCTGAGATAGCTGAAAGGAACCAAGGGAACATTCCTGTGGAATGGCAGACTGTGCTGGTAGTTGTCTGAATTTAGTTTTCTTGTATGTGCAGCTGTGCAGAGCAACATTTTAAAATGCCTCCTCTTATGAACTTCTCAAGCTCCTGAAGGTTGTGTCCTATGCCATATCTGCTCAGACAACCAATTCATCTTGTATATAGCAGTGAGAATAGCTATGTGTTTAGCATTGGGGTTTTTTTCCCTTTATGAAATGGAATTATATTTATTGCTTATAGAAAAAATGATAAATTCATCACAATGTATGAAGGCTTGTTACTGAAGTGCTGTAAATGTCAACAAGTGTTTTTATCATAATGTAATGTCAAAATTAACTTATAATAGCTCTATTACATGCAAATCAAATGTTTCTTTCCGAAGCCTTCCATTCAGTGTCAACTTCATTACCTAAACTGCCTTTGATTACTGTGATGTGTAACATCTCTCTGTAATGTAAATGCTTTAAACGAGTGCTATATAATCATTGCTGTGTTTTCAGCAGAGGGAAGATGGATGAATATGTGCTGCAAACTGTACAACATAGCAGGTAGTTCTCAGCTATTGTTTGTCTATCTGGCTTACCACCATTTGCTTAGAACAATCTTGTTAGAGGAGTAGTTCCTTACTTGGGGGGATGATTAGAACTGTAGTTCTAAATAAGTTTAGAGGTTTGGCTTATTTAAGTTGTCACTAATAGGGTCACTGATCACTTTGTATAAGCTATTTCAAGCTCTACTGAAGCCAATAGCAATAATATTGCACAGAAAGGTTGTTCTTTTTGCATGTTTCAGATGCTAAATATGTAACCTTCCAACCAGTTGTTCTGTGCAGAATGTTGCTCCCTGGTGAGAGAAATTTACCAGGTGGAATGTCAAAAAGTTGTTGTGTTGTTTTTGTTAGTTTTTTTTTTGTTTTTGTTTGTTTTTTTGGGTTTTGTTTGGGTTTTTTTTTTAAAAAAAAAAGAAAAAATAGTTCAGTTAGGTAGGAAATCCTTTGACTCGCTTTTTCATCAGAGAAATTTGCATGGAGTCCAGGCTCAGACTGTGCAGCTCTCTCTACAGTGAAATATTCTGTGAAGTCATGTTGATTCACTGGGCTATCACTTTAGAAGAGAAGAAATAAAAACAATCTGATGTTGCAACGTTCTATTTCAATGTTTCCCAAATGGTGTTATCTCTTCTTTTGGCTGTGATTGGAATGTTTTGTCTTTAGATATATTAATACAGACTGGAGAAGTAAAAATCAAAATAAATCTTTCTAGTTCTCCTGAAAAAATGTTTTGATTAGTCAAAAATGAATAAAAATAATCCCTCCTTGTCTTCCCACGTGCAATTTGTCTTCAAAATGTGTAAGCTTTTATTTTTTTCCTATATGCCTGTTTTGGTTTAAATGGTTAGGGTGAGCCACAATCTAGAGAACAGAATTGCTCTTTGTTACTCCCCTCCACCCTCCCAGGGTAAGAAGAAAGGGGAATAAGGAAGAGAGACTGAAAGGTTGGAAGTTAAAACTAGAACAGGTTTAATAGAATGGGGAATTGAGTACTTTGTGTTACACACACATTTAAAATAAATACATAATTGCTGTTAATATTACATCTGAATACAATGTATACTGTGAGAGAGTCACAGAAGTGTGCCACTTTAGTGAGTTTACTGCATTGCAATAGGTAAAAAGTTGTGTAGTCTTTCATTTGTCCCTTCAGACCTCTTGCAGACCAGATTTTCACACCTCTGGCTCATGGTGAGTTTTTAGAGTACTTGAAAAATGTTACTGTGAGTTCTTTTGAGCACAGAATCATCCAAAGTGGAATAAAGATGTTATAACATCTCACTGGCTCTTCACTCTCCTAGGAAAAATCTTCCCCACAGAAAACTTCAGAGAAGCTTTTCCGCTTGCAGCAAACACATCACTACTTAAATTAATTAGCAGTGTTCCTTGATGTTACTGTAGCTTTGAACAATCAATCTCATGCTTGCATTGTTAACTTCTGTGTTCATCAGAGAATCTCAAGTTCTGATTGTAGCTCCATAGGCATTGTTGGGGAGCATGGAAGTCCCATCTTGAGCTGCTGAACATAATCAAAAGGCTGACAAGGGTAATAATTTTCTCCAGCTGGGGAGTAGAGATAGTGAGAATAGGTGAAAGTCTCGGTCCATTCAAATCACACTCAATGTAAGTCTGTAAGTGCCCAACTGTAGTCCTATGGAAGCTTAGGTGAGGTGACAGAAACAATTGCCTTTTCAAAAAGCCTAGCTGCCTGCAAGACAAGACAGCCATACAGTGTGATGCCTTGTTAGCATGCTTTTCCTTTCTGATTTGGATGAAGATAATGAGAACAGGGATTTTAAGAGCTTTCTGCTCTGTCGTTCTTTCTAACTTGTCCTGATCTACCTTAGGAAAGGAGCTCTTTTTTCATTATGTTAACAGAGATGAATGGAGCTGGATGCTGTTGGGATCTTGGTTTATCTGCCATTTCAATTTTTCTCCAGTGTTTTTTCCATGGGAACAGGTCTAGAAATGCAATTTACCAGTGAGCCTATTTTTGTTTTTAATTAGCTCTTTCTTATATGACATGTTATCTGTCAATGAAATAGCAACATCGTTCTCAAAATCAGTAACACAGAGGTTTATTGGGCTGGAGAAAGAGCAATATGTCCTAAGTACCTCAACTGATAATGACTTTGCTTTACCAGAAGTCACTTTTTGAGATCATATGCTGACAGAAGTGTTGTCATCTGGATGTTTATGTTCTGATCTAGCTGCATGGTAAATTGGCTGTGTAGGACATACTGCTTTAATATAACCCCTTTGTCCCACTTACCAATGTAAAACACAGTGAGGAGGGTGTGGTGGTGTGAAGAATCCATAGTTTCTCAGTTTGTGCTTTGAGGAACATCTTAAGCTTGTGTTTCTGCTTTTGATATGGCAGACCTGACCCTCTTCCCACTATAGGTGACTTATTCATAGTCTCAATGCTCTTTCTTCCTGGAAGAGGTTTCAACCATACCCCTTCCCTGACCAGTTCACAGCTACGAGGCTGTTGGTGCACTGCAAGGGGGAAACAAAAAGCTGTGAACAGTGAGGAAAGCAAATCTGCACCTTTCAAAGTGTATGTTGGACTATAGGTTCTGTTATTAACTTCTGTGGCTCTTAGATTGCAGGTGCAACTCTGTTCTGTTCATGTTCTTTTAGTTCAGTAGTAGTTGCAGGAATATCTTGGTAATAACAGAGGAGGGATGTATGTAATAAAAGATGTGATGCTGTGTCAGGGCAGATTGTTTATTTGAATGATCTCTCATAACAAAGAATGCTTGTTAAAAAATTCAAATTAAATATAGTATGTTGAGGTGTTGAAATCTACTTACCAGGAAAAATCTTTCCTCTTACAATGAGGTTCTTATACTGAGATATGGGCAGAGAGTGGGGGAACAAGAAGTGAGCTAGGCCCATTAATCATCTTTGGGTAGTAAAAATAAAGATAAACTACCATTTACTTCCATGGGATTTGTTTGAACAGTAAGAAGTAACACTGTAAAACCCATTAGGCAGATCTGCCAGAAGGGAAGATAAAAACACTTCAAGAGCTGGACAGGATTTTTTTACCTGACAACAGGATCTTTTCATTTTTTTTTCCAAAAACTGCTGTCCAAAGAACAAAGTTCAGAGAAATTACTCAGCAGTTTGGATAGTTCTGTGTCATTTTACAGAACAAGCAAAAATGCACTTCTGAAATTGCCACACTTCTTGCTGCCTTAAATTTACTAAAGTTGAGTGGAATTAGCTAGTTAAGATCTGTTTAACACAGAATTACAGTCTCATAAGTATGCAAGAAGCATCTCTTTTTCAACATAATCTAATTCTATTCTCTTTTTCCAAAAGCAAAATTGCCCAGGTCTACTATTTCTTTGTCCTGTATCTTCTGCAGTGTGTATTCCAGCACAGGAATAAATGGCTGTACAAAACCGGAGGGAAGGATTGAAAAGCTTGCTGTCTGAAGAGTGGATTTGAATAATGAATGAGCCTTTTATTTTTTTTAGTCAGTTGTCTCAAACCCAGTAATCTGTGGTCTTTCTAAATAATTTGCTTTTAAACTGAGAGTAAGGATGATTTGTATAAAGGATAACTTTTCAGTTTAAAGTATTTAAAGATAAACTTTTGAAAAAGCTAATGAACAGTAAATTCCTGAAAACAAACCATCAAAAAATAGACCATCTTCCATAACAACAAAGTTCTAGGACAGAAGGTCAGCTAACTGCTGTTCTCCATGCTCTGTTTTAGTTCACTGACTGTAGATTCATGTATTGAAGTTGTCACCTGAGATTCTGAATCAGAAGCACTCTAATCTACTGTTTGCTCTCCTTCACCTTTTCCCTGGGAATTGAAGTGCATGGCAGCTTTTTTATAAATATAAACAAGGGTTGCTTAAAGAAACTAAAACCTCAGCATACAAAAAACACCTGCAGAAATCGTGCTCTAGAAACATCCACAAAAACTGGATCCCCACTAAATTTCTTCTCCAAGTAGTAACACCGGACAAGATTCATGAAGTCTTACTTTTTTTGGTGAACAAAGGAGTCATCTGATTTTGTTGCATTTATTGTATTTGACAGTGAATGTTGCAGCATGGGGACCCAGTTATAAAACCTTATGACTTCCATCTGGCCTCACTGATGGATCTCTGTTTAGGACCCAGGGTATGGGCTTGGAGAAAGCTGATGTGCATTCAGGTCTTGTCATTACATAGAATATGGTCATATCTAAGGAACACGTTGTATGAAAAAGTTTAGTTACAAACCTGCAAAAAAAAGCTGCATTAAAGGTTGAATCTGAACTTGAATGTGCATTGTCTTGTACTCTTACTGGCTGCATATTAACTTGCTCAGTTTTGGTATGAAAATCTGTATATCTTTTAATGTAGTCTTATCAGACATCATCATTCCATGGATAAAGTCTTTACCTTGTTGAAGCTAATAGTAAACCACCTAATTTTATTGGGTCATGATCCATCACCAGCTCATTCTGTATTTTATTGATGCTAGATGGCATTTAAGACTTATACTAGCTGGAAATTTTATGCGATGTGTACTCTGTAGTGGCCCCATTCCAGGGAAAGTGTGGTCCCCTCTTCTGTGCCCTTCTTGCTGGTTGAAATTGAATTCCACATGTCAGGTGGTTATTCACTGGATTTCACACTATTTGCTGGAATCCAGGTGTGTTATCTCTGCTTCATTCCTCTTCATTTTATGTTAAGAAAATACTTAATCTGGCATGACTGTGTACAGACAGTCCTCCGTTCTTTCAACCCTTCTTACAAGACAGTTGTTATCCCTTGTTAATTATAATATGTGTTCTCCTAAAGTCCAACATAGTGTCCACTGTGGAAGTGGGGTGTTAAGTGGACAATTCTCACATCTATTAAAGAATAAAGTAGTAGTATTAAGGCTGCAGGAAATGGAGCTTATGTGTATGTTTTTTAGGCCTATATTTATTATTTCTAGGCCTTGGTTTTTCATTTGAAATCATATTTCTTCCTTTGTAGTGCTTTGGAAGCTGGCCTCCATTCACCTGATACACTCTCTTCCCGTGACTGCCTCCGGTCCAGTCTGATGTGAAATGTGCACCTGGACTGCAAAACTTCTGTTGAAACTTAATCTTACTTTTTAATAGGAAAAGTCCTAAAACATGTATTATTAATATTCTTTCAAGATTAGTAGTGATGAACTGGAAGTCTAGAGAAAGGTGAAGATGCTCAGCAAATTTACATCTTCTCCTAATCCTCAGTACAACATGAGTAGCTGACTAATGCAGCTCTCCCACACAACTGTCTCCAAGTCAAATTACAGGTAGTTTCTCTAACCCAAAAGAGCTTATAAAGCTTTTGTCTTGACAGCCTCCCCTTCCTAATTTCCAGCTTCCCTGTGACTGCGATAGCTGTTTATACAATATATTTATACAGATATTTTTAATAATAAAAGAAAAATAATGGAACAATGTTAAAGTAGAAAACAGGAGCAACAGTTATTCTCCTTTTTCCAGTCTCATTTTAGTACTTTGGTTCAATAAGGTTCATATTTCTCTGCACTGTGCTGCAAGTTGAAGGTACCTGGGAAGAATATCCAATGTTTCTGCAATAGCGAGGCCTGTTTATGGAGACTACCAACTTGTTTTGCAAAATATGAGCTAGTTTCTCACAAAGCATTTTGTCTTGGACTCTAATCTAACCATTGCCCATCTATCTACTGGTTTCTTTGTGTAAGAAGCTTATTTGCTTCCCTTTTGGTTTTGAGATCAAAAGAGAAGGGCTCATTGCTCACTGTGTCATGTAATCACTTCCTCTTGTTGCAGCCTGACATTTGAACCACCCCTACAGGCTTGAACTTAGTTCATAAAAAAGCTTCTGATGTGTAGTTAGCTCCATTTATTCAAAAAAATTTTTTTAAAAAAGAGGCCAAAAGTTGAGCCACCTTCGAGGCTGCAGTCAAGGCTGTAATTCAGCTAAAGGTCTGTGCTCTCTGCTGACCTGAACTCTGTCACAGCCCCCTGTCTTGTCTCTGATTCCAGCCAGAATGTTTTCCACCCAGTTAACATCTGTGATGCTGGAATGTTGGACAGCCTCCTGTTTCTTCACTTAGTTGCCTATCTGTTTGCTTTTATATGTTCAGGATACTTAAATATCTTCACAAAGTGCTCTGAAAGTATTTCAAATGCTCAGATGCCTCTGAGGTTGAGACTTGTGCAGGCATTCAAGCATGCCAGGCAGTGGTATACCAGACTATAATTAATTTCTAAACTTTGGAAAAGAGTGTGATTCTGAGTGCTTTATAAATGCAAGAAGTCAAAGATTGAATTACAGCATAGAACTTGAATCTTCCATCAGTGTGTACTTAAATATATATAAGTAGCTTACATAACTATTTACCAATACAACGAAGGTTGTTGCAACTTATTCTTGAGTTAGACTTGGCATTTATAGATATAAATTTGACATAGTGGGGAGATTAGTGTCCGTGTGACATGGGAAGAAAAGGATTGCAATAATCTTTTCTTGTTTTACAACCTTATGTGGGAGGAGAAAGATTGTAGCATTGCTGCCATAAGAATGTGGAAGTGATGGGGAAATTATCTGCAACGTTTTGAATAATGACCTGGCATACATTATAATATTGTTGCACTGCTGCTTCTGCTGTGGAACAGAGTCTGTTGTGAGCCAGTGAGTAGGCACAGTTCTAAAAAGGAAGGAGATTTGCCACTTATTTGTGCATGTGTATGTGTACAGACAGTAGCAGTTTGAGTAAAATCAGGCATTCCAGAGGCGTGAAGGAAAAGGCCTGGCTGTTTAATAGAAATGCACATTTTGAATGAACTGACACAGTCATCCCGGTTACTTGAATGTGTACATTCCTTGTTTTTTTTTTTCCCTTAAAGACGACAGTCAGGAAATGGGGCAACATTAGCATTAGAAATTGTATTGGCAAGGAAGGAAAACAGCCAGAATTATTTATTTTTTTAACTTTTTATTTAATGAAAAGCTGTAGATACATTTATTTTTTTCCTTTCTTGATATTTCATTTTGTTTTACTTGGGGCTTCAAGTGCAAGATCTTTGATCAATGGATCAGAAAAGGGTGTCTGGTTTCAGAAAAGGAAACATCTTTTTTTAACTTTCATGGAAAGCTCCTTTGTGAGCTCTGACAGTAGGGCTTGTCAGGGGATCACCCAGCCTTTGTTGCAATTGCATTAAGAAAATCAATACTATGCTGAGATTTTCCTCCAGACCTGCAGGATCATTGTGTCTTACAAGTGTCTGAGGTTACTTCTCTGAACAAAAACTCCCTTCCCTTCTTTACCTTTACTCTTAAGCAAGGCAGGGATACCCTGAGCCAGACAGTGGCAGACAAAGCCCTCTTGTCCTGCATACCTAGCAGGGAGCCAGTTATATTAAACGTGATTATTTACTAAAATCAAAGCATAATTTTTCCATATGTTAAATCTAGAGGGCTTGGGTTTGTTTTTTTCTTCTTCCCTAGCTGGAAAGATCCTTGCAGGCATTTTAAGTAAAATTCAACAAAGTGTCAGGAGTCCCAGTCAGCAAATCCCCAAAGCAGTGATCCAGCTGTCAGAGAAGTTGCATGGAGTTTTGGTGATAGCTTGGTCTTAAGCTAATATGCCTCACCTGCTGCTGTTCCAGTGGACTTTTGTTTGTCTTGGGCCAGGGAGGAATTTTGTTTGGCTGCAGTCACTGGTAAGACTTGCTCTTCAGGAGACTGGAGAACAGCAATGTGTTACTGCAATATGTTTGCTGGAGTCTGGTTACTTCAGTGATCAAACAATGTGGACATCTCTACCTCTGTGGAGCTAGACAGAGATGAGTTTATGAAAAAACACTCTAGAGTAAAGGTCTGGGGTTCTTGTATTAACACTATAAAACATCAGAGACTTATGCAAGGTGGATCACGTAGCTTTTCTCACAGATTCTTTCAGTTTGATAGCTACAAGAAAAGTATTCGGTACAGGAGATGATGGAAATAGTGTTAGTGAGAGAGGCTGAGAGACTGACAGCAGGAATGAGAAACAGACTGGTGGAAAAAAATTGTGAATATTAAAGAATCTTGTTACCTTAGAAATTTAGCAACAACGTAGTACAGAGATAGGATTAAAAGTAGACTATAAATATGAACAGGTCAAGTCAAATCTGAAGCAAGGGAAACCTATCTATAAATGTAGTGTACCCCAGGAGAGCCTTACAATCTCTGTTAAGAAAACTGTTAATAAAAATCCTAGACAGCACAACACCAGGACTGACATGAAACATGAGAAACTTCCCTCCTGTGGCTACAATGCCATCTCTGCTGCAAAAGAACTTGTTAGGCATACGAAATGCCTGGTGTTGTTGGGTGGGTATATGATGCGTGATGTTTGCCCATGGTGGTTTTCCCTTTTGTGTCAATCTGAGGAGCAGAACCTCTAAATCTCCAGTTGTTATGCTTGCTTTTGGTTTCTGTTTGTAGGTATTTATTAGGTCTTTTGCATTATAGAATATAAATAGAATTCTTTCCTATTTTGCCCTTTATTAATTTTCTACATTATTTTTGTACTCCCCATCCCTCCTCACTGTCTTGCAGCATGGGTAAATTAGTATTTTGCTCTCTAGTGAAGATCTAGTTAATTCGTGTATTTAAGGGAGGTGAAAGCTTTGATATTATCCTGGAACTGAAGTCTTCCATGGAAAAACTGTTCATGGCTCAGAAAATTGCAAGTCAATTGTATTCAGTAAATGAAACTGTCTTACAGTGATTCTTACCCAGCTAAAATACCACTAGCAGAGAATTCAATCAGCGGTGTTTTGTTTTCTCTGTTCTGTTTTTCCTGTCATGTTGTGTTCTGCTTCTATCAGGAATAAACAAAATCTGTGACGGAGCCAATTCAAGTAGCAGAAGTAATAGATTCAAATTAGGGACACTGGAAGTTTCACTAAGGGATGTAAATTTGGCTTTTTCCTTGAAGGATGTTAGTCTGCAGATTTTTGAGTTTCTGAGACTGCCTCTTGTTTCTAATTCTTACAACCTCTTTCAGGACAAAAGCCAAGATCCCTTTGAACTGCAGAAGATTCTGCACTGCAGAAATATTCTGAACTATCACTGAGGTTACAGATAACTTCAGGACAGGCAGCAGTGAGACTGACTACTGCTTCTCTGGTGTTTTACACAAGACAGACATCTCAAACTTTCCTTGCAGTGTAGTAGAAAAAAAATTCTTTTAATTTATTTGAAAGAGAAGACATTTTGCAAAACACCTGAAAATATGCTGTGAAATATTTCTTCTACTTCACAGACCTTTCTTTGGAAATACGTTTTAACCAAGTCTCTGTAGAAAGAATATTTCCTCTACTGAAAAGGAGGGAAGATCAATGTCCCATTTTCATTCTTACAGTCAAAATACAGTGTTGGTCTTGTACTCACCAACAAGGA
>VZRW01010568.1:4922-26018 GCA_013398125.1 Aegotheles bennettii
TAGGCAGCAGGAGTCCTGCCATCAGTGGTGGGAGGGAGTGTGTGTGATTTCTGCTGGCATGGGGAAAAAAAGAGCATGCCGTCCTCCCACATATGTACCGCGTAACACACCTAGTCTCAAAAAACCTGGAACCTGTTTTAACAGGAGAAGAGAATTGCCAGTTTCGCACACGTGAAATGCTGATGGAAAGGCGCGCGCAAGGCTTCCGTCCTGCAGCTGGCTGTGCCTACCATCCTGGGCAAAAGGGCTGGAAAGGCCCTTGCTTTGAACAGCAGTTCAAAAGTGGACAAATGCCAAACTTGGTCAAGTCTGAAACATTTACAGCTTTATATTACTTCTTTGCTCACAAAGAGCGCTCACACTAGGCACCAATTTACCATTAAGCTTTAAAAAATGTAGCCACTACTCTCAGCATGAAAAAATACTCACCCTTCAATCTTCCCCTCCCGCTTGCCATTGTTTCATACCCTCTCACTGCTGGAGAAGTCTAGTTTGGTTTTCCTGTGAGGCATTTATCTCCAGCTCACAGGCTGCACAAACACACAACAACAGCTGCAACAAAGGGATGGAGCTGATAGAGCCCCCTGCACACCATGTGTCTCACCCCACGACACGCAAGGGGTAACCAAATCCTGATTTAAGCGATACAGGTTCACAGCCCAATGGGGTGTAACTGTGACTCCCCACACCTTTTTGGAAGGTCCAGCAGAGAGGGGGAGGGCCAGGACAAACAGGAAGTACTGCTCTGTTTCCTTTGAACTGGGAAGAGCTGGGCAGAATAATCAAAATCGAGTAAAACCCTACTCACCCACACTGAGGCACTCAAGATACTGCAGCCCCTTCCTTCCCCGATTTAAAAGTGAAATGACTAATGTGGAAGGCTACTACTGTTATATTAGTTGTTTAATGGTAACTGACACATTTTATTGTTTAATTATTCCATCTTTGCCAATGCTAGTAATAGTGCAATACCTTCCAATAATTTGTTGCTCAGCTGGTGGGCTGCTCCTCTCTCTGGGACATGTGAGATGTAACCCCAGCTGGCTAAATGAAATATATTTGCTTTACTCAGTATTCAACATGCCATCCACAGCAGTTAAATTTGCAGCTAGGCTCTCCCAGATAAACAAGCCATATGAGGCATCTGCTCCTGGAACTCACACTGTATTTTACACGCATGCACATTCTGGTAACAAGCTCCAACGAAGAAGCAGCTAGACTTCATTGAACACCTTGGCAACCAACCAAGAGCACCAAGGAAGGACTTCAGAAACATCTCCCATTCATGAAGATGTACAGTTAAGGTCAGCAAACATGCTCCTAGAATTGCTGCTGTTTTCCCACTGCCTGTGAGCAAGATTGTGTGGTTCTCTATACAAGTCCAAGGTTTTCACTCATGGCTTGGCAGGGATTAGCAGATACAGCCATGAGAGCCAGGGAAGGGATCACCCCTCTAACTCTGCTGACCAACACACCTGGAATACTGCTCTGAATGCAGGAAAGACACCAACATAACTGGAACAAGTTCATGGGAAGCTACTGAGGCAGTGAGGCCGGAGCCCTTGGCTGAGAGCAGAGGCTGTGGGACCACAGCTAGTCCATCTGCTTGAAGGGATGGGGGCACCCAACAGCATCTTTGGCACTGAGTAAAGGACTGAGGAGATGTGTAGCCAGGCTCTTGCATGGTGGGAGGCCAAGAGGCAGTGGGCACAAGCTGAAACATCAGAAGCTCCCATGTAAATAAAGACAGCCCAAAAGTGAAGCCAGGGCCCAGAGTCATTGTGCTGTGCCCCATGTGAGGGGTTTCAAACCCTGACTGTAAAGCCTTGACCACAGTCCAAGTCCATGACTGAGTCTGTTCTGGTGAGGTATGTGGACCTCCAGGGGTCCTCGCCAGCCTGCATGAGTCAGTGGTACTATGGAAGTACTCAGAACAGGCTGCCTCCATATACTATCCTCATACTCTTCTGTACAGAATTAAGGAATAAAAGCATGAATTAAAAAGATGGAGCTCAAAATAAAATATCATCAGTAATGAAGGAAACTCACTTGTACTCCAGACTGGTGTCAAAGCAGCAGTCTTCCAGCACATCCAAGGACTTCATTAGAGCTAATTTAATCTGTTGACCAGGTATATCACTACAAAATGAAAACAAACAAACAAAAAAAAATCCAGAACACAGCTCTGTGTAAATCATATAGGATATTAAACCTCCCGCTAAGACTGAATGTGCCAGTAAATACAGTTCTTTTCTTGCTGTAACAGGTTTTCATACTAGTCTGTAAGCATAACTATATGACCAGTCATTTGTGTCATATTAATAGATACATACTCATATAGAAATATTAAAAACATATCCAGACCTTAACTGGCAGCCATTATTGCTACAACATGCAGAAAGAAACACAGCACCCAGAACTTGCAAAACATGCCTGACAGCAGGAGGAAGATACTGATAAAATATGATCTCAGATAGACCAGTAACTATTTATAAGCTGAAAATTCATGACATTTTAAGATACTAGCTCCGTAAATAGTTCTCTCCATCTCTTTGCTTAACTTACTGAAAAGAAAGAAGCATTTACACCTCACTCCAAAGATGTCATAGGGACTCCCCTCTTACAAAACAAACCCATAATTTTGTTAATGAACAAGACATCTTCAATAAAAAACTAAATATGATTTTATATTAGCTCTAGCTGCATCCCTACAAATTTTGCTGTTGTTCTAAGTCAATGCTTGGAAGAATGTGTGCAATTAAGCTTTGAAATTATGCATGGCAGTGGAAGAATAAAAACTGATATAGTCTCTAAGAAATTTTTAAATAAACGTATTAATTTCAACACCCCTCACCAAACAAACATGCAAAACCCAAAACCCCAAAATAAAGATTCATATACTCCAAAATACCCAGCTGATCTTATATCATTCTCTTTAAAGAGTCTACAGTGCTTGTGTGTAGCTCAGTTGTCACCACTGGCTTATCATTCAGAGACAGTCCGTCCCCACGTAATTCAGCTGAGTCACATGGAGTAAGGCATTAAGACACCAAAGCATGAAGATTAGAACAGAGCAATGCTGCATAGTGTTTTAAAAAAGGCAGGTGCGTTGGAAACATTAGCTTCACTGCGCAAATTAACAACTAACAGCTGGATTTGTTTGATACCTGTGCTTATGCATCAATTAAACATTTATTATGGGTATATAGACAGACAGAATCCCTAGCAGTCAAAGAGTTGGAGGCATATAAAACCAAACCTACTTCTTAATTTCTCTGGAATCATCAGGAATTTGCAACTGCAGCAAACCCTTCTGTATTTTCTACCAACTTCAGAACATCTCTTTGCTGTCCACGTATCTGTAACAGCACACCTTGAAGACAGCCCATTATGCTACTTCTGCTGTAGCTCCAGCCCCATAAATGTAACTCAGGATGTAAATGGACACTATCCAGTGTCCAGAGCACCATTTAGAAAGGAACTAATGAGAACCGATTTACAATTAAGTCTCCTAGAGCAACTAGTCCCCTTTAAAGCATCCGTGTGGCTCTTCTAGCTGACTACTTTGCACATGTATCTTAGGATATTATGAAAATTTATCATTCCTCCTGAAAGAATGGCAAAATATCCAGGATAGCACTGGTAGGTGTGTGTGTGAAGACTGATAATAAAAGACACCTTTTAAGAAACATTGCAAAGCCCTTCAAGAAACATTTGCCTATGACTTGTAAATACTTAAATTCCTCAGAATTTAAGGCCACACACAGGAAAAAAAATGTTATTTGCACACCCACATTACATATGGTAATCCTTACCTAACTTTTTCTTCATATAAATGTGAGATAAACATCCCCAAACCAAGGCCAATGTGGATTTGAACAGCTTGAGACTCATCAGCATTTGGTTTCCCAGGCAACCTGTCAGTTAGCATATTCAGGACCTCCTCAATTTTCTCCTTGCATGATACAATAAATACTGGCACCAGGAGAGACAAAGCAGTGGCCGCACAGGAACGAGCTATAATACTAGAAGTATTTTCACCCGAATAGGATTTCTAGAAAAGCATAAAAAAGAAATTTTAAAAATTTTCCTCTTGAGGGAGGGAAACAAAATTCCTTTCCAGGTAGTAACACTTGGCACTTCAGGAATTTAAAATAAATACTTATACAGTGAACAGTAGCACAGATGTATTACAATAAACAGTATTTCATGGAACTGCTTATGGTAATTTTTCCATTTGCCCTGTAAGCAGCTTAAAACTAGGGTAATTTAGAACATAATTTCTAAGCGTAAGTAAGATAGTTAAGCCTGAAACTGTAAACAAAGGGTAAGACAGGATGCAACTAGAATTTAACAGCTAGTCTGCATATAAATACATTGGTCTATTTTAGTTTTCAACTTCCTTCTTAAAATACCCAGCAGCATGACTAGAAGGGAAAACAGAAACTAGCCATGATGTTAATGTACTTGTGAATTGTAACACACCAAGAATTTAGTGAGCTGGAAAACACACTACCTTAAAAGCATCACACCTAAGATGACAAAATATGAGATCTTGCAAGATAACTAGCAGAGATGCTTTCTGGCAGAAAGACCCCTTACAAAGGTTTTTAATTCCTTTCCATTTTGAAAGGTAAAATCCATACAGCTACCTCTACTTTCAAAGCAATGGACTGATTTTAAGTAATAGCCTAATGTGTACTTATCAACTTCTATATGCAACTCTGAAAAGAAAAAAAATACCATCAGGATGCAAAGCACTCTGTAAGACAGTAATTTCTACTGTTTGCCTTAGATTTTTAAAGATTATTTTTTTTAAATAGAGTGGATTTTAGAAACGAAAAATTTTCACATTGTTTCATCTCAAAACCACCTTTTTTAAAACAGCACAGTTTTCTAAAGCAGTAGTTACAGAACAATTCGGCAATAAATGCTAGTGCCGACCAAGCAGCAGAATCTCCTTACATCCAACCAGTCTAGAGCTTATTTAACACTACAACTGCTTTGTGATCTATGTCACATGCCAGAGCTGACTTGGGTCCATCAGTAATTTTCAGCTTTTTGATGCTAACACTTCACTATGGGACTAAACACAGTTCACAAATGCAGTGAATGAAGTTCGGTTAGAAAACATTACCATACATTAGCAGGCTGGACTTGGAGGAACCAAGTTTCCTTTTGCATCCATGATACAAGGAATATTCAACCTGGTTGTTTTGACCACAGACAATCAAGAATTAGCAATACCTATTCCTTAAGGTCTATACTGAGCTTTCAGTCCATCTTCAAGTCCTACTTCAGAGCCGCCTGATATTTATATGGCTTGAGAATTTCAGGCTGGTCACCACACTACAAGCACATATGATACAACTTCTATTGGCCCTCAGGAGTGCAAGACATCCTGTAAAATTAGAATCACTGCCTTCATAACTATTAGATTTTGAGAAAGTATGCCGTTCAGAGCCCTAAGGTATGGTGTCAGAATCACTGAAAAGTTTGACAGTGTGGTCTGAAGAGAGTCTGTTCATGTTAGAAGGTTTTGGCTTGTACACAGATGTTGAATATTCTAGGTTTTGAAGGTTTTGGGGTTTTTTGTTTTAAAAATTTCCTTCAATCAAATATCATCATATATGTTTTTTATTATGTTGGGAATAAAGACAAAAACTCAAGGCAAACCCAAATATAAACAGAAAACACAATGAAAGAAAAGAACACGAGCAAGTTTTGATTCTCCTGTATTACAGCTACTACAAGGCAAACAGAACTAGAAACTCCATGCTAGGAACTCCAGGTACGAAATACAGATATATTCTCTTGTCTTTAACACCAAAATACATACCTGGTAGAACCATGGGAAGACCTGACCTTTAGGGTGATAGCGACTATTTACAATACTAAACAGAGTCTCTGTGACCATAGAAATCCAGTGTTTTGTGGGAAGAAAATCAGGCTCAGCCTGCAAAAAATCAAACCAGAATATTCATCATTATTTTTTCTTAAATCAGGTGCTACTTGAACAGAAGCACAGGAGCTGATGTTCCAGCTATGATCCATCAGGAATGAAATTATTCTGTCATTCTTATGTACAGTAAGTAGCATGACTTATTTGCTGATGCTGACCCTTCAGACACTACTTTTGATCAGGTACTATTCAGTGAAATCATAAATTATGAGGAAAGAGGCTGGCTAGGTTTCAGTACCCACTAGACCTCTATCCCACCTGTCAAAACCAACAAATAAATGTGTTAGTCATTATGTTTCTTGTGAGAAGGCACCTAGATGTTCTGACTCCTTCTGCACAGATCACACAGCAGCTACCAGATGGCATTCACTCAGCAGGCTGAAATTTGAACTTCAAAATGTGAAGTACTTCACATCCACTTACCAGCCCCACAAACTCCTCGTTGTACTGCTTCATTACAGTCCATTAAGAGTAGAGAATCTCTTTCCCAGATTGACTCACCTCAGGCATGCCTTCAGTGTCAGAGGAAAGGCTGCTTTCATGTTTGGCTACAGCAACTGCAAGACCAGTTAAGGCAAAAATAGAGTTTCCTTTCACCACTGGGCTGTCTCTGGACAGGAAAAAGCAAACAGTTCAGAAGCATAATAGAGATGCAGGCAACAAAACATGTATCTCAATGCAAGAAAGTTATGCTACAGGTGGTCCAGGAGGAAAAGGCCTTTGCACCTAGCAACTTTTCATTGAGCTAGATGACAGCCCAAGTCTACTGTGTTTCACCTTCAGGAATTAGCGAAAGAATGGGGGAGAGATGCATTTCAGTCTTTTTTCTTGTTTGTCTCTTATATAAAGCCTAGCACACAGGAAGCTGTATAAAAACAGAAGCTTGCTTCCCCTATAATGAGGCCTTCCACCCTGCAGGGCAAGTAGCACTCACAGAAATGCACCAGTTGGTCTTAGCCAGTACCATCTCAACACAGGAGAGCAGCCACCACTGAACTCTTAGCTTAAAAAAAAGTTATTAATTACTTCCCTATGGTATGAAAACATTAACATAATGAAAAACAACAGGTTTCAAAGAGCACTACCTGCTACCACAGTGTAAATCTTTACTTTTAAGGAACTCAAAAATCTGCCACCTACAAATGACAGAGAATAAAAGTGTTCTGTTTCATGAAAAGATAGATGTCAATATCCCAGTCATTCCCAGAAAACCATATTGCAATATAATACTGCTGTAATTCTCTTAGTAGTTTTAAAATAGCAGCTGAACAACACAACTGTACTAGACCACTTGCAGTACTACACTAGACCAGTACACTGTGTACTAGACTTTCTGCCTCAGTATTCCATTTCTAAGAACTTCAACTGTTGCTGTAAAAATGCACCTATACTACAAATTCAAGCATTTATTTCAGATTCAAAGACCTATTTTCACAATAAAAGTATTTTCTGGATTTCTGGTTTGCTTTTTAAAATAAGACACACAGGTCTTAGTGGAATGCCATTGAACGCTCCTGTTTGGAATACTGAAACTATTTCCTTTCAGATAAGAGATATGTATGAAAAAAAATGATAAGTGCTTAGTTAAGTTCTTTGAAGTGTCTCCGTATCTCTTGCCTTAAATAATTTACTAATCTACGTGTAGAACCTCCATTGTTGTTGATCATCAGCTTCTAAAAGGTTACACTTAACGATGTACTTCAAACAGAAACTTCTAAATCTAGACAACCATGAAAGCTGGATGCTTTACATTTAATGAAGGCAGAAACCATCATCCTAACAAGCCCCAGGAGGAAGAAGAGCAGTTTTACTCTAGATCAAAAATATAGGGGAAAAAAAAGTGTTTTCTTGAAAGAAAGTCAGTAAACACAAGTTTTAGAGATGTGATCTATGCAAAGGAAATCCTCCTGCTGTTACCTAACAAAAATTCACCACTCCCACCCAAATTAGGCAATGTTTCTACCTCAACTAGTTTCGCTAATGAACTTCTTTAACTGAAATATAAACTTTAATTCTGAGACACAGACTATTGTACATTTCAAGTCTATTATTTTGTTGCTCTTTAATTTATCTTTTTACTGCCTTAACATAGGTAGTTATCGAGTAGCTAAAATATCAAACATCGTCCAATTTGATCCCTTTTTAACTGACTCCTGAAAGATGGACTGATGTGCAAGGAAGTGGAACAGGTGGAAATACTTTAAATATCTGAACAATGGTAAGTTCAGAAAGGAAATAAGTCAAACCTTCATGGAAAGTCTTAATTAAAATATCTGGAACTCTCAACTCAAAAAATTATTTCTAACTAGTCTTTTATACATTTACAAGAATACCAGTGTTGAAATTGTCTATGAGATTTAACTGTAATTCTTTCACTGATGACACCTTTACGATTTAAGATTTTCCAAGTTATTGTTCTTATGAGAATTCACTATTTCTGATGCTTTTGCTTAACCCGGTGCAAACAGCCAATTTCAGGTTAACTAAGGGCAAAACATTATGAGGAAGCTAGCAGCCAGTGGAGAGAGAAAGGAAGAAGCCAAACCACTTCAGCAGCCGATGAAGGAAGGTTAAGACATTGCTGCCCAAAAGCCATATGCCAATGCTAATAGCAAATGAGCAAGCCTATCACAGTTAGAAACACTTAATTTCCTGCCTTTGGGGGCACCTGGGCACAAGAAAGACACCTTAACAGAAAGTGGGACGGTTTTAAGAGCTCATACTCCACTAAAGCCAAGCCAACTTCTAGATCAATGAAGGTACTTGAGGCTACTTTAAATCTCCTAGTTAAAAAAAAGAACAGAATAATAGCGCATATAGCAGTACCCATGCTTTACTCAAATAATGAGGCAACAGCTTTTCTAACAGACACAGTGTTAAAAAAAATCTCAGAGTACAAGGTGGGGTAGAGTTCCTTTCTTGAACAGCAGTCATGGGAAATCATGAAACAGGCAGATCACTATATGCAGAAAATATTATCGTATACCTTCTGCCCCAAAAAAACCTCATTCTCATCTGTAATCAATGAACAGTTCTTACTTGGAAGCACCCTTGATGACATCAGTCAACATATCTCTGACCCTGCAACAGAAACAGAAAGAATTTACACCATGTTCATTAGACTATACCATGAACTGAGCTAATTTTCCCTTATGCCTTACACCTGTCCTTTCGAGATTAACAATTACCTCATCTAGCTATCAGAGGACTTAGTGCAAATTAATCACAAGCATTAAAACTGTAAAAGTGCTTATGCACCACTCAACATTTCTTCATGCTTATGTACACTACCCATGTTTCATAAAGGGCTCTTATTTTACTTCATACCACTTTTTGTAAAATGTAAATTCATCCAATAGCCATGAATCTGCCCTTAGAGTTGTTACACATAAGTTTCCATATCACTGTGCTATGTTTTAGCCTAACAAAATTAGAATGTTTTACAACAGACTACTGTAACAATTTATCCAACAGTTAACTATACTCCTGGAAACCACTATGGGCAGTTATGCTGCTAGGTATCATAGTAACCTGAGTCCATTGAAATGACATTGAAAAGCCACGGGAGTAGCTACAGTTTTTTACACATTATTGTAGTTGATTTATAATCGGTTAGTTGCCTGCATTGGTTTAGTTTTGTATTCTTATCAACACACAAGCAGTGAATCTTCTATATTGCCAGGTTTGGGTGCGGAAGCAGATCCTCTGTACTATAACACACAATACCATCCTGGCCTGACATGACTGTCATCTTATAAAAAAAGATACACTCCAATCACAGTTCAATAACACATGGTTAGAAAATAAAAGTGCATGCCTCATAAAGTAGGGCCATATTATAAGACTGAGTTACACTCAGGCTTTTAAAAGAAACCTACTCAGGCTTTCCTTCATAACCACACTGTTTTTGTACAGTTTCAAACTCACCTACACTAGAAACACACCAATTTGGCAAACAGCCAATGCAAAATTGCACAGTACTTACACAATACAGGATTAACGCTAAAGTTTATATCGAGCTCTGCACAATCAGGTTAGACCCAGTGGGGAACACAAATACTTAATAGATACTGAAGTTAGAGCCCTGAAGCACCAAGCAACTAAGGGAGAACAAGAAAAGATACAAAAGCTAATACTGGGCTCCCAGTTCACTTGCTGCTTTGAAATATCTACTGTTAAAGGGAATTCTGTTCATTTTTAAAAATAGCTTACATTAACACTAATTAGGAAATACAGAGTAGAAATCAGATCAGGAGAAATCTACAAATGTGTCATTGCTATAGGTATTCTTCTCATGTGAAAAATGTTTTCTCTTTATACCCTACCAAGAAAGGGATCAGGCAGAACAACAACAGAAAGTTGTGCCACTACTACATAAAGAATCTCTCCTACAATACGGTATCATTCTGGATCTTATTGTGAAACCCTCTAATCTAGATTTAACGGGAATAATACAGACTAATTTTGTATTCCCGTTGAGTGGAACTTAGTAATGCCTTTTTGACTAAAACAGGCAAAGGTAATTTTAGTTTTGTTTGTACATACTTTGTTCCCAATGCACTTACAAACAATCACAGAAACTGGTATTTACACTATCCATGGATACATAGTTCTCACCCTTTGTGAAGCCTCCCACTTCCCAACTTCTCCCCTTGGCCATGCACACACATGGCAAAATCCTAACAGAGACACAAGTAGGATATGGATCAGGGTGTGCATCATGTGCTTGATTTTAAACCACACCTTCAGGCTCAACATTGCCAACTTGGCATACGAACTGAGGTGTATCCCAATTCACTACAACATACGTGATATCATGGTCTAGATTTCTTTTATCAAGCCATTTTCAGTAAAACAGCTCATTTCATCTCTACAAATCAGTTTTGCTCTTTGCATAATCCTTCTGCTTTAACATGGCAAAACAAATACAATTTTATACTCCTTCCTGTTGCTCATCCTACAAAGTTTCAGATATTGTAGAGGAAAAGGTACATACCTATGTACCTGTGCACATGGGAATCTTTATAGATAGTTAACCCACTAGTCTCTTTCTTCCTGCTCTCCCTAGCCTTGGTCATTGTATCTGGTTGTTTGCTGTTTTTCTTTTCATAAGTGCTCATACAGTCTTTAAACTTGCAAAACTAAAAACTTCTAAGTCTTGCCCTTCTCTGACCCCTCACTTGCCATTACAAGTGATCAGGAGTACTTCCTTACCAGAGCCAGGCTGTAAATTGTTTGTACTGCACCTCTTCAGGATCCTCTTTTCCATGTTTTAACTGCATCTCCAGCTCTGCCTGCCTCCCCTGCAGAATTAAACAGTCAGAAATAGATTTTACATGGCAAATCATCATAAGATTTCTTCAGAGAACGCTTAAGTAATAGATGCAGCCTTTCACTGGAGAGCTACTTCATAAGTGAACTTGACTGCTCTTAATATGAGATCCCACTGCAACACAATATATATTAAAGAATTCATATTTTTTTATTCAGAGTGAGAAAAACAAGCTGCAGATGGCACAAACAGCCACAGATACTGAGACATCTCTCCTAGACCATGCAAATAGGTAAGTTCCCATAAGGAAGGGTACAGCAAGCAGGAAATGAGATTTAGAAGCCTGCTAGCTAAAATGGATACTAATCACAAAACAACACTTTCTTGATTCACTACTTAAAGCAGAATTCCTCACCCGTTTCCTTTCTATGACCTCAACCTCCACGTGACCTCCTACAACAGTTCTTTTTGTACCTTAAAGGAGTTGATATGGATTCTGGCCTCTAACAATTGTTATCTAAACATCCTAAGGAGCTTTGCTTTAATGTTCAGTCTCCAAACGTGAGTCAACTACACCTC
Organism: Aegotheles bennettii; assembly: GCA_013398125.1. Classification (NCBI taxonomy): domain Eukaryota; kingdom Metazoa; phylum Chordata; class Aves; order Caprimulgiformes; family Aegothelidae; genus Aegotheles; species Aegotheles bennettii. The sequence goes on from VZRW01010568.1 coordinate 16,736, forward strand.
AACTTGTTTAGGTTGTAAGTTACTGCTCCTTAGTAGGTTATTAATTCTTCAGTGAAAAATATAGGCACGTAAGCTGTGTTTCGCAGGTATTGAATGCTTGTAGTTTGGATGTGCATAAAAATCTCAGAATACAAGACAGTCAACCCTGTAAATCCAGACGTCACTCAAAAGGTGACTCTTCAGAGAGATTGAAGAAGCATATACAACACACTGATTAAAGACAAGGCTGCATAAAAGCTATGCAAAAACCTATTACAATTTCTCCAAACACAAACACTGGCTTAAGTTCTGTACTAAATGATCCTGTAGGATCATCATGATGAGGTTGATTTCAGTTTCAAAAGCATCCTGAATGCACAAACTGGAAGAGGTGCTTAAGGATATTGTGTAGACATAATGAAAGGCAAGAGGATTTTCAGGTGTCCAAAGGGGAAAAATCCTCACACAAGTGTTCTGGTGAACAGGACTCTATGAATGTCTTGCCTCCAAACTGTAGAAATGATCACTCTAATAGTTGTTCAGAAATACTGAATTATGTACTATCCAGACTACTCATCTTACACTGTAGTCTCTCTTGGCCATCTCAGATGAAATGTATCTCAGACACATAAGGAGTAAATAATGATACTAGGTTTCCAGGGAAGGGCTTCAGAAGCTACAAAAATAGGTATTGTTGCCTGTAAAATAGCATGAAATCCTAGAGAGGCTTTCAGAGACAAGTCTTGTAAATGCCAAGCTTCCCCTGAAATCTTGTCTCAAAGGGGAAGCAAAGTACGAAAGCAATTAAATGTAAGCAACAATGGCCCCCTCTGTAGTTACAGCCTAAATTACAATTGAATAGCTGCTGCCAGCTTTGTAATGGGGTTGGCTTGCCTTAGAATCTGGTATTTTGCCAATGGCCAAGATAAAATTTGTTTTGAATATGTTAGAGAAGCACATATTTTGCTGCACAGCAAAACAAGGAATCGTCAAAGTTTCTAGAATTTGCTCAGAAACCTGAGCTGCTCACACTGAAAACAGCTGATGTAGTCTGGAAATACAAACAAATAGGCCCTTCTAGTAGCACAGAGAGTGCCTTCCGGAAAGCAACTATTTGTTAAATTTTTTAGATAATTTTCCTGTTGAAAAAACTAATGAAACTACATTGTTCTAGATATCATGTCAGCTAAACTAATGAGAGAGGTTTTAAGATGCTTCCTAAACATTAAATAGGCAGGAAAAATCAAAAGACCAGTCCCTCACAGTTGGACAGCATTACCTGCTGCTTAAGGGAAGTTCTATTTAATGAATCGTTTCTCGATAGCTTTTGCCTCCCTGATGATATTATTATTACAAAACTTCTACCCAAAATTATTGGTTAGAGCTCTAGCTAAACTTTCATATTCTAAAAATTCCAACAATTGACATATTCTGCAACTTGGCACAGGAGAAAGACTGCAAGAACCTTAACTGTAAGCAGAAGTTATACTTCTACAACGTATCCCAGATTGTGCTCTCATTAACTGAAGACTAATCTTATTTCCTTTTCATAAATTTTATTGTTAAACACTTCAAGCTGTATTTTTTATTTTTTCAAGTTGCATGGATGCTTTTGCTGGTAAAAAAAAATCACCTGAATGGGCTCTAATGTGCATAATATTATGTACCTCGAAATTACCTGCAGGACTGCATTGTAGGTTCGACTCATAAATCCTAACCAGGACTGTGGCAGCAGTATGGAGCGGTGCCATTCAGAAGGTTGAATGTTAACCTGTGCAACACACCAGAAAGTGTATAAGTGGTTACATTAAGTCTAACATATGCAGACTGTATGTTCGCCAACCTATGATTTGCAGGAAATCATTTGCTTATGCCCACAGCACATTACACATGGCTGTAGGAAACGAAAATGATAATGTACTTTGGTCTCCTTTCTAGTTTTACCCACACCAAGTTACTTTTAACTTCGTTACCTAAGTCAGACAGAATTGGTTGCTTCAGGTAGTTTGATAGATAACTGATCCCAGAGAGAACAGTGGAATTATATGTGGCAATAAGCACAACACTTAGTAGCACGGGTAGACAAAAATCATACATACCCAAGACGCTAGTGCATTTTACTTGTCAGTTTTTGCAAAACTTGGGTGCTTCTAAAAGTTTTAAACACACACTCAATATAAATACAAGTAGATGACTAAATACAGGGGAGATTATTCAAAAGGAGTTATTATCCATGACTGGGATATGTACAACTATGCCCAAGTACACAGTTCAAACTTCCTTTAAGAACAGGAATAGTTCAAAAAAGAAAGGAATCATGAAGTTTCTTTCCAGGAAGCACCAGTGTAGAATTTACAGGACGAAACCACCACCAGCCCAAAGGTAGTTTAAAGACATATGCAACAGCTCTCCCTGCCTGCCTCCAAATATCACATGAGTAAAACAATCTCAACTTCACAACAAAAGAATAACTCCACCAACTACATAATCGGATGTAAGTGCACAGACTTTCCTCAAGAGCCCAAGGTTGTTGTTCTCTTTGGTAAGCACAACAAACTAACTCAAAGACTTTTCTGGAGTATGTTGAAAAACAAAAATGAAGTCAAGACCTCAGTAAGAAGCCATTTTCCAGCCCTTGGTAGCTTAATGAAGTAATTACAGGGATAAGTTAAACCAAATGCACCACATGTTCAAAACCACCAAGAAAGCTTTTCCCAGATATCAGAGTCCTGCATGATACAGGTATCTCTCTCACAGCAATTTGCATCTTAATGCAATGTATAAATAAAAACATTAATTCACAAAAAATGTGTATCACAACTAATTACAAGAGTCTCTATTTCCCTCTCTGCATAACTGTCTTAATTGCAGTAACATTTTATTAAAAGAAGATAGAGTAGGTGTCCTTTCCTTTCAAACTGCTGTGTTTTCAGATCCACAAACAACAAGCTTCATAATTAAAATGATGGGGTATGCATTGTTATATCCCATCATATTCCATAGTGTCATACAGAATTTATTTTTCTTGCTACCATCCAGTTATTTCTACTGTCTGCCTTTACCAAAAAGATGAAAAAATGTCACCACAGCCATTTGGACTCCATTGGAAATAAGTTATTTAAACTCAGCAGTTTCCAGAGTAATCAGTTTTTAATAAATGCATTAGGTTGAGGTAAGATGGCATATATCACAGTATCTGCTGTTTAAGGCCTACATTTTCTATTTCTAAATGAAAAGGACATACCAAACTCCCTGAGTTATGGAAAAACCTTGTGAGCTGTGACCAAAAATTGTGCAAAACCCACTTAAAGTAATTAATCTTGACAGGCTTAATACCACAAGGTTATTATTCTTCTTTTATATTCCTCCTATTTTATTTTGTTACATACACTAGCTGTTTTTAACATATAGAACACTCCATGACTCAAGGTATGCAAAATCCTCCTTTCTCCATCCTCTGCTCCACTGGTCTCCTCCATACAGAACGGTTAACCAAGATAAACAAGGGAACTCCTCTTGCCTGTTAATTATCTCCCTAGAGTCTTCCTGCTTTATCCCCTCATTTTTCTGCCCCTCATAATCTATATAAAGCAGTCCATATTCTTTCTTTACACGGATTTTATAACAAAAAACAAAGGACTGTGCTAAAGCTTCATGCTGCCAGTGGTGAACTTCAAACAGTTTTCAGTAAGTACTAACACATCTATACAAATACATACAATCTAACAGGCGACCAATTAAAACAGATGACCTACTCCACCCCACAGCTAATACAAATATACCCTGCAGAAAAAGAGAAATCTCATCTTTAAATGACCTAATAATACTAGTCCTTCCTTTCTAGTCACAATTTTATTCACACCTCCCTCTCATCAGTGCTTATCAATTCCTCCAACAAGTCCATGAGTAGTCAAGGCTCCAATCAGAACTGTTTGCCTTAGGTTTCCAAGGCATCTGCAGCAACTTCAGTCTTCCCCTTTGCCTCATCTCTGAAACTACTTTAGATTTGTGCATTTAGATTTATCTGGTCTCATGGTGACCTATGAAGTTCACCATGTAATCCACACTAGTGCACCAGACAAAAAAGCAGGCCTTCAAAACACTTCAGGTGCTTGTGCAGGAAATAAAAAGCTTCAGGTATATTGATCCATTTAAAGTAACTAGACAGCACTGTCTAATCAGGAACATATTATTTGCACCTTGCACATCTTATCTAAAATTTGTGGATGTACTTAATGACCAGAAGAACCGCTGAGCTGCTTGTGATCAATTAACTTTCTTCACAGCAGTAAACATTTTTGCAGATATATGGAATGAGAAGAAGATAAAAGGGAATAGAACATCTCCACATAACAAAGAACACTCAACTAGAATTAATCTACAACTGAAAATGACTGGACATAGCGCTCAAGATTATCACATAAGCAGTGCTGATACCCACTTTTTCAGTACAGGAAACCAGCAGTCTACTTCTATCACTGAAGACACAATGGTAACAACAACTACATTAAGCGTTGGTTAACTAATGCTAGCAAGCATAGACAAAGCTGACAATAAGTGAAGTTCAGATTCTTTCGAGTGTGCAACTTATGTGTAAGAAGATATCAGGCAGGTGGGAGACACAGGGAAGGAGGCTCAGGGGTCTTCTGAACTAATGACAAGTGTTTGTGAAACACCACCACACTGGTCCTGGGATGTTCTTAGGAGGCAACATATCCAGACAAGGCTGCCAAGCAATTTTCAAGAACAGCTGCAGCCCAACATCTGAGGCAACAAGACAGCATGAACTAGGAGCTAGTAATCCGAGACTGTCAATCAATACTTAAAAAGGACACGTCTCCCTGAAAAGACACATAAGCACAGACTCTGTTCGCCAAGACAGAGAATGCTGGCACACCACAGAAGGTACTACTTGTGTACTGTTAACACTTCTGAATACACATGGCACAAGTTTTGCAAGTGTCTGCAAGACTGAGAAGTAATTTCAAATGAAATCAGAAGCTCACTTCCTCTCTCCAGTGCATTCCAAACAAAAATCAAACACTGTAGCAAGATGTGGATGAGTTTTCTTTCAGCACTGGTGCCTTTGTGCTGTCACGGATCCTTGTCTATCACTCCCTCGTTCTGCACTGACACATAGCCAGCAGAGGGCATACAAAACTAATTCAGTGAACTGTGAAATTAAGCACGTTTCTATCATTTCCCTTGATATCTAATTGAAATAATACTGTTTAAAGAACCTAGAAACGATGATATTATTAATATTTATGGCCATTGTATAATCTGCTGTAGAGCAGGGAGACTGGGAATCCCTCTAAGTTCTTTTACTGAGTACAACAGGTTTCCACCTCGATAGCCCTGCCAACTCACATGGTCTCCAAATTCAGCTCATCTCTAACAAATGTGTGGCTGTGAAAATGTATTTTAGATGATACCCATATGTCAGTGAAATGTTTAGGCGTGTATTTAAATGTCCTTCTCATATATGGAACATACAACCTGCAGCCTCAGTGATTTAATAAACAATGCTAGCATTACACACCCATATCAATTAAATAGTGAAATACCATCTCTTTTCAACTCAGATTTTGCTTGGACGGTCTTTTTAACATACTTGCATGCATACATTTCCAAATCCTCCTGTCATCATTCCTTTGTGAGAAAAAAATATTGTTTTTCTCAAAGACACATTGGGCTGAGGGGGATAAAAGCAAAAATCTGTTGGCCAACTTACTTTCTGAATACTGTTTCATGACTGGAGGAGGTACACTTAGTAAATAAGGTAGTGGAAACCAGCACAAAGTGATTCATAATCTGAACTACATCCACTGAAATACCTAGGCACAGAAGAATACCTACAGTGAATTCTGTTCCAGAAAATCCAATTGTCATCTTAAGGTATTTTGAGCATTAATGCTGTTTTGGAACAAGTTACGCCTCAGCTCGCAAAAGTCGGGTTAATTGTAGCACCAGAAAAGGTACAGAAAACAGAACCTTATAAGTATCTGGGAACCCAAATTGATAGGACTACAGTCAGACCGATAAAAATAGAATTGCGAACAGAAATCCAGACCCTCAGTGATGTCCAAAAATTATTGGGTGACATCAATTAGGTCCAATCCATGTGTGGAATCACTAACTCAGACTTACAGCCTTTATTTTCGCTCCGAAAAGTAGGGGATTCTATTGAGGCACCCCGAGCATTAACACCATTAGCATTCAAAGCCATAGAAAAAATCAGTGATAAAATTCAGTATTCATTTTCAAGTAGATGGAAACCAGATTTTCCAATACTAGTTGCTACCTTTTTGGTACAAATGCAAGTATTTGGATTTCTCTTTCAATGGATATCACATTGTTCTAATCCTTTAGCAATATTAGAATGGATTTTCTTGCCCGTGCAGCCTTGTAAGACATTAATGACAATATCAGAATCTATCGCAGCTTTTACAACCAAAGCCCAAAACAGGGTATTAGATCTAAGCAGAGAAGAACCAAAACAAATCATAATCCCCTTAACATTGGACGACATGCAAATAGCTTTGACAAACTTTGCAGGACAAATTTCTTCACATTACCCTGGACACAAACTGTTTTCCCTCACGGCCAAAACAAAAGTAATCAGATATCCTTTGTTAAAGAACCAACCCGTGCAAGGTATCACTGTGTTTACAAATGCTAGTGGGAAAACAGGCAAAGCCGCCTATGTGTGGCAAGACAAACAGCAATGGCACCATCATGTGGTTAGCATGGGCAACGAATTTTCCACTCAATATTTAGAATTGTTAGCTGTTGTATTGGTATTTGAAAAATGGAATGATCAACCTCCTAACGTTGTTTGTGATTCTCAATATGTCGTAGGTATAGCTTGTAAGATCGAGCATGCATATGTCAAAGAAATTGCACAAGAAAAACTGTATATACTTTTTCATTGTTTGCATGTAGCCTTATATAACCAAAAGCATTCTTACTATATTACTCATATTCGTAGTTACACGAGAATTGATAGCTTGTTAATGCAAGGAAATGCACAAGCTGACCTTCTAGTTTCCCCGGCATGGGCAGCCCCACCTGGTGACATCTTACAGCAAGCCTGTCAGTCTCATACATTCTTTCATCAAAGTGCAGCAGTGTTACATTGCCAATTTCATATCTCATTAACCGATGCAAAAGCTATTGTTGCAGCATGTCCTGACTGTCAAGCTACGGTTCAACCCCACTCAATGGCAGTGAAGCCTAGAGGTCACCGTCCACTAAAATTATGGCAGATGGATGTCACACATGTTCCGGACTTTGGACATCTAAAGTGTGTACATGTTTCTATTGACTGTTACTCTATGGCTGTCTGGGACGCTGCCCAATCAGGAGAAACAGCAAAACATGTAATTAGGCACTTGCTGTCAGCAATTGCAGCACTCGGTGTTCCCATCACTATCAAAACAGACAATGGACCTGGGTATACCAGCTCTCTGTTAAAAAACTTTTGTATGCACTGGGGTATTCAGCAACTGTTTGGAACCCCTCACTCACCCACGGGACAAGCCATCATCGAATGTACTCATTCCACGCTTAAATCCTTGCTTTTTAAACAGAAGGGGGGAATGGAGACAGATCCTCATGCGTGTCTAAACAAGGCAGTGTATGTCATGAACTTTTTATGCTTACCCAGAGATCAGACAATTCCACCAGCAGTGAAGCATGGATCAGGATTAAAGGGAGAATTGAACATGTTAAAAAATGTACAGGTGTGGGTAAAAGATGGTAACAGAGGGCAATGGGAAGGACATAGACAATTATTAACATGGGGCAGGGGATATGCTTGTGTCTCTACAAACTCTGGATCAAGGTGGATACCTGCCAAGTGGGTGAAACCATTCCTGGACAGGGGTGATGGCAAAAGTAGCCAGTAATGGAAGAAAGCTGACTTGCAACAATCCGGATTGTGAGACCTGCACACCATGGGCTCTCTATCAATGCAAAGAGTGTGGAGTATGCTTTTATGCATTTTTGGGAAAGGTAGTGTACTGTATACATCATCCCCCTGCAGACCAAGAAGTAAAAGCAATAGTATGCTGGAAACAGGTAACGCTTCCAAAAAGAAACAATCAGAGTTGGGGCATACCCAAAGAACACTGGGAGGTGTACAACCAACAATACAAAGAAAAAATGAGACAAAGATATGGGCCAGTGGGAAAATGGGTGTGATGCTAATCATAGTAGCATTGTGTATGTGCATAAGGCAAAACACGGCAATTACTGATGTTCTACCTAGACAGAATATGTGGGTTACCTGGGCTAACGTAACAAATCAAAACTCCTTCTGTTTATTGATGGCAACACCTGGAGATCCCTTTCGAACATGCTTAATAGGAGTTCCATATCGAAACCTTCGGGACTGGAATGGGTGGGCGAGTAATTCCTCAATCCTTAATAGTACTCAAATAAATCTCACATGTCGTGCCTGGTTTCAAAACAGGCCACAACGATCCTGCGGCAGTGATACAGGGTTTGCAGCAGCTTTGATCATTCAAAACCTCAATCATACCTTACCATGGGACCCACAGGAACTACAGTTACTGGGTTCCCTGAATGGAAGCAATTCCTGCTTTATGTTAGGAGGAAAAACCTACAGCCGTTATGGGCAAAGTGGTCAAGGCAATTGGCCTAAATCGACTAACGTAACATTGCCGCGACCATGGTACACCTATACAACCTCCAAAGGAGATTATTGTCTTGTGGCCATTGGAGCTGAGCAGGGGACAAAGGTAACGGCAGAAATGTTCAGTAACAACACTGCAAAAAGCCTCCCTTCAGGCGTGTTTCTCATTTGTGGTGATAGTGCATGGCAAGAAATAGCTGTCAATGCGATTGGAAGACCCTGTTATCTAGGAAAACTTACGTTATTTGCACCCAACAAACATATGATATTAAACCAGACTATTTGGAATGTTACAAAGCAGTATAATCGCAAGTGAAGGTCTGTAGAAATGTTAGGCCCAAACTGCCAAGATAAAGTGCAATTGTGGGGTGTACTGACTAGTGTAATAACCTCTCTGCTGACACCAGAAGTAGCAGCAGGAAAAGCTCTAGGAGATTTACAAAAGCTCGTGTGCTGGACTGCAAAACAATTAAACATCACCTCACAAATGATATCAGAACTACTCATGGATACAGAGAGCCTCAGACATGCAATTTTGTAAAATCACACAGCAATTGATTTCTTATTGTTAGCCCAGGGACATGGTTGTGAAAACTTTGATGGGATGTGCTGTATGAATTTATCTGACCACTCAATTTCTATTCA
>VZRW01010568.1:26383-42364 GCA_013398125.1 Aegotheles bennettii
CACATTGAATCTGCAGGGTCCGTTTCTTTTTCCCTCAGTACTTCATACACAAGGTTTGAAAAAGCCCTTAAATCTCTTGATTACATCAAAATCAAAACAAAAGAAATGTATAGAAGGAGCTTTACACTTCAGTGTTCAAAGATGCATGTCATGACAGCACATCTAATGAACACACTTAAAATAGAAGCCAGGGGTGCCTCTTCCATGAGTATACAGAATGCTTAGCATGATTATTATTTGTAGAGCAGTATTTAATACTGTGCAACTCACCACTGGCACCCAACTTTGCAATTGTGTCTGTAAATATTATGAATTATTAAAGCAAAATAACTGCTATTTACAACACAAAGAAAGCACTTGAACATTCAGACACGCGCAGTGGCAAGACCAACTTTTATTTAAAAACACTGCATCAGTTCAGACTGTCAAAGCCACCATTTAACACATCTCTGTCCCAAAAGCAGGCTGTCTCTGTGCTTTTTGCATGTTGTATGGACTGTTCCCCTCACCTCTACTAAAGAAAGAAAAAACATGAGTAGCTAGGTGAAAGCCTAATAATTTTAACACAAAACATTTACAGAACCATCAAAACATACAGTACATAATTTGAACATATGTGACTATTCATTCTCACTCATTTTCACATCAGAGATAAGTGAAGTTGTAAGAGATTATTCCTACAAACTCCTAAGAAGAATTACTCCAAAACCTGAAACAGTCACAGGCAATTATTAGCTAATCTAGCCCAGGTGACTGTGATAAACCTTAGAGACTTATTGCATGGTAATGATCCAGGCAGCCATAGAGAAAAAGAAAACCCACAGTCCGTGTGACTTGTGACCATTGTGACTACAGTAACTTAGATGTCCTCTCAAAGAGAGGTTAACAAGTTCTGTTTAATAATCAATCAAACAGCACACCCCTATTTTTTGGGGAAAGACGATCTTCCTCTTTCAAGTCACTAATGACCAATAAAGAGCAATACAGCATTTCAAATGTACCACTGTTCATTGAACAAATGTTCTGCCTCCCATGAGATACCAGTTAAAGTAATATCAAAAACCCCTTCTGCACCTTAGCCTGATCCTGCTCACAGGTATTACAGCTGCATCCAATCCCTCATATAGAACAGCACCTAGAAGACAGAATAAGTCTGGCCCATTAAGATTTAACAGTAAATTACCTTTTTACTGTTGTTGTTACTGTTAGATTTAAATGGCAGTTAATTTATTTGTTATTTGTATGCTTTATAGACTTGTAAATATACAGGAAGAAATTCTTTCCTCTGCATACAAACTTGTAACTCTTGTTGGTTTTGGTGTGTTTTTTGTTTTGTTTTTGTTTGTTTGTTTTTTAGCAAATTCTCAGGCATCACACTTTTACACATAAAGAATCTCACAAAAAAGAAAGTGGTTGCCTCAAGACTCTCCACATACCCCAGTCTTCAAAAAACTAAGTGTAATAATGACAACTAAGCATACACTGATACACAGACATGCAGCCTGAAGGTCCATACTCTACAGAAGTAGGCACAGATCAAATCACTGAAGAAGTAAAAACATTATTATCCTAGTATGGCAATTATATTGATGAGTGCTAATACATAACTAAGGAAATGCCCAACTGCTGGTGATGTTGATAAAAGAAATGGATGCTTGCTACCTCTGAATTAATTGTAATTCCTTGGTGTTTATATCCACCTCAGTTTTCTCAGAGTTTTATGCTGACTGCACTGCTTCAAAGGAAACCTGAAGTCTTCCTTTTAATGAAGTGCTTCTTACTTCACTTAAACAGTCACTACAAGAATTTTCTTTTTTTAAAAAGAAAAAGAAAAATTAGTCAAAGCAGTAGCAAAGAACTATCATTCTGGTAACCTGAAATCCCCCAAAAAACTGCTTAATGTGCTGTATTGAACTTTAAAACAATGACTTTGCAAAAACATGTTAATTCCTACAGCCACTGCAGGGAAAATATAAGTCTAGGTCCTGCCAACTCAATTTTCTTAGACCTGTAGTGCTATTTGATAGCTTTATAGCTTAAGCTCCCTGCTCTTACTGTTGAGCTCTGATCCCCAGGAAAACACTGAGGACTAAACAAACACTAGGGCATGAAATTCAGTCGGATGAGCCCAGGGACTTGCTTCTCTTCCAGCCAAAGGCTCAAATAGCTTTTTCATGACAACCCTAACTCCAACTGTCTCTACATACAAGGGAAAAAAAGGCAAGAAAAAACCTTTTTTGTCTTTTAAAGCAGTGTAAGCTTAGAACAGAAATACTGATAGATTTTGATCAAAATTTTTATTGTGAATTTTATTCACACAATGTTATGGTGAATTTTCACTAAAAGCAGGCAGTTAGGATTGTCTGAAGATGTTTTGTGTTTAGGTTTATATTTCAAACATACTTGGATTTCTTTGTAGTTTTACTACACCTTGAAGGAATTGACTTTGTAAAATACTGAGGTAATTAATACAATATTTATCTCCAGCCATTGGTATATATTCAGTAGCTCCATCCAGTTCACTACATTCAATAAAGACCCCACACTTTATCAAGCAAACCATTTTAAGGTTGTGTTTCTATGAAGGTAACTTGTCAGCACAAGAAAGTCAATTTTCGATGTGCTTCTGAACGTTATCATCACTGCTAGTACACACAAATAAATAATATAACTTTTTTGCCTGAGATTGTATTTGGTGCTTTAGTGGGAACAGGCAAGTTTTTATAATATAGTAGTTTAGAACTGACCTTCATCCTACTGTAATTTGGCTTACACTTTAATAAATTCCTTTTATTATAATACAATTACGTATGCTTTTCTCCAGAACCTCTGGAACTGAACCCAGGTCCCACTGAATGAAGCAACTGAAAAGAAGACAGAGCTTTTTTTTTCTGGATGCTATGTAAGCCCACGCTTCGTTCATAACTTGTTACTCTAAATCTGCTCCTGACATATTTTGCAATATTGTGGACTTCCCCTGTTGCTCTCCTATGGAGTATCAAAGTAGTTACAAGACATGGAACAATTTGCATACATAATTAGATACCTTGAGATCTGTGTCTAAGGGCAGGTTTTGGTTTATTTTGTTACTGGTTTGACAGAAGAACTTGCCATCTGAAGTACTTTACAGCGCTGCTGACACTGCCTTCATGACACAGCACCAGGGAAGGATTTCTATACCCCAGTCCAGCTGGTGCAGACTGTTTTTCATGCTTGTATCACTTGGCCTAACTTCTACTGGGATCCATGTGGTGCCCCTCTGACCACAAGATGTGGTGGCTTTTCAGTTCAGAAGGACAAAAACGATAAGATGTTGTGCAGTAGGTAAAATTTTATGTGTGTGCCAGCATGTGGAAGTATTAGAGAAACAGTATAGAGCTGGAAAATCACACTAGGTAGAAGCAGCCAATTTCAACACAGTACATATTCACATTGCTTGACTGGAAACTTCAGGCAAACTATGCTGCAGACAGGTTTGCTAGAGAGGGACCTAGTTTGTTTGCTCCAAAGAGACTGAGGGAGTGAACCGGTACAACACAATGTTAACAAGCAGGGAGCAGGACCTGAGAGCAAAGCCAGGATGAAGCCATGGAGGTACATCACAGGATCAGAAAGTAGCCTCCATGCATTCTCCACTGTATATACCTGTGCCTGCTTCAGGCTTTCAGTTAGTAAACAGAAAACTCTCCAAACTCTTTGCACACAACCTTCCCACTCAAACTCTGTGCTATACGTATTTCATAACAAAGTGTTTGGTGTCACTGATTTTTCTCAGCATCATAAAGGAATTTTGCAGCAGGTAGGCTTCAGGACTGTTTGGTGTCATCACAAACCAAAATCAGGACCAGATGCGCTCCAACCTCCAACCCATCTTATTCATTCTACCTCTTCCAACTTCTGCAATGAGTACAGTATGACTGTTAGACAAAACACTACCTTCTATTACACAGTTCTGGTTCACTGACAACACAGGATCCATCCTGTGCTCTGAAGAAAAGGCTCCTCTGTATAAACCAGCATATAATCAAGTTATCTTTAATAGCACCAAACTGCCTGTACACAAAACAGAGAAAAGAGGAGCAATGGGACCATTTAAGCTTTTCTATCCTTGAGAAGTAGAACAGGAATTGTGAGATGGAAAAAAATAATCTCTAAAATGTCCAGATATTCATACATTCATTTTCAGACATACTGCCTAAGACTGTGTTCCATAAAATCTAAGTTTCGTATAAGTTTTTTTTATCATCATCTATGCTCTCTTGCTCATATCAGACTGATTTAATTCATAGATTCTTATTTATGTCCTGTGAGCAGAAACTTTGCTGTCAGATGCATGTAATTAACCTCTGTAGCAATACAAAATGAACATATTAACAAAATTATTTTATGAACTTTTGAAGAGATTAGTACACTTCCACTTGTGTTAGTAACTGCTCTCATTGGCATAAAATTGGGAAAAGAATACTTATTTCCCCAGATCCAGTTTAACGACTTAATTCTTTTTACTGCTTTCCAAAATTTTCAAAGATCAACTTTCATATCAAGCATAAAAATATCATAATTCTAAAGTCTCTGAAAGATTTTGTGGGAAGCACTTTATTTTCTGTAATGACTAAATGGGGGCTTATTTCATGCCCTTTTTTCAAAACAACACCAGAGGTAAATGCATAGTTTTAGTGGGATAAGCCTAATATGTCAGGGAGATGAAACATTTAAAAGACAGAATAAAATAGCAAGTCTTAGCAAGGTGTAAATGTAATTTCCCACAGAGTCCCATCGTTGTTCAGACTTGCTATTCACCTACACCACACACAACAGGCATAAGGAAGGTATAGTAGTCTGCAAGGCAGATAAAGGCAAAGGTCAGCTTCTCTTTGTTTTACTGGTTTTCAGAAGAGGTACTTCAGCAGTGAATGCTTAAAAAAAGTATTCACATGTTCATTCAAGTTAGCTGTCCCTCACAGCAACTTTAATTAATCATGATATATATGTATGATACATACATGTCATTGCTAGCTGGTACTAACTCCTAATAAGCATAAACAAATGAGGTAGTAAGGCAGGGAAGGAAGCATAATACTTCTGAAAAGGGAAGAAAAGTCTGCAACTTACCTCACGAATGAGGGCCACCAGCATCTGCTGGAAATTGCGTCCCCTGCTGGCCAGAAACCGAGGAATGGGCTTGCCATCTTTGCCCATATGGACTGGAAGGTCATAACACAACAACATCCCAGCTTAAAGAAAGAGTGAAGGGGAAAAGAAAGGTCAATATCAATACTCATGCTAATAGTTCAGAAGTCTTGCATATGTCAGTGAGGAACTCAAAGTAAAGTTAACTTAATAAGGCAAACAATTTAAAAGCATACATAAACACAGGCACATAGCGTAAGACATGGTTGTTTCTTAAACTCATTCACTCTCAGATCCATAGAAATCTTTGGGTCAATGCATGTATACTTGTCTAACTTCAAGAAAGTGACAGCTTACCTGCCAGGCCTGGCGTCATGCCCGGTTGTTTATTCCTCTCATACATTTTCAGCAAAAAATTTGGAACGCTTGCCACGGTCTTCCCCTGGTCTGAGCGTATAGTACCTCCTCTCAAGGCAGAATGATACACACCACGGGGCATGTTGGTCATCTCCTGTTTCACAAGTGATGTTGCAAACTCTTCAAATGCTGGATGAAGTGCAAGAAAATGAGGAGAAACTAAAGCAAATGTCAGAGACAGATGACTGAGACAACAAACAAACTCTGGAAAGCCCCAAATGACACCTGTGCTTCAGGTGAGATATGTTTAGCTAAACCAGTAATGACACATGACAGATGAAAGCTCAAGGTCAAAGAACTGACAACTCTTGGTAAGTCTCTTTGACACCATACTTGCTGCCTCTGCAACTTCAGAAGGCTCTGAGTAAGTCATGTCAGACACTAAGGCTGGGAAAAAAACTGTCTTAACTATTCCAACTATTCCATGAGCTGTTGATTGCATTCTTTGATTGCTACACAAAAAACACTGGCACGTGCTGACAGAAGGACAGAAACAAAACTGATGTTTACCAATGTAGTGACAAATATTGGCTCTAAAACCAGGTTGTTCTTAAAGAGATTTAAAAGAAGCACGATGCAAAGAGCACAGATTGAGAGAGAGCGTGTATATGCTAACAGGGGATACATAGAGAAGAATTACCTTGAATTCTGCTACCATAGCAGTACAAATTGTTTAAGTTCTGTGCTTTCTATGTCCTATGCATTTTACAGTTTTGAACCTGGTTAGACTATACAGAATTCATATAAAGTTATTTTTTGTTTGTGAAGTCAATCTGATGCGGCCTTTACAGGCACAAATTAGAAAAAAGGGTCGTGTTTACGTATGTACCATGTATATGACTGCATGGTGTTTGTCACCACATCACAACTGAGAGACAGTGTTGTACCAGCACCTTGCAAACCTGGTATGTTTACAAGTCTGTTCATGCTTTCATTATACAACTGAAATTTAAGGGGATGTGTAACAACTGTTTCATACCAGGCTTGAAACTTGGGCATACAAGTTCCCAAATCACATGCAGTCCTTTGACTAGGACTTAAAGGACACAAGAGAAAAAAGGGCACTCACTCTTCCTTTCTAGGTTCAAGAAATAACTATGGCAGTCTGGAATAAAACAGTTTTATACTGGAACTTCCTCACATTTCCTCTTTTCAGCAAGTTCCTATGATTTTCATCAATGCTCTTTCCCAATTCAACTTTCCCAATTCCCAACTAGTGGAATAGCAGTCTAAATTTGATAGATTTTAGTAGTATGGCAGGAAAGGCATCTACATCTGGGGATTTTTCTCCACCTGTAATGCCAATATTCTTAAAAAAACCACCCCAAAACTCAGAATGCAGTTAGCAATTTTCACTATACTGATTCAGGCAGAAACTAAAACTTTGGCCCCACTCCTCAACACTACATACTTTTCCAACAAAACTAAATTTGTTGACATAAAAACACTACCCACCTACTTGCTCTAGACTTTTATAATGACTTTTTTTTTTAGGGTGACTACAGCAATAGAAGATAAATTCTCTGAAAGAGGTCAGCTCTTTCTCTGCTGGTAACCATCCATATTAACAGAGACACCCTAGCACAGGGGTAATATTACTGCTGTCATATTAATACTTACAAGCCATTTCAAAGTAATTCTTCAGGCAAGAGATAAAACCCAAGAATCTAGGCTGCCAGGTGTAGCTAGAAAATTTTGATAAATTTAATGAAACAGCTGGATGGGCAGCAGATGCTAGTATATAGTCTTTTAATGCTTGGAATCAGCCTGAAGGGACAAAAAAAGCAGTAACTAACATCACAGGAACAAAATTCTTAGCATCCTTCCTGCAGAGCTATGCCTCTCAATAACAATGATCATAATAAATAAATAAATAGCTGTTTGAAGTTTATGACTTGTTACACAGGATTATTTTTAGTTTCAGGTTTCAGACAAGGCTCAGACATCCAGAAAGAAAAACTATAAAAAAAAATAAATAAAGCTGTCATACTTCTTCTAATAACCCTGTGTACTCTAATGCTTTGACACAATATGGAAACTGAAATGGCAAATCAGTTTTAAAGGAATTTGAGAGAAAATACTACCTAAAACTCCACTTTCTTGTAAGTTGACAGCTATGGAAAATTTAAATGACATGTTCCAACCAACTGCCACAGAAAGCCTACCTTTATTTTTCCTCAGCTCTGTTGCAGAAATAGGCCCTATAGATTTGTTTGCAAGCTTAGACATTTTCCTCCTGCAGAGCTGGAGAAGATACTTGGAAAAAAAAATCCCACAACTCAGCATCACCAAGCCCACCTTCTGGTTGTAACCTTTTAACTGCAGCTGCCATAGCATTGTGTTCAATTCTTCAGGAAGGAGCATTCAGAGGCTGAAAAAAACCTAAAAATTTTCCTCTTCCTGCAAGGATTAAAGAGGAAGGGAAGAAAAAGCAGCAGCAATTCAGAGTTTAAAAAATCATCAAGGAAAAGTAAGAAGAAGGGAGATCTCAAGCAGCAAGCTAAACTTCCTTCATAAGTTTCAGTTGACATGCTGCACACAAACATGGACTTTGGGGAAAAGTCTGAGAAACAAGGATTATCTTCCTGAAGAGCATCTCAGCCCTTTTGATTCTAAGCAGTAAGGGAGTAGTGAATTAATCTTAATAACGTGTAACTGTAGGATTCCAACAGATGAGACAGCATAGATTCATCTCCTATAGAACAGAGACTTTGTGGCTCTTGGCCTGTCTTGGACATTATATCACGAATCCAGATTCATACCCTTTCAGTAGAGCAGTTACCTCACAGCAACCCCCCCTGCCAATCACTGAAGCTTTTGCTCAACTGTTCTGTATTCTGTGTTTACTAGCAGTGTTAGAAGATGAAGATTCCTCTGAGGGAGAACATATTCAGGGAATGTTTGGGTTTGAAAAGATATTTGTACCTTCTTTTTTTTTTAACCAGACTGTGGTAGCTGCATCTTTTTATTCAGCCTGTTCACTCTAAAGTCCATTTTGGTTTCCCATCTTCCTGGTAAATTGCCTATCTTAGCACCCATTACACAGCCTGAATTTTCAGCCCAGATAGATCACTCTCTTTTGTTGAAGTAGGTTATGTCAGTCTTCTCCACAAAGCTTCCAGAACTTACTAGAGCTAGTGTGTATAGACTCTCTAGGTGAGGTTGCAAATAGTCCAGATTGCAATGCATGGAGTATTTAATGAATGGATCTTTCTAGGAGCCTCCACTGAGGGAAAAATAATACAAAATACTACGACTGTCTCATGGCAATGTTGACAGATTGCAATCACACATCAAGATCCCAGGCATCCTACAAACAGTGAAATAACAATGTCTGTGTTGCAACTCAAAGTGAAAGATAGCATTAAAGGGAGTAATCAAGTGAACATTAAAAATCTCAAATGCTAAAGCTGGATTCAACTGCTTAGGTGTCAAAATAAGTGCATCAACCAGAGACCATCTGTTGAAGAATATTTCAGTATCAACATTCATCACTCCAATTAAGCATTAAGGAGAGCACTAATATCTTTATTAAGTAGATTTTGTATACAGCATTGTTTTAATACTATTAATACTCTGTTCATTAAACACTATGGTTTTGGGTGCATGTTTTGTTGTCTTCAGTCTGTGCTCAGCTAAAATACAGAGCTGCCTTTAAAAACATCTGCTCAGTCCTACCCATTGAAGCTGCACTGTGATCAAACAACAGACACTCTAAGTATGTAATAAACAATCAGCTTTTCCTATAGGACAGATAAGGATTTTTAAGTTATAAGCATATTTTCCACCATCAGGACCTCTGACCCACTGTCCTCCTAAAAATGGGTTGGGGGTTTTGTCTTCCTCTGAACTTTTACTTTACATTTTTTCCTGTAATTTGGTAAGATATTTTCCCAGGGGAAAACAAGAACAAAACCAAAAAAAATACTTTACCATGACACTCCATTATAAGAAAGCCACATGTCTGTACAGTCACTATGATTATAAATCTGCAAAGTAACCTCAAATACTGAATATATACCTCCTAAAACAGAAGTTGGCGTTAGAGACAACAGCTTGATATATGAAGAACCCGGAACATAAAGATCTTCCTCCTTCTCTTCCTCTTCATCTTCATTCATATCTGTCTCCTCGTGTAAGTCAACTTCTGGTCGTACCTGAAAGATTTAAAAAAAAAGGAAATGTCAGCACAAAAATTCCAAATCCTCATTACCTTTCATGATTCCAACTATTAATTAAGTGTCAAAAGAAAACAGCTATGAGAAAGCAAGTATGAAAAGTTCCCCATTTCATTAATTTCACTCCCATTTCATTAATTTTGAAGTTGAAAGAATAAAAGGTTTTCTTCTACCTGAATGAAAGGCAAAACTGTTTGATAAAAATCACAAGAGTATAAAATCCATACTTGTAATAGCAAAATTAATCTTGTCACTTATGGACTGAACTAATATTACTAAAGCGTCATTTTCACTCTGATTCTTATTCAATATGAGTAAAAGAATATTAGTTTGGCACTTTACTATACACAGAGCATTTCTGCTAGATGTTATTTTTCCATACTATTTTTCAGAATTTGAAAAACTGCAACATATTTACAATATTTACAATGAAAACAAATTTACTAATTTTTCTAACGAGTGTAAGGTAACAGCATCAATAATACAGGGCTATTTACTACTGTGAAAGATTTAGTATTGCAGCAGTGTTTAAAAATTTTCCTAATTTTATCTTGTGCTCTTCTATGCAAAACACATTTTTCATTCCTAAGGTTTATGCTGAATTCTTCCCATTGATTTATATAAAGTAAGTATGGTTTTTGATTTTAAAGTTGCTTATTTGGACCTTTTCATAATAGCCATTACAACATGCTAATGGAGCGAATGTTGTAATAATGCAGTAAGAACTCACAAAAGTATTTACTCCATAAATTATCAATGGACTACCGATTATTGCCTAGTCTCCCATAAAAGGTCATTCAAAAAAAAGGAGTCACATAGGTGACCTTGCATGTTTACCACCTTGCACTCTTTCATTTTGTAAGGTTATTGAGTTAAACGATCAGACTGAAGTTTAACAGTCCCCTACATACTTAAACTTTCCACTAAGTACCTCAATTCCTTTCTAGTCGCCTTTATCAACAAAAAAGCAAAATGTTATGCTCTAAAAATTCAGAACAGATACATAGGAGAAATTTTCAGCTTAATTCCAAAAATAGCATGTACTTCTTAAACTGACTTGCCCACTTCAGGAACAAAAGTACTAAGCATGAGTGTCACTGCAATGAAAGAACCAGCAATCACAAGACCTGCTTAGTGTCAAGACTCCACTGCAAGCATTAACAGAAGGGTACAAAATGCAAATCAGGTGTCCAAAAATAACCTGCTGATTTAGCTAATGAAAGAAGAAAAAACTACCTTTAGACTGCTTAAATCTCACTCAGTCTCCACTTCTGCCTTTCTCCTCTTATAAGCTTTAGTTATGCTAACCATAGATGATATCATCCCATTTCACCAGCGGGAGCTAACACTTCTATGAGGCTCTGACAATTGTCTGGCAGAGATGGCACAAGGCCTTGTTTCCCTCCCAAGAGGATACAAGCCATGACAGATGTCCTTACTATTAAACATATAACATTGCTACCTGCTCAGGAAGATGAAGAATTGTATGTTCTTCAGAGCCAAATGACGAGAGCGATTTATAGGCCGAAATGGCTACAACAGGATCCTAGAAATGTAACAGGAATAAAAAGACAATCACAAGCACAGCACAGGGTATTGCTACCTCCTGGAAACTCCACATACAAAGAGCCTATCAAATAAACACTGAATGCTGAAAAAGCTTTTAAAATAACCATGTTTTCCTGGGGTGCACTCTCAATTGCTTACTTTTTATGCACAATGCAATCTAGCAAGACCAGTTATCTAGGCTAGATAGCAAACGTTCCGATTGCTACACTCCATTACTGCTGTGAGGGTAGTTTATGTACACATATCTGAGATAGATTTAAACTAAAATACTTTGGTTCCACCAGCCCCATAGTGATGCTGGTCCTATGTTCCCACTGTGTTACAATAGCCTGTGAAATAATTGAGTTAATTGTCACGGCTGCATCTTTGTCAAGAATGCTTCACCACGTCAAGTACCAGAGAAGTCCAACTAATTTATGTTACAATTCTCCTTGAGAGTGGCAAATTTTAGTACAAGCAATTACTACCTTTCAGGTGCATTACATTGCTTCAAAAGCAGTGTTAAACGGTCAAGAACAAGAAGAAAACCCTCTTAGAAAACGAGATTTCTGACACTGATAATCTTGCCTTGATACACAGGTATAAAACTTAACATCCACTTGCTGACACCAGGAATTAACATTTTCATCTGTATCACCCACCTTATTTTGTGTGTTGTTCCAAAGGAAGCTGATAACTTGTGCTTTGAATTTCTATAAAAGCAAACAAAACAGGCATTCAGATTTTCTTTAATCAAATAAGCAGCTGAAATAGAGGCAGTTACCTGAAGTAAACTGCTGCCACATCTATATACATTGAGTCAGGAAAGTGGAAGAGGCCCAGGCTGGAACTGTAACACATTCACGTGTCCTCACATTCTGGTAGAGGGAAACCTCTGATCAACGTCACACTGGAATTCCTCACCCACCTCCCAGGATTCACTAGTAAAAGCTAAAAATTGTGAAAGTGTATGGAAATGTGCACTATGATTAACTATAATTAGGCAGTGGGTGCAATTTAGAGATATTAAAAACAAGCAGGCACATTTAGAACTCATATACAAAGACATTCATCTTAGTCCACGAGTATGTACCTCATATTCGTTTGTATTCACTGTTAATGAGGGAACCAGGGCAAACAATTCATTCAGCGCTTTTAAAATGAGGGGTCTTGTATCACAACTCAGCTTTGGTGACAGAGCATTCCATGTAGAACAGATGCAAACAACCTGGAGAGAAAGTGGGGGATACCGTTAATAACAGAAATCCCAACTTGGCTTAAACAATTCTTTCCAGCACTCGCCTTCTTTCTGTCTACTTGGGAATATGAATACAGGGTTCATTAAAAGAAAAAAAAGCCAGCATGTTAAAAATTCACTTGTATTAAACAGTCTCACAGTATATTAATTGACATCATGCAATAATACTGCACAACACTTTGCCAGATAAAGCAACTACCAATAGGAATAAATAGGACACCATTAGCAATACACATAGAGCTGCAGGTGTAATTTCGTATAACACTACTGCTCCACTTTATTTGCTCAAATTAGCTTAAAAGCAAGCTGTCTCTGGTAGTTCAACAAGATGAAAGCAGAGGAAGCTATGGAGAAAGTTATGTTTCCTGGGAGCCCTCCAAAATGTAACACCCTTAAACTTTAAACACGATAAAAATCCAACCAAAATTGCAGAACAAAAGAAAAACGTAAACTGGCAGGAATCCAGAAATCATTGGGAAAACATTGAGCTAAAATAATCAACAATATCATGGCTTCATTAGCCCTATACTAAGTAGGTCAGTTCTTACAATTTACAGTGACAAAAAATACTTCAATAAACCAGAAAAAAAATAATATAATTATGTCAGGAAAGCACAGATGATAGTAACATCACGCTTCCAACTGTTAACTTACAAAAACTGTGAAATGGGTTTGAAAAATCATAGAATTTATTTTTATTTTTTAATAATTAATTTGGAGTGTTCTCATTTGCTTTCCAAGTCCTTACAACATAGTAACTTCAGCCTTTTGAATCTGCCTTTGCAGTTATACTACAAACAAAGTTACTGTGCATTAAACAGAAGCTGAAATTACTTTAGACACACTTCTGCAATCCCAGCTATTAGGTCCTCAAGAGAGAAGGAAAAAAGAAAAATAAAGCAACCACAACAAAATACTGGGAATGACAGGTAAAAACATGAGTATCTGCAGGCTTCCATGCTACAAAGAATCCAGTATAAAATGGAAAAATAATGATTTTCCTGTTTTTTTCAACTCAGGAGGCTAATAGGCCAGTATTTGGTTATAGGACAAACACACCCCAAACAGCAAAGTAACTTGTTATTACAGGTCATAAAACTAAACATTTGAAGCACCTTGCAGGGTATGGTTCTAAGGTTGCTATTTTTAAAAAAATTAGGAATCACTGGGAAAAATAACAACAAAAAACCTCAAATTCTCCAACAAAAGGTAGCACTCTACATAGAAAGAAGTCTAACCTATCCTTTACTACCTATATAGAGGATTGGGAAAGCTTGTTTCTTATTATTGAATGGTTTCATTAGCACCAAACAATAAACTCTTCCCACTCACATTCAGTGTTTGATAAGCAACAGCATTAGATATCGCACTGAATAGAAACAAGAACCAAGTGCATTATAAAACATATTTAAAGCAACCTCTGTATTACAGTGTTGTTTCACAGAAAACATGAAAATGCTGGCTCTATTTATCAAGTCAGTAGCTCATTTGCTCTCATGGCAAGTTGTCTGGAAGAATATTCTGGAGACGTGCTTCACTTTTCAAGCCTCAATCCAAAAAGGCACTCCACTTTCAGCCTAACTACATGAACAGTCCCCACTGCATACAAGATCACATTTTATGCTTAAGTTAATGATTACCAAACACTTTAAACTTTACCAAACTATCCTTAATTCAAAGACACAAGTCTCTGAAATTGTGAAGCAACTTGTCACCAAGATACTTGAAATACTGTACCTGGAAACTCAGTGTCACACAAAATCAGTACAAAATTACACAGTGTAAAGAGAAAAGAGCGAGCTATTGGGTCACATGAAATGACAAGGAAGCAGATACTGGAGTTTTATTTTGTTGAGGGTTTGGAAGAAGGTGAAAGCTTTGATTTCTCCTAGCTGAAAAAACTCAAAGGAGAGTTGTACAGAGTAAGCGTTACAAAAGCATTTTGATTTCTTCAGACAGAAAGGTCCTCCTGAAGTAAAGAGATTGCTGCTGTGCAGCAGTACCGGAGCTGAAATACAAGCTTTTATTTTTCTCTTTTTCCTAGTGTTGCAAGACAGCACAGTATGAGTATGATAAGTAAAGAGGGATTTTTTTGAAAGTGGCGAGCAATAGTACGGAAATGAAAAAATTAGCACTGTTCCACTTGACACAGAATTTCCTGATACTCAGCTTTGTATCCAAATAAAACATGATTCAAGTTTCAGATGACAACAAAGCTTGCTTTATTCAGAGCACTCACACAAAAACAGTCTCCTCACAAATGTGGATACTTCCACTTAAAGATGATCAAAAGTCCTTTCTGTCTACTGTTTATGTTCACCGTAGTATTTTATGAAAAAAAACCGCAGCGTACAGAAGATTTCAGACTGAGCTGTGATCTACTCTATAGGTTCTTCTTCAAGCCTGAAAGCAATTTGAGTAATTTTATACACATTGGAAATTCTTCAGACTATTCCTCACACCAATCCAGAAGATTTTAGAAATCTATGATGACTTACACAATCAAAACAAATGGCCTTTCTCAACTTACAGCCTGATAAAAAGTGTCCAAGTCACTTTGGTCCTTTTGGAAAGGTACGCGAATCCAAGAAAATACTCATTTTCAACCTCGAATCCACTCACAGCTAATACCCCTATTCCCATTATCCTCACCTTATTTCTCCTTGAGTAGGAAGAGAATAATTTACATGGTCAAATCAGCTCAAACCACCAGTTTAACCTATCTACTCATTTGATAGTCAAATAAGCACCTTCACATTCCTCCATGTACTCTTAGATGAGAGCTTGTCCTAAAAAATCAGTTATTTTACTATTTGCTGATTCCTCTGTGCCATAGGACCTAAAGTTAACAGGCAACTACGAGATTGATGATACGTAAGATCTATTCATCATGCAGATCATATTTTTTATATGCTCATATGTTTGTACTCAGCTTCTAGAGCTCAGGCTGAACCCTAAGATCCCTGGTAAAAAGATGAGCTTTTTATATGCAGGTTTGTTCTGGTTTGAGGGGACAGGCAAATTTTATGGTTTTGCTGCAAGGGCCCAAAGAGAGGGGGTGGAGTTTAGGACCCTTTGTGAAAAGGGGTCTGGGGTGTCGGTATTCCCTCCCCCTTCCTGCCAAACTCTATAAAAGCCAGGAGAACAGGAAGTTCCTGGCCCTACTTCCCGCTCTCCTTCTCGTCACCACGTGGAGATGGCCCAGAGAGAATAAGGACCCTGCCTTTGTCACCAGCTCGCCATGTGCTCTGCAGGATCCGACTCCATCGGGTGCTGGGAAGAGCTTTGGACCCCTTTTTCCTACATCAGCTTTGCCGTGGGGGAGATTTGGGAACTTGTATTGGCAGTCATCTGAATCAGGTTGTATATATTTGTATATATTTTCTTCTTCTCCCACCTGTTACTCCCTCTCCCCATTTCATTAAATCTGTTACAGTTTTAACTTCCAAC
>VZRW01010569.1:0-16299 GCA_013398125.1 Aegotheles bennettii
CCTCCCGCCGGGCCGTGTCCCCTCGCCCCTGGGCGGCTGCGCCCGGGTGTCGCGGGGAGGGGAGTGGGCGCCCCAGGTGCTGTGGGGTCTCTCCTTGCTCTCCAGGTTGGACCGGGGAGCAAACAAACTCGGGGGCTTGGCTTGGGTCACCCTGGGGGAGCTGCTGTCCCCCCCCGGGCAGGAAGCGCAGAGGCTGAGAAGGTGCAAAGATGGGTTGGGGATTAGGAAGAATTAGGTAGTGAGACCCTGGCCCAGGGTGCCCGGAGAAGCTGTGGCTGCTCCTCCTGGCAGTGCTCAAGGCCAGGTTGGATGGGGCTTGGAGCAGCCTGGGCTGGTGGGAGGTGTCCCTGTGCATAGCAGGGGGGTTGGAACTGAATGATCTTTAAGGTCCCTTCCAACCCAACCCATTCTGTGATGCTAAAGCCCAAGCCCTCAGCTGGTAGCTGCTCCTCTCCCTTTGCTTGAAATAGTGCTGGATGTCTGCAAGGCACCCAGGTGGTGGGAAGCAGTTGGGCAGTTGAGTGTGTCTGGTGTGGACGCAGGAATGGGAACCAACTCTGCCCTGCTAAGCTCTACTCAGCAGCCAGACAGTGGCTCAAGGCAGGCACAGAGCCCACCTGGCAAACCGGTGCTTGCTCCATCCCAGCTCTGCAGTGGATGGTGCCCCCTGAGTGCTGGTGGGGGTCACCTTGTGCCTGGGGTTGCATGCAGCACACAGCCCACCACAGCTCACCACAGGAGCAAGTGTGCTCAGCCAGGCCACAAAGACAAGGGACGTGCTGGGGTGAGGGAATCCCAAACGCCCTCCCAGGGGCTGCGGGAGGTGATGGGCAGGCGGCTGCTTCGTGTACCTGGTGGGCCAGGGTGGCCCAGCCTGGCTCTGGGCAGAGGATTAGTCCAGGACTCTGCATGGGGCTTGTTCAGCCATAAGGGTGAGCATGGTGGGCTGCGATGGAGAGCTGCAGCCAGCGAGAGTCCTACACATTGGGATCTCTGCTGCTTTTGATCTTTCCTCCCCGGGAAAGTCTCTTCTGTTCCTCGAGCCGCAGTTTGACACCTCGAGTCCTTCTGATTTTTCCTGTGTAGGAACACGCTTTGGGGTGCTCAGAGCCATGAGAAGGGTCTGGGGGGCACATGAGGGGCTCTCTGCCTCCCGTTGCACCCCAGATGGTGGGTGGGGCATTGCCCAGCCCTGCACCCTGTCCCCATCAGACCTTCTCCCCTAAGATCTCCCCTGCTGCAGCCCCCAGCTGTGAAAGGACGGGGCTGGGATGGAGGGACATGTCCTGCAGCATCCTGCCTCCCTTTTCCCAGCTCACATCTTTTGACCACTTCCCACTGGATTTGGGTGAGACGTGGGGTATCTTGGGGAGCCCTGCGTGACCTGGAGTGCAGCTCTAATCATAGAATCATAGAATCATTATGGTTGGAAGGGACCTCCAGGGTCATCGAGTCCAACCTTTATCCCATCATATTCCTAACCATTAGACCATTAGACCATGTCCTCAAGTGCCTCATCAACCTGTCTTGCTAGGACCTTGCTGGCTGCCCTGCTTTGCTCTACAGGCAGCTGCGTGCATCCCTGGACCTTCCCTAGAGTGTCACTCCTCCACCCTAGGTGTCCCGTCACCTTGTGCGGCCCCTGATTCGGATGAGCCTGGCGCTGCAGCACCAGGTGCAAGAGCTGACCTCCCTGCTCCTCCAGAAAGATGCTGAGATTGAAGACTACAGGGAGAGCGGGGCCGCTCTCAGCAGAGGTGAGGAGGGATGCCTGGGGCTGAGAGAGGAGCGTGCAGGGAGCAAGTTTCCTCTTCAGCACAGGGCTAGCACGCTCCTCTCCCTCTGGCTCTTGCCCAGCCAGGCTTGTGTTTCATGTTGCGCCGCGCCAGCAGCCAGACGGTAGCCAGAAATGCTGGGGAGCAGCCCCTGGGGAGAGCTGGGGGAGGAACCGCCCTTGACTGGTAGCCGAAGGAGTTGGGGAGTCGCCAAGGGGCTCTCCGCTTTGCCGAGAGCACCTGGCTTCTCCCCAGGAGCCGGCGGGGATGCCAGCGAGGGCCGGCCCTGGGACGGTGTCGGGCTCCCTTCCCGAGCGCCTTGGAGAGCAACCAGGGGCTCCCAGCTCTCGCTGCTGTGGGATGCACAGCCATGCTCCTGGCCCCCCCCCTCCCGTGCCCTGCCCTGGACAGGCAGGAGGAAGCCCCCTGAGGTAGGACATGGGTCAGGACCTGCCCGGGGGAGCCACCCCAGGGGCGTTGTGCTCTGCCCAAGGAGGTTGGCCGAGCACTCGTTTTTGGGTCACTCCTTGCTGGCTCCATGCTCTGTCCTGCTGCCAGAGGTGATACCTGCCCTTCCACAGGAACCTCGCCTCCCCAGGATGGGGGGCCTGATGGGGACCACCCCTGCCTTGCATATCATGGCCAGGATGGTGAAGGTGCCCCACCAGGCAGGTGCCCCACCACAGGAGCCTGGATCCACCCTGCACCAGCCAGCCATGCTCTCCTTTCTCCTGCTGAGTGCTGGCTCTGCAGGGCTCAGACCAACCAGGACAACCCAGGCTGGGTTCAGGAACTGATTCTGATGGGCAGGTGGCCTCCCTTGTCCCTTGCCTGGCCAGGGCAGGAAGGTGGGAGAGAGCTTTGCAGCAGTGCTGTTGAGCAAAGCTGACCAGGGGCTTTCCCAGACAACATCTTAGCAACAATGGAGAAAAATCAGTGCTCAGAACAAGGCACGGAGCAGAATGGACTTGTCCCTGGTTCGTCTCTGTCCTGCAAGAGAAGGACATAGGCTGGCTCACTGTTCCAGAAAAGCAGCTGGAGGTGAACAGTCCCTTGCCCCACAGTGTGCAGCTGTGTGGTGCTCAGGCCCAGGCAGCTCTTCCCAGCTGGGACTGGTGCTGAGCATGTCCTGACACTGTCCCCTGCTCCCTGCTGCAGGAGGGTGCTGGGACAAGTGTGGATGGGCTCTGGGATCTGCTACCTGGCTGCTGTGCACATCAACAGGCTCAACCTCATCCCCCCACTTCCCTGTGGTCCTTGCACCTTCTGTTAACCAGGAGATGTGTGCCTAGCTGGGACTGAGATGAGCATGGTGGAGGTGTTCCCCTGCAGCCCCCTCGCCCTATGGGGAGGGGAAGAGGCAGCTGGAGTGGGACATCTGGCCAGACCTACCCAGGATTGTCCCACTCTCCCTACAGACCGCCTGCGGACAGAGCCCTTCCAGGAGGAGATGTTTCAGCAGAACTTCATGGCTAAGGTAAGGAGAGCTGCAAGTCCTCACTCCTTCAGCAAAGGATTGGTGGGGAGCCAGTGCCAGCAGCCCCAGTGTGAGATGTGGCCAGGCTGGCTGGGGACACTGGTGGAGATGACTGGATGTGCTTGGAGAGGGGTAATGGTCGCTGGCTCTTTGTGTCCCTTCACCAGGTCTGCAGGGCCAGCAGAGCTGGGGGCATGCCTGGCATGGCCAGCTGGGGACGTGGCACTGTGTTTTGTCACCCTCTCACCACTGTCTGGCTGCTAGGAGTTGCCAGGGGTGCAAACAGGGCTGGCTGCTCCACTGGAGTGTGCCATCACTGGGACATCCTCACCTGCCTCCCACACTTGCTCTGCACCTGAAACACCGATGCTGATGGCAGGCAGGGAGTAGGTGAATGAGGAGAAGCCATCTGCTCTGGTTGGGTCCTCTGCTGCTTTTAGGGGTGGCTTTGCAGTGGCACATCGTGGTGACAAGTGCCTTTCAGCCTGTTATCTGTGCCGTGCCCATGGTTCTCCCCTCAGTGTGCTTGGCTCTGAAGTCAGACATGTGCTTTGCAGAAACTGGAGCTGGAAGGGCAAAGTCTTTCATCTGGTCCTTTTTCATTACTGGAAAAAATCACAGAAGCACTGAAATGATTCAGACCAATGTGGCAAGGTCAGAAATGGTTAATGCCCATCAATGCAGAAAGACGCAGGATGCTTCTAGGTCTTCCTGTGCTCACTGCAAAGGTGCAGGACTGGGGAGCAGTGGTGTCTGCTGGGGACCAGGGAGTCAGCCAGGGTGTCCGTGGTGTCACACAGGCTTTGAGAGGACATGGCTTTGTGAGACACATGCTGATGCTCTTGCACAGCCAGCAATAAACCATTTGCAGAGTTTCTATCTAAACATTAGTGATGATCCCTCTTTTATATGAGAGGCATTGCATCCAGTGCAGGCAGCTTTCGTTCCCCCCCCTAGTTATGATGGATAGAGATGAATTCACTGCTGGATTGCAACTTGGAGGTTGCCTAGGGACCGATGATCATGACCAGATTACATTCACCCTGGGCAAAGAAAGGACATTCCTAAACAGTAATTTATATCTTTCATGCTTTGAAAGGGCTAATTTCCCAAAGCAGGGGGAAAATTATGAGTGAAATCAGCTCGGAGGAAACATTTAGATAGAAAAATGTGAATGAAAATGGTGAGCTCTTTCAGAAGAATTTCAGAACCACAAAAAGCCACAATTCCACAATCAAGAAAGAGGGCAGCGCTGGCTGAGAGCCCGTTCTGGTTCAGCAGCGAAGTGAAGGCAGCAATTAGAAATAAAAGAGCAGTTTATAACAAATGGGAGAGCGGCAGTAGATAGCAATCAATATAAATTAGGAATTCTGAAGTGTAGAAAATGGATAACAGAAGCTAAAGACATCAGGGAAAAATCATGGCAAAAGACAGAAGGAAAGGCTTTTATTTAGTGGAGTAGGAGAAGACCCCATGGTCCCAGCAATGGGATAAGCTCATTATTAGATGGAGGTGGTAAAATGATTGATACTGGAGCAGACGTGGCAGGAGGTGGTAAATGTTTTGGTGCCGTCACTGGAAGGGAGCAGGCGGATGTGCCAGGATCAGGGGATGGTCAACATGTCTTTGTCCAGGGGTCAGCTGAACAGCATCTGCTAAAGATGAACATCAGGCTTGAAACAGAGTCCTCTGAGAGCTGGTAGGGTGTGGGGCACGGGGGAAAGGTGCTTGATGGGGCAGGGTGGGCAGGAGAGGGGTGACACAGCCCTGCACAGAGCAGTGTAAAAGCAGCTGGTGAGGAGTTCATCTGGCAGAGACTTAAAAGACAGGAGGGCAGTTGTGTGTCCCGATAACAGCCCCGGAGCAGCATCTCGGGGCTGGAGCACGGGATGGGGAATGGGCGGGTTTGGGAGGTGCTCCCCCTCTGCTTCCCCCGGCGGCCAGGTCTGAGCACCATGCATGGGGGAGAGCCTGGTGGAGGGATGCAGTTGTGCGTTCAGTCTGCCAGGGGAGGATCTGTCCTCTCTGCATTCATCCCGTCGCTTTATGAAGCCACTGATGATGCTTTTGGCCCAGGTACCAGCCTGGGGCAATGAGCCGTGAGATGCAAGCAGCTGCTGCCTTTGGTTTGAATGTGGTACCCCCTCATTCCTCCTGATGCCTCCTGGGTCTTGTGTTAGTGAGGAACACCAAACATAGCTTTGCAGCTCTCCACCACCAAATCTGGCTGTTGACCCCATTCCCCCCTCTCTTCCCACAGCAGAAGGGTGCGTTGGATGATCTCGTTCCCTCTGGTATTTCAGATTCCCTGAGGAATTCTGTACTCCATTTGCCAGCTCCAAAAAGGAGCAGCAAGAGGGGCTGGGGTCCCTTGGGACACTCCATGGAGTGCTCTGTCTGGTTTTTCAAAAAGACGCCGGACAATCCGTGCGGAGTCACAGGAATGGATTGAGGGCTGGAGAATGAGCCCAGCATGGAGAGACTTGGAAAGGAAGAGCTCCGTCTCGCTTATCAGGGAGAAAATTGAGAGGCGCCTTGATTACAGTGCGTGAGGGTCTTTACAAGGAGAAAATGCTGGTTAGTGAAGGGCTCTCTTTAATCTCGTGGGGAGCAGCAGAGCACGAGCCAGGCACCAGGAGCCAGAGCCAGGCAATTTGGAGCTAGGACGGAGGCCCTTGGGTTTGCTCCTGCAGGCAGTTAGGGATTGGGGCACGCTCCCAAGGGCAGCGGTTGATCCTCCATCTCTTGATGTCTCCAAAAGTGGGCTGGGAGCCTGCCTGGAAGAAAACCAAGTTGCTGGGCTCAGTCTCGGGATGTGCGTGGTGGAACATCGGTGGGCAGGAGGTCAGGAGGAGAGGTCTGATGGTCCTCCCAGCCTCTCCCTCTAGGAAATGGGGGTTCAGATGTTTGGTAGTGGTAAGCCCCTCCTGGCCGGAAGGTGGCTGTGATGGTGTAGTGCAGGGCTGGCGGGGTGCAGGAAAGCACTCCATGGCTTTGCTCACTTCCCAAACCTTTCCAGCATCCCCCATGGAGAAGAAAGGACCTGCCAGTTCCTCAGGGCAGAGCTACACTGGGAGGCTCCTGCCTCTCAGATCAAACGTGCCCTTTCCCTGGGCTTGTGTGCACTCGGCTGTCCAGGGCTTTTTAACTAATCATGGGGAGTTTTCCAGCAAAGCCCTGGGAATATTTATACGTTTAGGAAACCACGCTTTCACACACGCAGTTTTTGGCAAGGGTTCACTGCTGAGCAGCTGCCTGGGCTTGGGCAGAGCTGGAGGGAGAGTGGTGGCTGTGCGTGAGCCGAGGCAAAGCTGGCAGCTTTTATTGGCAAGCCCAGAGGTTCACACCATGAGAAGGGAGAGCAGGCGACTGGAGAGGGCTCAGCACCCCGGTGCTGCACCAACACCCTTCCCAGCAGCCTAGGGCCCAGTGGATTGGGGGTGTTTTGGCCATGAGTGTCCCTCTGGGTTGCAGAGATGACCCTATGGGGCAGCGTGGGGTGCTCTCAAACCTCTTGGCTATGGTTGATGTTTCATGACACAGCTTCTAGCAGACCCTGTGGTCCAGCCCCACAAAGGGGTCAGGGGTCCAAGCGGTGCTGTGCTCCCTGCCCCAGGGAGGACAGGGACAGGTACACCAGGGACAAGCTCATTGATACCATCAGTGCAAATATAGCCCCAGGATGCTTCGCCCTGGGTATTTTTGTCCGGCGCGGGGGTGGCTGCTCCACACCTCCGCAAGCCGAGCGCAGGACCTCGGCAAACAGGACGCGGCGGGTTCACGGCTCGACCCCAGGGCCCGGCGAGGAGGAGGAGGAGGATGTGCCATCAAAACAAGCAACGCCAGAGAGGAAGATAAACAAACAGGCAGCTTCCAGCGCGGCCCTGGCCGAGGGCGAGTGGGAGCCCTGAGCCGGGGCTGGCGGCAGTGCCGGTGGCGGTGCCGGCTGACGTCAGGGGCCTGGGGGTCAGTGTCCCTCTTATTGTTCCCCACCGGGGCTGGGACGGGGGCCAGGCGCCCGTCCCCCCCCTGCGAGGGGACACGGGCCAGCAGGGCAGGTGGAGGGCACCCGCCGGAACCACCGGCCAGTGCCACCCTGGGGTCCAGCCGGGCACCTGCCTGCGTGCTGCCTGCCTCCAGCACCCTGCCTCTCCTTCTTCACTGCTGCTCAAAATAAGCCCCGGGGAGCAGAGCTGCTGTGGTCTGGCCAAGGGTAAAGGTCATGGTGGGCTGCACGTTTTGCAGGGTGGGACAGCATCCCTCAAACCCGCACCAGCCTGGTGCAGCGGGGAGGAAGCAGCCCTTTGGCTCCTTCCCACCAGGGATGGTTTTAATTAGAGCAAGGTACTGCGGCTTTGCAGCTGGGACAGGGCTGGTGGCTCGGCGTGGGTGACATGGGCTGCTCGCACGCAGGGTGCGTGGCCCAGGGGAGAAGATACCCAGAAGAAGCTGGGCTCCCTTGGTTCCGGTCTGGGGTTTGAGGAAGGAGCCAGTGGTCACAGCACTCCTGCTCTCAGGGCTGAGCAGTACAAAAGTTGCCAGACCCTGAGCAGGCTGCCTCGAGGCAGAGGTGGCAGCGTGAAGCTGGCTTCCAGGGATGGTCAGATGAACGGAGCAAGCTCTTGTGTGCAGCCAAGCATCTGTGCTGTGCTCGTCCATAGAATCATAGAATAGAATCATATAATTGTTATGGTTGGAAGGGACCTCCAGGGTCATCAAGTCCAACCTTTATCCCATCATATTCCTAACCATTAGACCATCAGACCATGGCCTCAAGTGCCTCATCAACCCATTGTTTGAACACCCCCAGGGATGGTGACTCCACCACCTCCCTGGGCAGCCCATTCCATTGCCTATTCCAGTCCAGCAAGACCCAGGCTTGCCTGTGTCCCATTCTGGATTGGAGCTACTGCGGGGTCCTTGCTTCATTCCTGAACACCCCATGGTGTCATTCCATGGTCACCCTGTGCCATTGCTGCCCTGGGTCCCACGCTGGGAACGTGGTGGGCTGTGATTGTGCTGGGAGGAGCGGGGCACACGAGGGGCTGCAACCAGGAGCAGCAGAGGGTCACTCTGCTCAGTGTGAGCACACGTGCAAGAGCAGCACGTGCACAGGAGCAGGGGTGTGCATGCCAGCACCTATGGGCACAAAGATCTGATGGATGAGGGGGTCAGAGGCTGGGGCTTCATGCTCACAGAGGGGCATCTGGGGAGGAGCACAGGGGGATCACTGCATGGGCACCAGCCTGCCCGTGGTGTTTGCTGCAGGGCATGTGGCAGGCAGCACTGCGGTGTTATTGATTTATTTGCTGAGGCTCCATCAGGTGAGGGCTGGCTGGCCAGGGCACGCTTTCTGGGCTGCCACTGGCAGCCACAGGCTGCTTGCACAAGCAATGAGTCAGTGGAGCTTCACGTTGCTAAAACCAGACTTGGCACGGGTGCCCTGGGGCAGCAGCCTGCCCAAAATAGTGCCCAGACCGCAGGTGAGCAGCGAGCCCCCAGCAGCCAGGCCAGGGCTGGGCTGGCTGTGATTGCTCCAGCCCTTGTGTCTGGCTGCTGTTCCAGGAGCTCCATGGGGATGCTCCTGCTGGGAACGGGTAGGGGCTCACAGCCTGACCCCCTGTGGCTGTGCCTGACCACAGCTCTGGCACTGCCACTGCCGAGAGCGGGTGGCACCTCTGCTTGGTACAGGCAGCTGCCTGCTTGGTCACAGCTCCTTTTCAGCCCAGCATCACCCGGTGGCTTGTTCGGGGATGGAGGGGTGGACAAGTGCCATCACAGCCACCCTCCCTGGGACACCTCACAGCCCTTGGCTCTGCAGTGGCATGTGGTCTGGCACGTGCAGGGAACCCTCCTTCACAGGTGGACACTTCATCATCCTCTCTATGCCACACCATGCCATGCCATGCCATGCCATGTGAAGCTCTGACACACTATGCCGTGCCATGCCATGCCATGCTATGCCATGTGAAGTCTGACACACCATGCCATGCCATGCCATGCCATGCCATGTGAAGCTTTGACACACCATGCTGTGCCATGCCATGTGAAGCTCTGACACACCATGCTGTGTCATGTTGTGCCATGCCATGCCATGTGAAGTCTGACACGCCATGCCATGCCATGCCATGCCATGCCGTGCTGGGTGCCACTGCAAGCAGGCAGAGGGGCATCACAGACTGTCTGGCAGAAGGGGCCAGACCCCTCTCTTGCGGGAGAGGCCCCAACCCATGCGTGGGCACCAGCTGCACGGTGCTGCCGAGGAGCAGCTCAGCTCGGGGGATGATTGATCTCGTGTCAGCAAGCGGTGGTTTGAGCTGGTGCCAAGCCCCAGCTCAAATGGGAGCATTGAAGGGAAGGGGGAGAGCCCCTTCCCCCTCCAGAAAGCGGAGCAGCCATCCCCCCCCTGCTCCAACATCTTGGGCACCATTGGCCCCGCTGCCTGGCCCTGGGGAGCTTGTGGGGGGCAGTGGGGAGCACGCAGGGTCTGGGGCCCCAGCCTCACCAGCTGAGCTTGCTCGGGCTGTGTTTGGGTTAGAGGAGGGCGAAGGGGGGCAGTGGGGATGGCTGGTGGGGGACAGGTCTGGGGCACAGTCTGTCCCTGTGCCCCGCAGCCGCCTGTCCCAGCCCGTCAGCTCAGGATGTGGCAGCAGCTCCTACAAGCAGAGGACTTTTTGGGGAGGAGAACAAGGTGGACTTTGACGGGACTCTAAAGGCACTGCTCTGTGTCAGCGAGGGACGTGGCAGCTTCTCCGGCCCCAGCTCATGGGGTCTGGACAGGAGCGTTGCCATCCCCACCAGCTCTGCTGGCCATGGCCAGGGCAGATGAGTGGTGCTGCCTGCACCCTCGGTGCCATCTGCCCCAACTCCCTGCACCCCTGCTATGCCCAAAACAGCTTTATCCACCATGTCCCTGCGTGTCCCAAGCCTTTCCTCAGCTCTCCACACGCCGCCAGCTGTGCCCCTTCTCCTGTCACATCCACAGGCAGGCTTTTTGCGGTGTTTCTGAGAGCTGCTCCCTCCCTGTCCCTCGGGCCAATGGCCCCCACAGTCTCTGCCAGTTGTGCCAGCCCGTGCAGAGGTGGCACCGAACAGCTGGGCACATCTGGGCAGGCAGCAGCACCTGGGGAGGGGTTGCTCTGCACCCCAGGAGGGCACAGCCATCGGATTCCTGAGGCTGCCTGCCCCCACTCCGCTTGGACCTTCTCGTCCCGTGGATCTGCGTAAGGAAACAAGGCCATTCATGTCTTTCTCTCTCTATTTATACCTCTCCCTTTCCGTATTTAGTGTGTGCACAGGCAGAGGGGGCAGCGAACGCCGGGGCCACTGATGTTCTTGGCTCCAGCGCTGGCTGGAATTTCGTCCTGGAATGTATCCTGAACCGCTCTGAAAACACCAATAAATCCCTGTGTGTTGTGTGCGTGTGTGTACACAAATACATAGACAACGTATAGACCTGGGGCCATATAGGGCATTTGTGACCCGTGCTATTTAAAGGAAGGAGCAGTTAGAGGGCTCCCGGCAAGGCAAACACCTCTGGATCAAAGGGATGCAGGGCGCTCTGCTAGCAGCCAGGCACCCTGGGAGATTGGTGGCCCTTGCTTTGTCCTCTCCAGGGAGCTGGAGCCACCCCGCTGGTGACATACCCAAGGTAGCACACCCAGCCAGCCCTGAGCAGTGCTGAGAGCTCCAGAGAGCAGGTCCTGTGCTGCTGATGGAGGCAGCAGAGCCTGGCGTGCAGCTGGATGCAGTGGGGAAAGGATACCAGCCCCTCTGGGGCACAGGGTGATCCAGGGCTTCTGGAGGGTCAGGGGTTGCCTCCTGAGCATCATCTGGTGCTCCCAGCTGTCAGGGGAAGATGATGAAAATAGAGAAAATAGATGTTGGGTAGCAGGTCCTAAGTAGGTGCTGGCCTGGGCATCTCCTTGGGATGCTGGAGCATCTGGTGCTCGCTGCTGTCTGGGAAACTGGGTACCAGATCCCAAAGAGGATGCAGGACAAGTCTCTGGGAGGTGCTGGCAGCCTGGCTGGGGATGCTGGATGTGGCCCTGGCAGGAGCACCCCTTGGCCAGGGAGCGGGTGCCCTGTTGAGCCCAGCTCAGGGTCACGCCAGCTTCTTGTCTTCTCGGTGCTAAGAAAAAACCTGATTATTTTGGGCTGAAAATGCCCACGTTTGGTCTCTGGCCAAAGGCGATGTGTTTGTGGGTGGGGGAAATTGGAGCAAATTCCTGCTGCGAGTCCTGCACGTGTGCACGGGCGTGCGGGCAGGGGAAAGAGAGTTTTCCTTTAGGGAAAAAAAAGCTTATTTTTATACAGAACTCCAGAAGGGCTGAAGGTGGAAACTTGGCCTGTCAGCAGCTGTCACAGGGGAGCGGGTCCCTGCCTGAGTTTGGGGGGAAACCACAGCTGGGTGTTAATGGGACTGTTAATGAATTAATGTTGGCTGCTGGGGGCCGGGGGGAGCCTGGCTCGGCGGGGCATGCACAGAGCCCTGCCCGGCACTTGGATTCTGGCTCCCAGCACGGCTGTGGAAAGCCCCAGCTCTGGGAACCATGTGCTCAGGGAGGTGTGAGCCTCCCTCCCGGCCATGTCTTGCTCTTGGGGTTGTGCAAACGCTTGGAACTGTGGCCACATCGTGGGGGACAGGGTCTCAGACCAGCAAGTGCATGCAGGCAGCATGGGGGTGTTCGTTTGGCTGTGGGCATCTGCTGCCTGAGCTGGTGGTATTGCTCAGTGCTGGGGCTCCTGGGCTGCCAAAACCAAACCTTTAAAGCAATTTAAAGAAAACAGAGGGGAAGTGAAATCCCCCCAGGTTTATTTATGATTCAGAGAGCTTGTGCTGCTCAGTCAGTGCAGCATCTGCAGCAGCGCTGGTCTCTGCACGGCGCTGCCCGTCTGCAGCCCTTCTTGGGGTGTTTTCTCTTGCTGTCTCCCCCAAAATGTGGAGGAGCACCTGTGTGAATGTGGTGAGCAGATGGACTCAGCAGTCCATCTGCACAGCTTTCACACCCGGCTCGCTAGGGATGGCTCTGGAGGAGGAGGAGGTCATGCTAACACACTCACCTGATGCCAGCAGAGTAGGCTTGGAGGGGCTGAGGAATAGCACCATAACCTGGTTGGACTAGAAATGGGTGTGAAAATGCAGACTGGATCTGAGAAAGAGAGAGCAAATTCTCTGTGGACCTCTCCTGCTGTGTTTGGCTTCAGGCTCTGTGGGTGAGATCTCAGCCATAGGGAAGCCTGTGGCATCTCCTGGGGTTTCACCCGCTGGTACCAGACAGCTGTTGAACCAAGAGGAAAGTGTGACCATCCTAAGGAAGGGATGACAATGTCAAAGAAGGGGTGGCCATGCTGAGGTAGAGATGACCATACCCAAAATCAGAGTGTGGTTGGACAGGTTCCCCAACAGAAGATACTGTTATGGAAGGAGACAGGGCCTCCTCCACTGCTGGGAGGAAAGCTGGAAGAGTCTGAGCTCCTGGGAGCTCTGCTTGCTTCCCAGGGATGCTGTGCTTGCACCTGGGCTGCAGATGTTCTTCCAGCTCTGGTGTCTGTAGGGGATGCAGACAGATCCTCACCTCAGTAAGGAAACCCCTCTGGGCTGTCGGACCCAGTACCTTTCCCAGGACCCTGTGCTGGCCCTTTGGGGTCAGGCTCCAAGGGTGCAGCCAACGTCTGCTGCCCAGTGCCAAACCCGGCTGGTGTGGCTGAGGGCCTGGAGAGGACAGTGCCTGGGATCCTCTCACAGCTCTGCTCCTTGCACAGATGGGCTCTACACAATGCCCTCCCCACGCTGGAGAATGTCCTTCAGAGGATCCCAAATCCCATCTTGGAGGGGCTCTGAGGCTCCTCTGTGCCCAGTCACCAGCTCTTGGTGAGTGGCTCCAGCTCTGCTGGGCCCAGAGCCCTTCCTAACCCCATCCCAGACAGACGGATATCCCAAAACCCACTGGTCTCAGGGGCCCCCACTCTGAGTCCCTCTGGCTGAATGAGGTGGTGTGCGTGTGCCCAGACTGTCCCCTCCTGTGACTGTACAGTACACACTGCTAAATATACATCTGTGCAGATACAGGAACTCAGAGGGGCTGCGTGATGCTCCCTTTCTATACCTCTTTTCATGGGGAGAGCTAATGAGATTCATGTCATTAAAGGGCTGATGTTTTGTGGGATGGGAGCCTTTTAAACGGGATGTGTCCTGGCTTAGTCATGGCAAATATTTACCAAAAAAAAAAAGAAAAAACAAAAAAAAAAAATAAAGAGAGAGAGAAAGAAAAAAAAAAAAGGGACATACCGTATAAAATTAGAGTTCTGAAAATAGTATTTAGAGCAAGTGAGAGAGAGGAACCTAAACCAGCAAATACAGCCCAGTCTGTTCAGGAGTCAGGGGAAAAAAAAGAGAGAGTGAGGGGGGAAAAAAAAAAAAGCCAGAGATAAAACGAGAGAAACCTCGGCAGTAAAAACAGCATCTTGGTAAATAGACTATTAAAAAAATTCTGACCTGCTTTATGGCTCTCTTGGCTGCCATTCAGCTGTGCTGCCCTGGCCGGCACAGGGGAAAGGGAGCAGGAGCCGGCGTCTGTGTGGATGCTCAGACCCCCCCCGGAGCCGCCGCGCGGGGCGTTAAATTTAGCCACATAATGATGGCCCTGAGGAGGCAGCCTTTTGTAGCCACACTGTAATTACTGCCTCGCTTATAAATTTTATTTTTCTTATTATGTTTCCTCCTCCTCCGCTGGGGAAGGGGTGTGGGGGGGGGTCTCCCACACCCCCATCCATCCTGCAGCTCTCTGGGGAGCGGTGGGTACCGCAGCAGGGATGGAGCAGGTCTCTGGGATGGAGGGGAAGGTGGGGATGGCTGCTGGAGCATGATGCCAACCTGTGCTGATCCAGTGCCCCAATACAAGGCTCAGCCCAGCATCTGGAGGTGGGGGAGGTGTTGAGCTAACCGTACCATGGTAGGGTCCCTGCAGCCCAAAGCATGGGTATCTTGGTGCCCCTGAGCCTTGGCATCGCCCTCTCAGGGTGCTTGGGAGATGGGCTTGTGCAGGCAGGACCAGAGGGTCTCCAGTGGGGCTGTGAGTCCGTGGCACAGCCAGGCTGGGGAGTCAGCCAGGACCCCCACCAGAGCACAGAGCAGTCACTCGGTCCTGCTCGGCAGGTCACCAGCTTCAACAGGTCACCAGCTTCAACAGGTCACCAGCTTCAGCCCTGCTCCTTGTGGAGGTGGGAAAGGCGGAAAGGGCGAGGGCTGGCCCCAGCCCACTCGTCCTGCTGGGAGTGGGGCAGAGGGGACGGCTCCTCTCCGAGCCGGTGCAAATTGGGGACAGCTTCAGGCCGGGCAAGAACGTGCCAGAAAAGGTCTCGTTCCCCTTGTGTTTACCCAAAACAAAGGAAGCAGCCTTGCATTGCTGGAAGTCGCGTGCTCGGGCTGTGCTGCCTTGTTATCATCCGATAACCCGGTGACCTGGGAGCTGCCCTGCTCCTCACCCGTGGAGCCCGCGCTACGGGATACGAACGGCTTCCGTGTGAGCTGCCCTGCACAGGGATCCGCTTCCCGCTCCCCGGGCCAGGGACAGGCAGCAGGGGGAGGCCCTGGCTGGCCCCAGGCTCACCGTGTGCCCGTGCAGGTGATGGTGGTGAGGGCAGTAGAGATGCAGAGCTGGCAGGTGCCTTGGCGTGGGTGCTGCCGTCCCATAGGGGATGTGGAAGGAGATCTGGGGCTCTGCTGTATCTCGTTGTGTTCCCATGCCACTTCCCACGTGTTTAGGTTGGATATTAGGAAGAAGTTCTTTCCTGAGAGGGTGGTTGGGCACTGGAATGGGCTGCCCAGGGAGGTGGTGGAGTCACCGTCCCTGGGGGTGTTCAAAAAAGGGGGTGATGAGGCACTTGAGGCCATGGTCTAATGGTCCAATGGTTAGGGATATGACGGGATAAAGGTTGGACTTGATGACCCTGGAGGTTCCTTCCAACAATAATGATTCTATGATTCTATGATTCCCCAAGAGCACCATGGCCAGGCTCTGCTGTGGAGCAGGGTGGGCAGTGTGCGGAGCTGAGGACCAGGGTCCCTTGGGGCACACAGTGATGCCTTCAGAGCAGGGAATGCTTGCCTAGTGCCCAGGAAGGCTGCTTAGCACCAGGACTGCCTGCTTTCCCCCACAGCTCTGCCCCTTCTCCCAAACTCTTGCCCTGGGGAGGGTGCAGTGGTGCCGAGGTGCCCTAGGGACTTTGGTGGGGCTGGTGGTCAGGGTGATGGCCATCCATCACTGTGGGGAGGTGTTTGTGGGAGCCTCTCCTTGGCAGAGCTGTGCTTGGGGGACATGTGGGACCACAGCAGTGCCCAGGGGAGCCGGCTCATCCCAAAGCAGCCCCTTTCTCCTGCCCGATGCTATAAGGGCTCTGTTCAGCACCACGATGACCTGAGGCAACCTCCATCCCTTGCTCAAGCGCCCGTTTCAGGGCAGGTGGGACAATGCTAAATCAACTCCTTTAAAGCCTCCCGACCCACAGCCCCACGGACGTGCCAGTCTCCATCCCTCCCTCATCTCCTGCGGGCACGCTGGGGGCTGCTTCGGCTGCTGGCCAGGAGGCTCCTAGCTTGGCTGGGCCCGTGCCCTCACCCTCCACACCACTGCAGGGGCTGTGGCTTGCGCTGGGCGCCAGGGATTCAGCACCGAGGTGGTCGCAGGAGCCCTCGGGGACAGTGGCCACCACCACGCTGGTGGTGGCTTGCGATCCCAGGCGTGGAGAGTGCTGGGGGACTGGGAGACAAAGTGCCCTTTCAGCCTGAGCCCTGGAAAGATGTGTGTGAGTGTGTGCATGTGGGGAGGTTAATGCCCTCGGCCCCAGGGAGACGAGAGAGAAGAGAGGAGAAGAGAGGAGACGAGACAGAAGAGAGGAGAAGAGAGGAGAAGAGAGGAGAAGAGAGGAGAAGAGAGGAGAAGAGAGGAGAAGAGAGGAGAAGAGAAGAGAAGAGAAGAGAAGAGAGGAGAAGAGAGGAGAAGAGAGGAGAAGAGAGGAGAAGAGAGGAGAAGAGAGGAGAAGAGA
>VZRW01010569.1:17857-31768 GCA_013398125.1 Aegotheles bennettii
CCCCCTTATTTTTTTTTTTTATTAGTGCTACATAGTATAGTAATTGTGTGACTAGAAGGTTCCCCCTGTGCCTGCCCGGGTTCACAGGCCTGGGTGTGACCCCACGCTGCACCGGCCGAGCACGGGAGCCTCTGCCCTGTGCCCAGGGACCACCGCGCCGGCACCGGGGCTGCCAGCCTCGCCAAGGGCACACAGGTGGCACCCTCCAACCTGGAGCTGGGAGGATGCAGTGGGATGCTCTGCACCCCTAAAATCCTTCCTGGTCGTGTCCCTGCTGGTGGCAGTGTTGTCCTAGGAAGTGTGGCTGCTGAGGGGAGATGCAGATGGGTATCGGGGCAGAGGGAGGAAGGGTGGACCAAGGAGAGCATCTCTAGGTCCCCATGGCCCTCAGCATGGCTGCTTCTCAGGTCCCAGCCTGGGAGGTCTTTGGTTCAGGATCCTTGGGAAGCAGCTGCTCCCCAGGTCCCATCCTACCCAAGGACAGGGAGGAGGTGTGTGTCCCAAGGGTGGTCACATCTTGCCTGCCATCACCATGCCTCCCAGACACCCTGCTGGCTCTCCTCTGCCCTGGAGCCTGCCGGTGGCATGGCTGAAAGGATACTCCAGCATCCCCAGCTCCCTGGGGAATCCTCCCTCTGGCTCTGTAACCTTCATCAACTGGGCTTTTTCAAGCATTACTGGCCCATGCAGACCCTACCAGCTTGGGCTGCCCCTTGCCCAGAGGGGCTGGAGCTGCTCACTGAGGTTCCCCCCAGCCATGGGGTGCACCAGCCCCATGCACTCCCCTGCTCCCCAGGCAGCATCCCTCGGCATCCCAGGGTGCCACAGCCACATGTGCCTGGTGTGGCACAGGTGCCACTGTCACAGAGCACTTGGCTCCCTACGTGCCTGGCTCTTCCTCCCTGCCTGTCAGGACGTTTGGTTTGCAGAGAGAGGGGTACTCAGGTCTCACTCCCCTGGGACACAGAGCGTGGAGGCGTGGGCTAAGCCTGGGCATGCCACCCCATCCCTGCCAGCTCCAGCCTGGCATGGTCCTGGCAGCAGGCAGTCAGGGTTGACGTGAGGATATCACTGCATTTGCATGACATTTGCATGGATTATTAGATCTTTACCCGGCATTAGTGTTCCTGAAAGCCACAAAAGGTGTTAATATTCATGAGCCCACATCGGCCTCATCCATATTCATGTCGCATCCCTCGACTGCTCGGCTCCTGCGTGTTGATTTTCACCTGCTTGGCAGCATGGTGCCCAGGAAGGTGGCACCATGCAGAGCTCAGGGGTCAACCTGCCACTGGCATGTGGTGCCAGGAGTGATGGCACAGGCTGAACTGT
Source organism: Aegotheles bennettii (assembly GCA_013398125.1). NCBI lineage: Eukaryota > Metazoa > Chordata > Aves > Caprimulgiformes > Aegothelidae > Aegotheles > Aegotheles bennettii. The sequence continues at coordinate 19,190 of VZRW01010569.1, forward strand.
GGGGTGTTTCTGCCGTGGGGACTTGGGGACTGGCTGTCCCTGGCTGCTGCCCCATTTTGGGGCCACCCATTTGAGCTCAGAGCCAGGCAGACCCATGGACACACACACCCAACGCAGCCCAGAAGCACCAGCGCTTGCACTGTGACCTCTCCCGGCTGTCACCCCCGCGGGTAGAAGGGAACCGGCTGGCTGGGTACGGCGGGTCTGGGGACATGCCATGCCCTGGCGTGTGACAGGGACGCAGCAGGTGGCGCCCTGTCCTCGGCCAGCGGCCGCCTGATGTCCCGCTGCTGCCGGCTGCGACTTCAGCCCTACCTGTCAGCATCCTGGGCACTGCATCCCTGCAGCCCCGGCATCCCATTTCTGCATCCCAGCTTCATGGTTCTGCAGCCCCAGCCCTACCTGGCTGCATCCTAGGCACTGCATCCCTGCAGCCCTGGCATTGCATTTCTGTGTTCTGGCTTTGTAACTCTACAACCCCAGCACTGCATCACTGCAATCTGCCATTCAATCTCTGCAGCCCCAGCACTGCAGCTCTACAGCTCAGGAACTGCATCACTGCAGCCCTGGCACTGCATTTCTGTGTCCTAGCTTTGTAACTCTGCGACCCCAGCATCTCTGCAGCCCAGGCACTGCATCACTGCAGCCCTGGCACTGCATTTCTGTGTCCTAGCTTTGTAACTCTGCGACCCCAGCATCTCTGCAGCCCAGGCACTGCATCACTGCAGCCCTGGCACTGCATTTCTGCACCGCTCTGTCTGCAGCCCCTGTGACGGGGATGCAGCAGTGCAGTGAGGAGCCATGTAGGGGCTGTCACACTGCAGGGATGGAGCAGCCAAGGAGTTTTCTCCATCCCCACAGTATCAGCCCCATGTGGGTTAGGATCAGGGATGTGCCTGGGACTGGATCCTGCTCTGAGTTTCCCTGCTGCACAGGTAGCTCCGTGCTCACTACTCAGGACAAATGGATCAGGGTTAGATGAGTGGGGTCAGGCCCCAAATTTCAGGGTTCTGGGCCTGTTTTCTGCTCTTGGAAGGCTCCAAGGAGAGGAAAGGTTTTGGAGGGAGCAGCAGAGGGCTGGGTGTGGGGTCACGGCTCCCTGGCCCCTCTTGGGACAAGACAAAAGGACTGGAGCCAACTGGGTGCTGCCCAGCGTGGTGCAGGGAGCAAACAGTGTCAGTGGTGACAGCAGACTGCCACGGCTCACCTCCTCTCCTCATTCACTGCTTACTCCTTGGCAAGGGCTCTCTGTTTGCCTATTTGTTTCTGATTTTGCTGCAAAACCTGTTGCTATGAGAGATTTTCCTAACACCCCAGTTCTCGAAGTGATGGGATTGTAGGGAAAGGCAAGTCTGTTGTATAGGGTAGAATCACAGAATCATAGAATCATTATGGTTGGAAGGAACCTCCAGGGTCATCAAGTCCAACCTTTATCCCATCATATTCCTAACCATCAGACCATTAGACCATGGCCTCAAGTGCCTCATCAACCTGTTTTTTGAACACCCCCAGGGACGGTGACTCCACCACCTCCCTGGGCAGCCCATTCCAGTGCCCAACCACCCTCTCAGGAAAGAACTTCTTCCTAATCTCCAACCTAAACTTCCCCTGACGGAACTTGAGGCCATTTCCTCTTGTCCTGTCATTAGCAATTCAGATAGAATTGGTCACAGGGGCTCCGCTGGCTCCTGGCAGGTACATGTGACATGTCCTTTTGCCTATGTCCTCGCATCACTATCCCTGCAGAGGAGGGCATGAAGCCCAGCAGGCAAGCAGAGACACCCCCCCGAGAGCTCCTGGTGCTCTCAGGAGTGCTGCATGTTTGGGGTCACACACGTGCTTGGCATTTGGTGTGTGCCCTTGGAGCACAAATAGAAGCCACTTGCTCTAGTCGGTGCCTTCTTGTGCTGGCACTCATCCTGGGGGACAGGGCATACCCAGAGGAAAGTGCAGATTGTTGCATCTCTGGGGCTGCCGTCGGCTGCCACACTGCACTCAGCTGATGCCAGCTCTTTTTTCCAGCTGGGATCAGTGGTTATCTCCCCTCTGCACCCTTCCCCTGTCCTCTCATCCCTGGCTTGAGGCTCCCGATGGTGCTCAGACATCCACACTGCAGTGGGCTGCTCTCACCCACAGCACAGACCTTTGTACATCTCCACTCTGCTCATCCCTTCAGCAGCTCATCCTCAAGCTGCCTCTGGTTCAGGGGTACCACTGGGGTCCCCCCGTGGCCCCCAGCAGCCCGAACCCTCTCTGCGGGCAGGGCCAGGGAGCCCTGGCGAGGCTTCCCTGGCCCTGCACAGGGGTCTGTCCCATGCAGCCCCATGGAGAGGTCCCTCCATCCTAGAGGCTTTCCGTGGGCACGGATCTCAGCAGAGCTGTGCAGCATGGAGCCGGGGTGCCCTTCCCCTGGCTCCTGGCCGTGCCGGCGTGTCTGCATGGCTCCCGGCACCACTGCCTCCCCTGCCTTTCACTTGTGTGTTTTTACGGCTCGGAGGGAGCCGTCCTGCCCCAATTCCCCGCATGCTCCTAATTTCATAGTTCTCTCCATATATCCATATATATCCATATAGCATTTGATACAGGTTTTATGGGCATTTCCATACGTTTTACAGACACAGCCATTACAGAGCCAGGTTTCACCCGAGAAACCTCAAGGGAGCGGAGCACTGAATCGCCTTAGTCTTGGCCCCAGAACAAGGCTCTCTTCTCTCCCTTGCTGGGGCTGCCACTATCAGTGCTGCAGAGGGCTGGGGGACAGCAAGGGGCTGGCAGTGCCTGCCCTGAGAGCTGAGGTGCTGCCCGCAGCCTCATCCATCCTGCTCCTTGCAGCCTCATCCTGCAAACCCTAGGGCAGCCACTGCTGCCCCTGGGTCCCTCCGCTGGTGGGGGGGGCTGCTTTGGGCTGGGGCATACAGGGCCACAACCTGTATGGTCAGGTTGTCAGTGTCTGGTCCATTTGCCCACCTGCTGGGCTGTGCATCTGGCTGATTGCTGGGACTGGAGGCCCTCTGTGGTGGTGCAAAGGGTGACAGCATCCTGGCTGGCGGGGCAGTGACACTGCCGCTCAAGGTTGTGGAGCATCTTGGCTGCTGCAGTGTGTGTGGAATAGCTGAGCTCCAGCAAGGTGGCCCCTGGCTGGCGGAAGGACAGAAAAGAGATCCAGGTGCTTTCAGCTCTCTGCACATTTTGGCGTGCTGCAGAGGCTGCCAGCACTGCAGTAATGCCTAGCACTGCTCAGCAGCCACTTGGCTTCCTGGCACAGGGGGAGAAGCCTCAGACCTTGTTTAAGAAGGAGCTGGGTGACACATGCCCTCATCACCACCATGGTCAGACCCTGGAGCAGCCTGAAGTGCAAAGCTAGGGCATCCCCACAACAGTGTATGGCAGGTGCTGGGCTGCCGAGCACTGTCTGCAGGGGAGGATGGACTGGGATAAGTGGGTGCAGGGATGAGCCCTCCCTCCCTTGGCACCCCTGGTCCAGTGCCACCTGGCAGAGACAAACATAGCAACACCTGGCCCTGCTTTGGGTTCCTGGTTCTCCCAGCCTCACTTGGCACTGAGGAATTTTCCACCCTGCCTGTGAATCCCCATTTGCAGGGAAAATTCCCTCTCCCACCCAGCGCTGCCTCTGGCTGATGCCATGGGGACCACTCCTCACTGCCCAGCCATCCCTGTGGCATCGTCCACCCAGCCCCACATGTAAGCAGCACCCTGGCGTGGCTATGAATAGCAGCTCCCCTCTCCCCTGTGGAAGGCTGGTGGGAGCCCAGGGTATGTCCCACTCTGTTTGCTTGAACAGGTCCCCAAAGCAGGAACCATTTGTGGCTTCCCCGGCCGGCGCGTCTCTCCCTGGCCTCCAGCGTGTGCTATTTTCTGTGCTGTTTACTGTTCTGCTGTGGGCTGTCAGGTTTCCGTGCTGGGGAGAGGCTTGTAAATGGGGGGGGAGAGTGGGCAGTGAGTCCACACGGAGGGGTGATGGGATGGGGGGGTGTGGAGAAGCACAGACATGGCCTTTATCACAGCCTAGGGGATGTGTGGCTCATAAATCCGACCCAGGCAGATAGGGGATAAATCATCCCAGCTCGGGCACTGGTGGTTACCCATGGTTAGAAATTAACTTTGTGTTGGATGGGTCCCAGGCTGTGGGATGGGATGGGATGGGAAGGGGAGGCTGCTCTGGGCAGCGTGCCTCCCTCATGGCCGGCCCCAGCACCAGGCTACAGGCAGGCGAGGGGGTGCCCGGTGCCCTGGTCTGGGCTGGCAGGGCTGGTGGGCACTATTCAATCAGAGCTGATGGAGACACTGGCCCCAGGTGGATGCTGTGGCTGAACCTCTGCTGCAGGCAGTGATGCCCTGGCACTCACGGCAACCTGGCCAGGCTCTGGCACTGTGGTGACTGGCTGTAGCCACTGCACCAGCCATGCTTGGGCTGCAGGCATACCAGGCACTGGGAGACACTGGTCTGTGTGGGAAGGTGGCAAGGTGTGCATGCAGAGCAGCAGCGTGGATGCCCTCACCATGGCACTGTCATCTCCCCTCACAGCTGCAACCCAGGGCTTGGCAGAGCCAGGAGCCCCATCCTGGTGTCACGGACACACACAGGCTGGGCAGTCTCTGGCCCCAGTTTTGTGCCTCCAAGGGAGGGAGGAGGCAGTGGATGCCACAGACCCCTGTTTCACTTCCCCCATTCTCCCATCCCTGGCACTCATAGAATCATAGAATCATTATGGTTGGAAGGGACCTCCAGGGTCATCAAGTCCAACCTTTATCCCATCATATTCCTGACCATTGGACCATCAGACCATGGCCTCAAGTGCCTCATCAACCCGTTTGTTGAACACCCCCAGGACGGTGACTCCACCACCTCCCTGGGCAGCCCATTCCAGTGCCCAACCACCCTCTCAGTAAAGAACTTCTTCCTAATCTCCAACCTAAACTTCCCCTGACAGAACTTGAGGCCATTTCCTCTCATCCTGTCACCAGCAATTTGGGAGAAGAGACCAACACCAGCCTCACGTCAACCTCCCTTTAGGTAGTTGTAGAGGGCAATAAGGTCTTCTCCACTCACTGCACAGCTCCATGAGCATCCCCAAACCCTGCCCTGTGTAGGGCCAGGGCTGGGTAGGCATGAAACTGCAGCAACCTCTTCTGCATCTGCTCAGGCCAAGTGCCCACAGCTGGGACCACGCCACCCTTGGGGTCCCAGAGCACCCACTGAGGGGGAGAAGGGGCAGGGCTGGTGGGGACACCCCTGCTGCAGTGGGTCTCCAGGCAGCTGGCTCAGCTCACTCCTGGCCTGCTCTCTAATAGCTCCCCAGCTTTCCTTTCTAACGAGGCTCTAATTGGAAGCCGGTTGTGCTTCCCTTCCCCTCTTCTCAGAGCTCTCCAGTCCCAGTGCTGCAGGGCGATTAAGCTGAGGTTTTGGTTTTTTTTTTAATATGGCAGAATTATTTTGGAAGGGCCAGGATCGTTACATGACGAGCTTCTTGAAAAACCCCAGGCTTCGCCTTTCAGACGAGGCCTTTTCAAGTGGTTTTGCACAGTACACGTCTCTGGGCAGCGACCGTCTCGAACAGTTACTGTTAATTATAGATGCCTCTTTCCCGCTCGCCCATTACTCAAAGGATTTTTGTGTGTTTTAACAGTGTTTTACATCAGCCTGAATAAGACTCTATTCAGTGTTTCCGAGAGCTGGAACTTGGGCATCCCCTGCTGTATGTGTCGTGCTCTCCTCCCTGCATCCCTGAGGCCAGGGACCAGGTACAACCCCATGTACCAGTACAGGCTGGGGGCTGACCTGCTGGAGAGCAGTTTAGGAGAAAGGGACCTGGGGGTCCTGGTGGACAGGAGGATGACCATGAGCCAGCAATGTGCCCTTGTGGCCAAGAAGGCCAATGGCATCCTGGGGTGCATTAGAAAGGGGGTGGTTAGTAGGTCAAGAGAGGTTCTCCTCCCCCTCTATTCTGCCTTGGTGAAGCCACATCTGGAGTATTGTGTTCAGTTCTGGGCCCCACAGTTCAAGAAGGACAGGGAACTGCTTGAGAGAGTCCAGTGCAGAGCCACTAAGATGATGAAGGGAGTGGAACATCTCCCTTCTGAGGAAAGGCTGAGGGAGCTGGGGCTCTTTAGCTTGGAGAAAAGGAGACTGAGGGGTGACCTCATCCATGGTTACAAATATGTAAAGGGTGAGGGTCAGGACGATGGAGCCAAGCTTTTTACAGTGATGACCAATGATAGGACAAGGGGCAATGGATGCAAACTGGAGCATAGGAGGTTCCATGTGAATATCAGGAAAAACTTTTTCACTGTGAGAGTGACAGAGCACTGGAACAGGCTGCCCAGAGAGGTTGTGGAGTCTCCTTCACTGGAGACATTCAAAACCCGCCTGGATGCGTTCCTGTGTGATGTACTCTAGGTGACCCTGCTCTGGCAGGGGGGTTGCACTGGATGATCTTTCGAGGTCCCTTCCAACCCCTAGGATTCTGTGATTCTGTAGCTGGCGCGGTCATGAGCCTGCTTCCCACTCCCCAGCCAGCGTATGCACAGTGCTCTTGGCCCAGGAGTTGTGTCTGCTGCCTGCACACCCTCTTTGCACCCCTCTCCTGGCTATGCACAGCCTGGGGTTTGCATGCTCAGCTCCTCGGGGCCATCCCCTAAATCCACCCTCCATCACCCCTCTCGCATGCTGAGCATCACTGCCCACCGCTGTGTGCTCGGCCAGACCCTGTGCCTGCTGCCCTGCCATCCTCTTCTCCCAAGGACTGAGGAGCAGTGACAGCCCCAGGCACGCTGGCCTCATCCTTGTCCATAGAATCATAGAATCATTCTGGTTGGAAGGGACCTTCAGGGTCATCAAGTCCAACCTTTATCCCATCATATTCCTAACCATTAGACCATTAGACCATGGCCTCAAGTGCCTCATCAACCCGTCCTTGGGTCCTCTTCTCCCTTGCTGTACCCCAGACTGGTGTGTTCCCCTTGCACCACACAGGGATGTCTCCCCTGTGCTGGGGTTGTTCCACATGTCCTTCATGCTGCATTGATCAGCACTGATTTCATGTCTCCTTCATTGCCCGGCTATTCAATAGCAACTTCTTGCACTCAGCAGTTTTTCAGACTGCTCTGAAGAATTTAATTTAACTGAGAAATGGTGTTGCCTCCTGTGGCACCTCATTTGTACCCTCTGCTTGCAAAAGCCACCCTTTACTGCTACTTCATAGAATCATGGAATATTTTGGGTTGGAAGGGACCTTAAAGCTCACCCAGTCCCACTCCCTTGCCATGGGCAGGGACACCTCCCACCAGCCCAGGGTGCTCCAAGCCCCATCCAACCTGGCCTTGAGCACTGCCAGGGAGGGGGCAGCCACAGCTTCTCTGGGCACCCTGGGCCAGGGTCTCACCACTCTCACAGGGAAGAATTTCTTCCTAATGTCTAACCTAAATCTATGCTCTTCCAGTTTAAAGTCATTCCCCCTTGTCCTATCTCTACATGCCCTTGTAAAAAGTCCCTCTCCAGCTTTCCTGTAGCCCCTTCAGGTACTGGAAGGCTGCTGTGAGGTCTCCCTGGAGCCTTCTCTTCTGCAGGCTGAACAACCCCAGCTCTCTCAGACTGTCTTCACAGCAGAGGTGCTTCAGCCCTTTGGTCATCTCCGTGGCCTCCTCTGGGCTTGCTCCAACAGCTCCATGTCCTTCTCATGTTGGGGACTCCAGAACTGGACACAATACCTCCAGGTGGGGTCTCAGGAGAGCGGAGTAGAGAGGGAGAATCACCTCCCTTGCCCTGATGGTCACATTTTTTTTGATGCAGCCTAGGGTACCGTTGGCCTTCTGGGCTGCAAGCACACACTGCTGCCTCATGTTGACCTTTTCATCAACCAACACCCCCAAGTCCTTCTCCTTGGGGCTGTTCTCAATCCATTCTCCACCCAGCCTGTATTTGTTCTTGGGATTGCCCCAACCCGGGTGCAGGACCTCACTTTTGACCTTGTTGAACTTCATGAGGGTTGCTTGGAGCTGCCTGTCAAGGTCCCTCTGGTCCCTCCCTTCCCTCCAGCTTGCCTCCTGTGCCTAGGCTGTGAGAAGAGCTTCTGTGCGTACACTCCCTAGGCGTAGGCTGTGAGAAGATCTTACCTCTTCTCCCACAACAGCCGAGCTGGTTTAGCCATCCTTGGGGAAATACCTTGCCCAGTCCCACTGTATCCACCAGTGTGCTCAGCTGGGCATCCTGGTCCTTCCTGAGAGCTCTGGTGGGTTTGCAAGGGGTGACTTCCCACCTCAGAGCCTCTGTGCTTTCTCTTTGCATCACTTCTGTCACCAGGTGCTTTTTGCCCACTCAGCTGCGGGCTACTGGTGTGTCTGCAGCTCCTGAAGCCTTCCCAGATGGAGGACCAAGCCCTGAGCTCTAGGTCCCCCTTGAGAGGTGGGAACCCCACAGCATGTCGTGGGTGCTCTGCAGAGGGGGGACAGACCCTGGGGCAGAGCAGTCTGCCCAAGTGCTGGGCAACTGAGGCTCAGCTGTGGGTCCCCTGCCAGGCAGCGAGACTTTGGTCGGTGCAGAGGTTTGGAGAGGGTGGAAGGTGAGGGGCAGCCTCAGGATTGCTCTGCTGGACTGATCTCCCAAGCCCAGAGGGGACAAGAGCTTCCCCTGGGTGCTCCAGGGCTGTCTGCGAGCTCTTGGCTGCCATGAGATGGGGGGAAAAGTGGGATCCAGCTCATCATGCCCACCTTCCATCCTCTTCCAGGCTGGAGTGAGGACTCTGGAGAGGGTGCTGGGGGGAACAGTGGCATTGTCCAGGGAGAGCCCTGTTTGAGGAGGGGGGGATGCACCCCATTTGGGCACCTCTGTAGCCCTCATCTCCCTCTCAGCGTATAGGGCAGTGTGGTCAGGCTCATTTATAAAGCTGGTAAATATATCGGCGGAGTTTGTGTCCCCTCCAAAGGTCAATATTTGTGCAGAGTTTAATTTTAACTTAACGAGCAGTTGTTTGCAGAGGCTGCCCTGTGTGTGTGTGTGTGTGTGTGTGCACACGTGTGCACGTCCCCATGGCTCCATGCTCTCAGGGAGGCGTGTGCTGGCTCACCGGGACACAGAGGGGGTCAGCACAGCTCCCCGCTCCCAGAGGTGCTCTGGATGCAGGGGCAGCACTGCGTGGTCCAGAGGACAAGGACCTGGGTCTGTGGCTGAGGCTATAAATGCAACCCACAGACCTCTCTGGGAGGTGACAGCAGGCGAAATGTGCCCCGTGTGGCTCCGAACAGCAGCTGATGGGGACGGTGGCTTTCCCAGCCTGTTCTGACCAGTGCCCTGGTCTTGCTCCAGGCAGCTCTGTGGCCACGCGGCCCCTGGCCTTGCCCCTCCTGAACCCGTGTGGCTTTTGTGGCTCTCACCCATGTCCTGGCAGTGTGCATCTCCGAGCTGAGCGCATCGTTCAGGTCCGTGCCAGCAATGCAGCCCTGGCTCTGCGCAGGTCCTGGACTCAGCACTGGCTCCCAACCTCTCCCGTACACAGCCGCTCCGAAAGCAGCCCCACTATTGCTGCCCAAGAGGTTTCATCCCCCTGTCTGCCCTCTGTGTCCCACACACACCTGCAGAACCTCACCAAGGCTGGTGGCTCCTCTTTGAGAGGTCTAGAGCCAAAGTGGCCCCACACTGGCAGGGAAGAGGGGAACGGTGCTGCCCTGGTCTGTGCCCAGGCACCCAGGCACCATCTGTTTCTGCTGCTCCCAAAGCTCTTCTAGCTGAAACCCCGTGCTCTGCTTCACCACAGAGCTGGCCACATGTCCCCAGCTGGGCTTGGGGACAGGCTGTGCATCTTACCCACCTCATGGCATCTCACCCTTGGCACAGAGGCAGGGTTCTCTTGGGTATCTGCAGTGCATCCCAGTATCCCAGGATGGAACACCAGGTTGGGTCTGATACCCTCCCCCAGCCCATCTCGCTGAGGGCACAGCGTGTTCTCTGTGGGAAAATGGAGGAAAACAGCAGGCACAGCCCTGGATGACAGTTTTCCCAGTCTCCCACCCCGGGAACAGGCAGCTCGGGGGCAGGAAGGGGGACATGCAGCCGGGGAGAGGTGGGAAGGCTGGGCCAGAGCCCGCCATCCCCGCAGCACAGCCCCCGGGGGCTCCGTGTTTTGCAGCCCGCCTTGTGGGCGCTGAGGTTTGGTTTCCTTCTCCCTGCTCTTTTCCTCTTCCTCGCCAGGTCCCGGGGCTGCCGACTGACCTCAAAGGGAACAGCGGGCTGCGAGGGCCAGCGGCGGGGATGGGCAGGGGTAAACACGGGGCTGGGGCCGGCCAGGCGGTGGGTGCTGGAGGTGAAGTCATGCCGTGACGACAGCCCTGTGGCTTTGGGGACAGCCGTGGTCAGGCTGCCTGAGGAGGGGCAGCTGTTTTCCTACAGCTCCACCGCTCGCTCCCGGTGCCCGGCTAACTTATAAACTTTAATGGCCAGTTTAAAAGGTTCCTGCCATGGGCACCCTTGTTACCAGTTTTAGGTTTTTAATTTGGAAACTTTCCCCTCTGTGGTTGAGGGAGGAAGGACTTGGGTCCGCTTGGGGCCAGTCATCAGGACACGTGTGTGCCAAGGAGACGGCCCAGAAGGGCTCTGTTCCCGTCACTGGTGCCGGGGCAGGGGCGGTGTGACGCCTGCTGTGCATGGGGCAGACGGGGTCTGGAGCAGCCCCTCGTTTCCCCCCACTGCCCACATCTTGGTGGAATAAATTTAGCTCCTCCTCAGCCACTGGCTGGGGCAGCACCAGCAGGAGCCACCTGCTCCCAACCGGCACGGTCCTACCCCCCCGCCCCAGTGTCACCACAGCTCCGGGCTGTGTGGGCAACATCCTCACCCCACAGCCCTCGGGAGGTACTGGGAGCCCCCACACCTCTGCCCACACCTCTGGTCATGGCCACATTTGGTCTCCCAGGCACCCGGGTTCCTCGTCCCAGCTGTCATTGTGTGACCTGATGCTCTGGCATTTGTCTGTCCCACCCCGCAGCTGCCACCACCACAGTGGTGGTTGTCCTGCCCTGCGAGCCTCTGTGTGTGTGCTGGACATGCACACAGCCAGTGTCTGTGTGCAGAGACCATCAGAGGGGTCTGCCTCTGCCCTGCCCTGCAGTCACTGACAGCTGTGACCCCCCCCAGCCACATCACAGGGGTGCCAGCACCCCTGCCCACCACTTGCTCTTGCCACGCTGCACCAGCTGAGCTGGGGTTGGATGCAGAGCCATGTCTGCTGCTTGGCTGGAGGAGAGGATGTGGAGCCAACACTCTGGGAGATGCTGAGGGCATGGCACTGCTGCTCTTCCTCACTATCTACCTTCCTCGAAGCCCTTCAGCAGCCCCCACGAGGTGTGGGTTGGCAGAATCAAGTTTCAGCAGGACAAGCTCAGCTCTCTTCTGCCTGCAGTGGCTCAAGGGGCCCTTGGAAATGCCCAGGAGGTGCTGGGTGCTAGGACATGGGGCTGAGGCCTCACACCCTCCCATGCAACTAGGAAACCAGCCTACAAGCTTGAGGGGAGCCTCCCCACAGCCTTTCCATCCAAGCCTCCCTTTGCAGCTGGAGAGAGCAGGGACATCTCCCCCCAGCCTGGCCGCAGCCACCTGGGGTTACTCATGGTGGGTCTCCAAGGAGTGACTGTGGCTTGGCTGAGTCTCTCCCTGTTCCCAGACAGTTGTGGTGGAGCTTGTCTCTATGTTCTTGCTGTATGTGCTGGTTGTCCAAGGGTGCTGCATGCAGGCTGGCCCCGCCGGTGCAGGCTCATGTGGCCATGCCACGAGCCCCTGTAGCTGGCTGGATCCTAGACCCAGCTGGGACAGCCCACTCTAGAGCATCTTAGCCATCTGGAACCTTTCACAGACCTTGCGGAGGGTCCAGAGAGCTGCACAGCAAAGAGAACTGGCTTGGCAGAAGTCTGCACCCCAGGGGTTGAACTGCCCCAGGGTGGGCACTCGGAGCACTATAAATAGCATGCCGAGGCAGAGGAGCAGAGGAGTGGCCCTGGTTTACCAGAGCTTTCATGCCGTGGCTTTCAAGTGGTTCTTGGTTCAAGGGGCCTCTTGCCCCTGAGCCAGTGGCACATCTGTGCCCAGGCAGGGACGTTGCTTCGGTGCTATGCCACGTGCTCTGTGGCCGCTGGAGTGGGTGGGTGCCACTCACCAGCCCTGTAATTGATTCCTGCTCTCCTGTGAGATGTGCAGATGTGCAGCCTGGCAGGAGGCAGCAGGCTGTGGGTACCAGCTCCAGCAGCCAGCCCAGGCAGGGCGAGGAGCAGCCCAGACCTTGCCTGGGCTCTGATGGCTGCTTTCGAGCTGCCTTTTGAAGCCTCCAGGTGCTCGGAGAGGTTCTCTCCCAGCCCCAACTTCTGGAGGCAGAGGATTCAGAGGGACCCTGCTCCCCCTGTTTTGGGGCTGCTGGAGGAGCTGGCACTGTTGGGGAGCAAAGAAACAGCTCTCTGAGTATCACTGTTGTGTCTGCCAGTGACAGGCTCATGTTTTGAGGTGATGGGAGCAGGGGGGCTGCAGAGGTCCCCCAGTTCCCAGAAGCTGCAGAAAGGTCTGTCTGGGGTGGGGGGGGT